>JBAMIG010000006.1:15583951-15597499 GCA_037177335.1 Kiunga ballochi | reverse complement strand
ATATATATACACACACACAACATAGTTTTAATACAATTTATTAAAGGGCAGTCAAATAACTGGGAGTCCACTTCATCTAAATGCACAAATAAAAGATCATATGCAATTATACTAGGGTTCGTATTTGGGGTATTTGGTTAAATCTATTTTACCTTTAAGCCCCATAAGACTGGTGGATCAGAGTCACAACTCATTATTCTCTGTGTGATGTAGCGTGCATGCTTTTGCATGCTTTTCACTCTGGCTGTTCTAAGAGTACTTCCCTCATTTCTAGTGTCATTCATCCAGAGCCAAACTGCCTTCTCTGGGGAAAAAAAGGCAACTTGGACTGGGCTCAAAACAGGAGCACAGCTGGGATATGTTTAAGATTGGGCAGACTGCCCTCCATTTGAAAGTAGATATATATAGCTCTGTTGACTTCCGAAACTACGGCAGGGTGAGGTGAAAAAAAATATCAGTGTAATGACCGTGGGAAATAAGCTGGAAAAACCACCATATTCTCATTCATTGAAGTTTGTTTTTCTATTATAGTTGTACATTGTAACCGAACACTTTAGGATCCTAGAAGTATTTGCTAATGGGATAATTATCAATGTGTAAGAAGGACTGCTTTTAACTTAACCTTTTCTCTTGTTCTTGCCATGTTTAGCCACCTGGTCCCATGGATCCAATGGGAAAAATGAGAGGTCAGCCATATGGTGCAGGTAGTCCATATAGTCAGCAGTCACAGCAGGGACCTCCTACAGGCCCTCAGCCAGGGCCAGGGTATCCTGGCCAGGGTTATGGCCCACCAGGTCCCCAGCGATATCCAGTAGGCATGCCAGGACGTACCCCTGGAGGCATGGGTGGCATGCCTTATGGTCCACAGGTATATGATCTTACTTACTGTCTTTTAGCTGTTTATTCTATCATGTCCTCAAGACCTTATGCTTTGTTTTTGTCTAGATGGGATCTTATGGACAACAAGGACCAGGAGGCTATGGCTCTCAGGGTCAGGCACCATATTATAACCAGCCAGGCCAGGGGCCTCACTCAAGTCAACAGCAAACCTCTTATTCCCAGCCCACACCTGGACAACCTGGCGGGCAGTCATCTTATCCTGGGCAGTCCCACCCTCCCCCAACTTCTGCTCCACACAACCAGGGTGGACCACCCTATCAGCAGCCCCATATGCCCCCACAGTCCCAGGGGCCACTGCCAGGCCCATCCCAAGGGCCCCCACAGTCTCAGCCACCTTATACTCAAGCATCAGCCCCACAGTCAAGCCAGTCTCCCTATGCCCAACAGCAAGGGCCTCCCAATCAGACTCCACAACAGCCAAGTTCCCAGGCTACGCCTGGATCACAAGGCCAATCCAGCTACCCAGGATCCTCACAGGGCCCTCAGCAATCCCCCTCGCAGCAACAGCAGGCACAGTCTCATCCACAGCAGCCGCCAGGACACAGCCAGCATACACAGGGACAGGCTTACCCACAAAACGCTCAGCAAGCACAGCAGTCACCTTATCAGCGCTTTCCTCCTCCACAACAGCAGGTATGTCCATCAGTCTTGCTAATCGTTTTATTACATTCTCATTGTGCTCGCTTTATTTTAGTTAACCTTGCATTTGACTCTTTATCAGGAGGTTTCCCAAGACTCATTTCAGTCCAGCGCACCTCCATCCACTCAGCCTAAACCTGGTCCAGAAGACGGTCAAGGCTGCCCCTCTAGCCTTCCGGTCAGTATAGCTTTTTCACCCACAGCAGCGACACAAAGAGCTTTCTACTGTGTTTAACTTTGCACTGTAAACATAAGACAATCTACAGCTTATTATTATTAATTTATTATCTCAAATGTGTTGCTTTAAAGCTATTTTAGATCATGTTATTGAGGTGAATTACAGTGTTAGAGGCAATTAAGTTCTGTCTGAATTAGTTTAACGTTACTCTGCGTTAGCTGTGCTCGCTACCTCTGTGATTTCTCTTCTTTGTGTTCTGCTGTTGCATTTGTGTGGTTAGAGTTGATGCCTTTGTGTGGAAAAGGACTGTTTGGATTAGGTTGTATCAGAATTTAAAAATATTGATCACTGGCATCCACGAAACAACCAGTAATGTGCCATTTAGTAATAAGGTCACCAGCAGGTTTAATTTATGTGTAGTAAACTCTGTAGAAGCTGTGATGTTTTGCATAATCCTTTCTGTTATTTTAGAACAACAAGGGCATTAAAAATACAATGACCCTAAATAAAGATTTTCTAAGTATTCTGGTGCTGCTTATACCTATTCTTCAGAACCTCTTTATTTGCTACAGATTATAAAAATGTTTATTTAGTTAGTTTAATATCAGTGAACATTGCTGTACCCAGATATTACATTATAAAGCAGAGTGCCTGTCACCAAATATGGAGATACAGGTATTAAAACAGCCTAATCAGTGAATTACTGGCCAGATTGAATTACTTTGTCTTTCAGAACTGGCTTTTTTTGTGTGTGTATGTGTGTGTGTGTGTGTATAAGCTTTAAATATGATGAATAATAAAGAATTTGTGTATTAAATCCATGTGGCAAAGCTGGAGCTCATTGCTGACTCTGCTACTTGCCTCCTACAAACCTCAGTAACCATGACAACCTTTGGTACGAATGCACACTCATTTCTCTATGAAAAAGATAAATAAGGACAAAGGCCTCGAGGGGTGCGTGTGTGTGTTCGTGTGCACGTGTAGTATTTGAATCTGTGCCACTCGTGTATAACAGAAGTTGCAGCGCACTAATACTACAGTCGATATATAAACTCGCCACTGAAAGTAAACACTGAAAATTAAGCAAAAGAAACATTAAAGCATGACAGTGAGCACATCTTTGGGAAAATGATCTCTCCACCATGTTGACTGTGCCTTTTTGTTTCTTTCTGGTGGTGCTTTTTAGGATTTATCGGGGTCTATCGATGACCTGACTACAGGTACAGAGGACGCTTTGAGTCCTGCGTGCGTGAGCACACCAGGTGTGTCGAGCAGCCAAGGCGAGCAGAGTAACCCTGCTCAGTCACCCTTCTCTCCACATACGTCTCCTCATCTACCAGGCATTCGAGGGCCCTCGCCTTCCCCGGCAGGGTCCCCCGCCAGTGCCAGTACACCCCGAACGGGACCGCTGTCCCCTGCCAACATGCCAGGTGAGACTTTTATGTTACAGACTTTTTAGTGTTATATGCTGCATCATTCCTAAGTAGCTTTAACGTTTAATTTCTTAAACGTCAAAGCAGTGATTTGATCCCTCATAAAGACACAAAGTAAAGTCCCCTAAATAACACAAACTAACCTAGCAAGATGGAAAGTTCACCCTATTTTCCCCACTTTGTGCAGCTTTCTGAATGACAGGAAATGTGTCTAAGAGTAATTATTTTAGCAGCTCCAGGCGGTGAGTTTTTGGATAAAAGGGCTACATCAAATTAGCCCTGGAATGACATTATTGAAGGTACACTGGGGCCATTGCTACATCCTAAAGTTTAGTTTTATGGACCATTCTTACTCATCTAAATGTTGAGCTTGAATTTGAAAAATTTAAAGATCAATGGTTGCACTGAAATTGTAAGGTAAGGAATTGTAAGGATGAATTTATTGTCACATGCAAGTAATACGGTGTACATAAATACTGATTCATGTTTTTAGTTTTCTTTTTGTCCAAATAGTATCTTGCAAAATTTTAAATGTTTTTGACACAGTTAAAGGCATTAAGTCATAACACAAACAATCATATTTCACCTTGTTTTTTTAAAACATATCTTGAGGAGTTTAATAGTTTATTGGAAAAACGTTTGGTATCACTCCTCCCACATGGAGAATACATTCTGCACATACTGCTACGTTTAAAGTTTTATATGAAAACGTTCTCAAATTTCACTGCTGAAACTGCAGCATTTCTCTGACTGACTTATCTGAAGTCAGAGTGATGGATTTTATTTTTTATGGCAGAGCAGTCACAAACCTTTGTTTTTACGCAGATGAGTTATAATACCAGCTTTATCCTCACAGTCGGTCATTTGTGGAAGCCAGGCATTGTACCTGCTCATACTTTTAACTTACTAAATGTCATTATTGTTTTAGGGACCCAGATGCCTCCCAGGCCATCAAGTGTACATTCAGATGGCAGCCTACATCCTGCAATGAACCAGTCTCCTATGGCCGGAGACAGAGGTATGTTTTTTTTGTGTGCACAGAGATGAGCTCTTCTGGAGGGTTTTTCTTAAGCATCAGTCTCAGCATTATCCCCTTCTCGTGTCCATTTGTTTCAGGCTTCATACAGCGAAACCCTCAGATGCCACCTTATGGCCCTCCTCAGTCAGCCTCTGCACTGTCACCTCGTCAGTCCTCTGGGGGACAGATGCATCCAGGGATGGCCCCATATCAGCAAAACAACTCCATGGGGGGCTATGGACAGCAGGGAGGACAATATGTTCCCCAAGGTTTGTACTTTGGCTATGACTTTGCTAAAACTTTGTTTAGAAATGCTTTTAGATTAAATATATGGTTATAAAGCTTTGTGGTTTTTTACATTTTTCTACACATTTTAAAGTCAACTATCTTGAATGTGTTCATGTGCAAACCAATGGAATATATTTCACTGCCTCATAGGAATACCATGCTATGACTGGTCCCTCCCTCTGACTCTGTTGCAGCTATTTATAGCGGTGAAGCAGAGAGTCAGCTGACGTAGCAGAGCCTCCTGTCAGTAGAGCTGAAACTGTGACAAAGGCTTGTTGCACTGGCTGCATAACTCTGTGCTAGCTGACACTTAGTGAGGGGGAAAGTCTGTCTTTCACTGATTTTATGGGAAAGAGTTTTGTACCTGTAACATTTCTTCACAAGCACAAATAATAATCACTGTTGCAGTACAGTAAGGTTACAGCCTAAAGTATGTTTGTTTGCTGTTGTCATGCTGTCTTCTGTAGGTTATCCCCGACAACCTGGCTATGGCAACATGCCCAATGCTAACTATCCTGGACCAGGAATGGGGTCCATGAACCCAATGGCAGGACAGGGTGGAGGGCCGCCATACGCTGGCATGCCTCCAGGAAGGATGCCTCCTAATCAAATGGGAGCTCGCCCTTATGGCCCAAATATGGGACCCAATATGGGCCCCAGCATGGGTCCAAACATCCCTCCTAATATGGGGAACATGCCACCCCAGGTAGTCTCGGGAATGTGCCCCCCTCCAGGAATGAACAGAAAGCCCCAGGATCCCACAGCCATGCAACATGCAGCTACAAACTCCATGCACAACAGGTTGGTTCACAATCAGTCCTTAATGCACTGTCATTGGGTGCTTTGCTGAGCTCTTTAATGTAAATTCCCAAAAATGATCCCCCTTTTTTCCAGGATGCCTGGTTATTCCAACATGTCTCAAGGCATGATGGGCTCCGGTCCACCATATGGCCCACCAATGAACAGCATGTCTGGAATGATGAACACTCCTGGTGGATCACCTTATCCCATGGGGCCAAACATGGTCAATAACACAAGTGGTAAGCTGTTCAGAGATGTGCCTGGCTTTATTCTTTTTCAATTCAGCAACATATTGACTAATTGGAGTGTTATTTTTCTGATTTAGGTATGGCTGCTAGTCCAGAGATTAACAACAAGATGAATAACAAGGTAGATGGGAGTGGGACGCCTAAACCCGAACCCAAATCTAAGGTAAAATCTTTATAACATCTTCATATCGCGTTTCTTTTGGAATTGTGTTCTTACTTTGTTTTGTAATTGGAAATGTGTCTTAAAACAGAAATCCAACTCTTCCACGACGACCAATGAAAACATAACTCGCTTGTATGAACTCGGACCAGAGCCGGACAGGAAGTTGTGGGTTGATCGTTATTTGGCTTTTATTGAAGAGAAAGCAATGGGCATGAGCAACCTGCCTGCTGTGGGGCGCAAACCCCTCGACCTCTTCCGGCTGTATATGTCGGTCAAAGAGATTGGAGGAATGACACAGGTTAATACGCCATTCTGAAGTTCATGTTGCACTGACCTGATGTTGTTTCTTTTTCTAATTATGCCTGACGTTTGTGTTTTAGGTGAATAAGAGTAAGAAATGGCGAGACCTGGCCACTACATTAAACGTAGGTACATCTAGCAGTGCTGCCAGTTCTTTGAAAAAGCAGTACATCCAATGCCTGTATGCCTTTGAGTGCAAAATTGAGCGTGGTGAGGACCCTCCTCCTGAGATCTTTTCAGACAACAAAAAGAACCAAGCTGCTAAGGTTCAGCCTCCCTCTCCAGGTTAGAGCTGTTTTCATCTTGGACACACATCTGCTTCAGTGACACATCTCCTCAATCAAAAAACAAAGCGAAAACAACATTAAAGTCTTGTACCATGTCTGTTTGCTCTCTTATTTCAAACTGAAGCGTCCCTCTGCTCCACAGCTGGGTCAGGTTCTCTGCAGGGGCCTCAGACACCACAGTCCACGAGCAGCTCCATGGCTGAAGGTGGAGACCTAAAACCTCCCACACCCGCCTCTACTCCTCATACCCAGATGCCTCCCGGGTCCAGGTGACTGTTGTATAACTTTTTAACTTGTTTTATTTATCACTTAATAGTTGGTGAAACTAATTTGACTTTTTATACCTCGATTCTAGGAGCAGTGTTAACCTGCAAGATCCCTTCTCTGATGGAAGCGACCCCGCTTTCCCCAGGAAGAACATGACCCCCAACTCCTCTTACCAATCTGGCATGAACACTCCAGACATGCAAAGTAGAATGGTACCCTACGAACCCAACAAGGACCCCTTTACTAACATGCGGAAAGGTGGGTACATTGACTAGAGTCATGACTAAACAGCGCAAGCTGAAAACTGAGCCAGTTCATCTGAATTTTGTTTTTAATTCTGAATGTTTGCAGTCGGGGAGCAGTTTCTCCCTGCTAACCAGGGCCCTAACAGTGTAGTAGGAGACCAACAGCAGCAGCCGCCATCACAGCAGCCTCCATTCAACAGAGGACCGCCTGGAGCCATGGGCACAATGCCAATGGGCCCTCGGCAGCAATATCCTTATGGACCAGGCTACGACAGGAGGTAAGGGTTGTTGAATAGAACAAACAATTAAGCAATCCTAATTATAACCATTTTTCACAAATGATTAAATGGAATATATATTTGTAATGGTTACATAAGTGTTGCTTAACATTTGACTTTGAAAGACTTTGAAATTAAGCTTAAAATTTTCTGTCATATAAATTTGAAATGGTCATAAAATAAACCTCTAAATGAAATATTTTATGGAAGTTAAGTTTATTTCCATCCAATGATAGATTCACTTTAATATGTGGCATTTCCGGTAAAAGCACTGTTTTTTTTTCTAAAAAATTATAAATTTCTAAAAATTATATTTGGATAATTGAATAATTTTGTCAGAAACAAAGTTTACATGCACACGTTTAATATTTGATTAGAGCTTTAATGAGTCTGTAATACCACCATGTGGTCACATATCAGTGTTTTAATCAAAAGAAGTATTTGTATCAAAGTAGTCCCAGGCTAGCTATCCATGTAGTTTTATTCCTAATTTTGTTTGCACATTTTGACAAGTGTTATTTTAAGTTTAAATTAGAAAAAAACCCTTCAGTGTACACTTTTTAACTTTCTCCCAGATCGGAGCAAGGAATGGGCCCAGAGGGCAGCGTGGGATCTGGTGCCCCTCAGCCAAACCCTATGATGCCTGCCAATGCCGACACTGGGATGTATTCGCCAAACCGCTTTCCACCACAACAGCCACGGTCAGGCCACACAACACTTTATTAGCCATGTCCATAGGTTTTAAACCACTGTCAATATTAATGGATTGTTATATATGTGATGTAAGATTTTATTACCCCAACATAATATTTTAGTCTTTGATGGTTTCATAAAGGCTTTAGTGCAGAAAAATGACCAAAGATTCAGTTAATTTATTATACACCAAGTTGTACAAAGATAGATATACAATATGTCACTAGCATTAAATAAATAGTCAGTTTTCCTTTTGCTATAAACTTTATTAAACACAAAATGGATGTACTACAACAGCATTGATTGAAATGTATAAAAACAAAGATAGAAGAGACTGACTACGTCTAGGTCGCACAATGTTTTGAACAAAGTGAATGAAAACAGTACTGCATGTTAGGTGTGTTTTGGTGCCACTGGGTGCTTGTTTTAACTGAGCGGGAGGTGCAGAACATTTCCATGGTCAAACTGAAAAGGCATAATGTTTGCAGGCATGATTCCTATGGTAATCAGTATCCTGGACAGGGAACGCCACCTACTGGTTCTTACCCAAATCAGCAGCCTGGAATGTACCCACAACAGGTAAATAATCTTTCTGCGTTGCATTACAAATTCAACTAATAATAATAATAATAATAAAACATTTTTTTTTAACTTAACACATTTTTAAAAGTCTAACTAACAAGAAAGTTTTCTTTATTTTAAAGTTGTGAATAAGTCCATACAACCACTAAAATATAAACATATTTGCATGACAGGAATTTATTGTGAATTAATTAATTTTTACTGAACTGTTCATGTAATTGTCTCTGTAGAGTTACAAGCGCCCTGTGGAAGGAGGTTACCCTCCATCAAAACGTCATGAGACAGAGTACAGCGGACCTTTCCCTGGTAGTCAACAAGCACCACAGCAGCAGCAGCAAGGGGGCGCCTCTGCACCATCTTCTGGACAGCAGGAGTCGTACAATCAATACGGTGGAAGTGGGCCCTACCCTGGCCCTGACCGCCGTGCGCCCGGCCCTGGCAATCAATTTCCGTTTCCCTTTGGCCGTGAGCGGATGCAGGGTGCGACCGGGCCCAACGCTCAGCCTAACATGCCCCCTCAGATGATGCAGTCAGGTCCTGATGGCCCTCAGGGAGGCATGTGGCAAGGACCTCGAGATATGAACTATCAAAACTACCCTAACAGACAGGGGGGCCCTGGTGCTCCACCCCAGGGACCTGGTTACCCTGGCATCAACCGCTCTGATGATATGATGTCATCAGAGCAGCGTATGAATCATGAGGGCCAGTGGAGTGGTCAGATGGGCCCTCGGCAGCCTCCTTACGGTCCAGCCGGGCCTGGCCAGCCCATGCCTCGATCAGTACAGTCCAACTACCAGCCCCCTCAGGGTGTGCAGAACCACATTCCACAAGTGTCCAGCCCAGCTTCCATGCCCCGCCCCATGGAAAGCCGGACATCACCCAGTAAATCTCCTTATATGCATGGAGTGATGAAGATGCACAAGGCTGGCCCTCCAGTGCCTGCATCCCACATAGTGCCCCCTCCAGTGCAGTCGCCTTTGATAAGGCGAGATATGCCTTTTCCCCCAGGCTCGATAGAAGCTTCGCATCCCGTCCTGAAGCCACGACGCAGACTCACAATGAAAGACATTGGTAATATCATACATATTGAGAGCATTCTAGCTCTTTGTTAGTAATGGTTTTTGTTTTCTTTAAACAGGATATTGCACAGAAAGCAGCCTGTAACATTTTGTTTTCCATGCCATGCTTTTTAGGAACCCCAGAGGCCTGGAGAGTCATGATGTCATTAAAGTCTGGTTTATTGGCTGAAAGTACATGGGCCTTGGATACCATCAACATTCTCCTGTATGACGACAACAGTATTTCTACCTTTGATCTGAACACGGTGAGACTTAATATTAAACCCCTAATGATGCAGCATTGTGTTGTTTAGTTGTGATTATGTTCAATACGTCTGCTTGTGTCTTTATACAGTTGCCTGGCCTGTTAGAGTTGGTGGTTGAATATTTCAGACGTTGCCTGATAGAAATCTTTGGCATTCTACGGGAGTATGAAGTTGGGGACCCCGGCCAGAGGACGCTGCTTGATCCTGATGCCTTGAAACAAAATTTGGACAGCATAGAAGAACAGGAGCCACGAGTTGAGGATATGGAACACGAAGAAGAAGATGAAGAGGATGAAGAGGAGCGAGAAACGGAGGGGCCAGCTCGTGTGAAAGAGGAGGAAGAACAAGAGCAGTGCTCTCAAGGTCAAGATGACAAGCTGGATGATGAGAGGAAGAGGAAGGGTTCTTCATCTGAGCAGACTGGCTCGTTGCTGTCTTTACCTGTCCATGAGCGACCTAAACAGGCCAGCAAGTTTGACAAGTTCCCCCTTAGGGTGGTACGAAAAAAGGACCCTTTTGTTGCTGCCCAATCAAATAATCATGGCAAAGTGCAGGAGTTTGACAGCGGGTTAGTGCACTGGAGTGCTGGAGGGGGTGACTCCACAGAGCACATCCAGACCCACTTTGAGCCATGCAGAGACTTTCTGAAACCACGAGAACGAATACCCATTCCCCCAGTTTTACTCAGGCGGCGAGTCCTTGTAGAAGAAGTCCGTGAAAATGGTTTTCCTACTGAAGAGGAGAAAAGAAAGCTGGAGGAGGAAGAAGAGAGGCAAAAACGCACATCTTTGTCTGAGAAACTACCAGTCTCTGAGAACGCCACCACAACAGAGGAGAGAAAAGCGGATGCTGACACAAACACAATTGAGAAAGTTTTTAAAAGTCACCAAGAGAACAATAGACCCATTCTTTCCCCTGGAGATATTTTAACACAAAAGGCAAAGCTGCCAGGCACCATCCTGGAGGATGAACCCCACAGTAAAGATGAAGGGCCGCTCATTGCGCTGGCTGACTGGCAGGACTCATTAGCGCGCCGCTGCGTTTGTGTGTCAAACATTGTCCGCAGTCTCTCCTTTGTACCGGGGAATGATCACGAGATGTCCAAACACCCAGGCCTGCTGCTGATTCTGGGGCGCTTGATCTTACTCCACCACCGGCACCCTGAGCGCAAACAGGCACCGCTCACATACGAGAAAGATGAGGATTCAGAAGAGGGAGTTGGCCAGAGGGATGAATGGTGGTGGGACTGCTTGGAGCTCCTGAGAGAAAACACACTAGTCACCTTGGCAAATATTTCAGGTCAGCTGGACCTCTCCATCTATCCCGAGAGCATCTGCTTACCCCTGCTGGATGGTCTTCTTCACTGGGCCGTCTGCCCCTCGGCAGAGGCCCAAGACCCCTTCCCCACGCTCGGCCCTCACAGCGCTTTGTCACCTCAGAGACTGGTCCTTGAGACGCTAAGCAAGCTAAGTATTCAAGACAACAATGTAGACCTCATATTGGCCACTCCACCGTTCGGTAGGTTGGAGAAGCTGTATGGAAATCTGGTGCGGTCAATCGGAGACAGAAAGGTGGCTGTGTGCAGGGAGATGGCTGTGGTCTTACTGGCAAATCTGGCCCAGGGTGACACTATGGCAGCCCGGGCGATCGCTGTTCAGAAGGGCAGTGTGGGAAACTTGTTGGGATTTTTGGAGGATAGTCTTGCTGCCACACAGCTTCAACAGAGCCAGAGCTCTCTACTACACCTTCAGGGGATGCACTTCGAGCCCACAAGCCCGGACATGATGCGGCGAGCCGCCCGGGCTCTGCACGCCTTAGCTAAGGTGGAGGAGAACCACTCAGAGTTCACACTACATGAGTCCCGACTCCTTGACCTTTCAGTGTCTCCCCTAATGAACTCACTGGTTTCTCACGTTATCTGTGATGTACTCTTTTTGATCGGCCAGTCATGACAGCTGTAGGGAGCCATGGCTCCACTTCTTGGGGATTTTTTTTACCCACAATCCTCTATTCCCTGGTAAACCTGGCTTGTGTGTGTAAAATTGGGCAAGGAAAGTTCAAGTGACTGTGTTTAATTTATGAAAATCCTTCAGATCACATTCTGAGTCCTTCATAGGCCAGCCTTGCTCAAGGACGGCAATTGCAGAGCTGTGGTGGATTGCAAACCAGATGCCGACAAAGTGACACTACTTGGGAAGTGAATGCCAACTGGATGACACAAGGCAGAGACTTCTGCACTTTGGGGAGGGGAAGAGGGGAGTACTTTTTAATAAAGATAAATGAATAAATAAATAGCTGAAAAACAAAAACTGTAACCAAAGTTGCTGTCTCGTTTACAGTGAATTTGGGAGACACAGTGTGCCCTAGCGCTCCCCTTGAGGGCACTTTGAGTCTGTAACTGGTTGACATTCAGAGGTGAAGCAGACTGACAAGTGGCCTACTGGTTGTAGTTGCTATAGCTGGATCCTCACCGGTCAGCCTGACGGTAGACAGTGCTGTCAATAAATACCTTCACCGGGGAGGCCTGTGCAGTGTGCAGTAGATTGTAGGACATTTTCTGTACCGTACTGCTCATGAGTGTAAGCATTCTGTAACATTCGTTTCACACAGAAGCTGATGATGCAGCTCTAGAGTCCTCCAAGGTCATTTTAGTTTGGTGTTAAACAGAAAATGGCTTTCTTCCCCAAAGTATCAAGAACCTACAACACCCTTACCTCCTCTTATCCCTTGATTGTATGGATACCCTTATGGAAAGAAATCACCTCTTAGGACTGGTTTTCAACTTCAAATACAGCCTTGCTGTGGTGTATATATAATGTTGTACATTATACTTCCTTTCTCTGTCTGTCTCTGTCTGTGTCACTATTATCACACTTGTTATTGGTGCGGGGCAGAGGCTGCTTTGAGTTTGCTCCCTGTCCTCCAGTCCCTGCTGATTACACACACTCTGGTTTCTCCACAGCTCCGTAGTGCAGCAAACACGGATCAAACTTGCTCTCCTGGTACAATGAGAATAAACTAGATGAAGTACACATTTGACAAATTTTTCTCTGGTTCTCTGGATTCTGCATATTTGTATTTCAGACTATGTAGCTAAAACATCGTGTAAATTCCTCCTTTTCCTTTTTTTTTGGCTCAAGGAATATCATTTATTCAGTATGAAATCTTTATACTATATGTTCCACGTGGTAAGAATAAATGTACATCAAATCTTCGTAAGCTGTTTGATGGTTTCATTCTTTTAGACTATAAAATAGGAAATGACACAAAATTTAATACTTTTTTTGCCCATTATAGGAAACTGCCTTTCCTTAGAATATATTCAATGTTTAAGTTAGATATTTTAACAATTTTGCATTTTGCAACCATAAGAAGTAGGCTACATAAAAACCTTAAGTGACAAAATAGATATTTTTTCCCCTTTTTTTCTCCATAAACTATCATATGAAAAGTATTATTCCACATAGGTTTAAATATATATTTGGTACAGTGGCATTTAAAAAAGCACTATAATTGAAGTTTTAGAAGTAAGTTATATTTTTGTAAGATCAAACTACTTGTGACTTGAGCCAATCACAAAAAAAAACCTTAAAATCCTAGTGAAATCACACCAAAGGTCAATCAATGTCTAGCACCCCCTGCTGGAGAACATATATTCACGATTCTATTAAACGATTATAAAAAAATAGCTACTTGAATTATATTTGACTTACCACATTTTTATCTATTTATTTATTTTGTTACCAAATTAAGCGAGTTGTTGTCTTTATTTCTCTGGTGAGCATTTTTCCCCGCTGCAAAGCTCTTTAGTTGTATTGAGAAACTATGTTTGTGAACCGGAAGTAAACGTGTTTTCCGGAAGAAGGGTTACTCCTACAGATTTCAGGACGTAAAATAATGCTAA
>JBAMIG010000006.1:15563351-15579563 GCA_037177335.1 Kiunga ballochi | reverse complement strand
TGTGTGTGTGTGTAGGTCTTCCTCCTTACTTGCATAAGACTGTTCTTAAAAGTAAAATTTTTTTCACTGGTTACATTTTATATATGACTTCATTTGGATGGATTTGAGAATAAAAGTTTGTTTCTTTTCCAGTTGCCCATTTCTGGTGGAGCATCTGACCGTCTTCATACCTGTGATAGGTGGGGTGCTGTTTGTATTTGTAGTCATCTCTCTCCTTAGAACCAGCTTCACGGATCCAGGCATTTTACCCAGAGCCACCTCAGATGAAGCTGCAGACATAGAGAGGCAAATAGGTAAGGCACATGGTGGGATTGTGTACATGCTGAGGAACATATGGGTAAAAGAGCTTTGCCATATGGAGAGCATATTTGTTGTTGAACTGCAAGCCAATACCTAAGTAGCTTATTCTCCATCATGACTGAGGAGCACAAAGACTTGACACTGTTTGACACATGGCCATGCAAGAAATATTTTATCATGTTTGGATGAAATGTTTTGATCATAGGGTGTGACTATTTTTGTACTTGTTTATTTTAAGATACCTCAGGATCCTCTACATATCGCCCCCCACCGCGTACCAAGGAGATCCTCATCAATCAGCAGGTGGTAAAGCTCAAATACTGCTTTACTTGCAAGATGTTCCGCCCTCCTCGGACCTCCCACTGCAGTCTGTGTGACAACTGTGTTGGTAAGAAGTCCTCATTTCTTCCACCAGGCACTATCCGTTATCTAATTCAACACAATTGTAGACAAGGGATACAACAATTCCCCGTTAGGCCATTTTGCAAATAAGGCTGTGGCTCTACATAAGTAAGTTTATCTTAAACTAAAATGAGCAAAGCACCAAATAAACACCTGGCAGATTATTTTCTCAAGTTTTTATTAGAAAGCAAGTGGTGCGAGGCTGTTCTGCTTGCAGGCCAGTATAATAAAAATGAGTCAGAGTTTTCCAAGAATATTTTTCGACAACATTCACACAGTAATAAGCTTACTAATAGTTGCTCTTCTTGTTTATACTGACTGGAAAAAGATTAGTTTTTAATTCTTCTTCTTAAGGGAAGGGATAGTCAAATTAATGTTTTTGTTGAGATGTAAAATTAATGTATCATTATAGCTATTTTCCATCAAAAAGAAATTGAGTTTCTTAATTAAATTGTGTGTTTTGTGAATTTTTAAACACAGTTTCAGCCACGGACATAGAATTGGATGTGAGCAGTAGGAACATGTCCTTACCAACCCACTTGAGTTTTCCCTGTAATTTTCTTTTGCACAAACAGCTGAGAGACTCATGCAGTCTTTCAGTAACATTGCTGCTAAATGTCTTGCCTTATGACTCATTTCAGCTGACATGACTGGCTCGGCTCTTTCAGTTCCTTGTCAAAAATGTTGCAAAATGTCAAATGACCAAAACAAAGCTACAGTTCATAGAAAAATGAGATGTTGAGGCAGGAGGCGAGGCACAATTGTTTCGTGTTCGTGCAAATCGTGTTTGGGAACTAAAGGTACTTAATTTTTGACACTTTGATGGTGGGTTTCTTTCCCATTTTTGCTTGATGTCAAACCTCAGTTGCTCAGCAGTCTGTGGTTTTCTATAGTCATATTTTGAGCTTTATAATGCACTACCGTTTTCAGTGGGAACCAGGTCCAGACTGTAGGTAGGCCCATGAAGTACCCACATTTATTTACCATGTTTATTGTAATGAATGCAAGTGTGGTTTTTGCATTGTTTTGCTAAAACAGGCAGGGACTCCCCTGAATAAGATGACATACCAATGTTTGAGTTACCCATGCCATCACAGATACTGTCTTTTAAACTTTGCACTGATAACATAGTAGTTTTTTTTCACTTTGTCTTGAAAGACACATCCATGATTTCAGAAAACAATTTAAAACTTGTCGGATCACAGCACACCTTTCCATGTTGTATCAGCTCATTTCAGATGAACTCAGGCCCAGAGAAGTCGGGGGTCTCGGGTCTTGTTAACACTTGGCATTTGCTCTTATTTAGAGTTTTAACCTGTAGTGACAAACTTTGTTAACAGACTATGAATCCTTCTTCATTAATTTCCTCTGGAAGTTGGACATTTATGTGAAATTTTATGCTTGTTCACAAAAGACATGCACATGGGGGCTTGTGGTGAAATACTAGAAACATGACAAATGTTCCATTTTTATCACTGTCTCATGATACTACTGCGGGTTTCATTGCCTCAAGTAGGTCTGCCATGGTGTTCACCATGCTGTTGGTAAAATAAGATGAAGTCAGGATCGTCTTTCTTTTTACAGTAAAGTCAAATTTCAGTCATTTCAAACAAAATCTTCATCTTTGAATCCTTGTCTGTCATGGACTACTGTCAAGGTTTCCTATAAAGTCCTAACCAGTCAAGTGGTTATGGTGACTTGTGTTCTGAGAGTGGAAAATGCACACCTGCCACTTGTTGGTCTCCACATGTCAAGCCAATCAGTCATTTGTTAAACTGAGCTGTGTAACGTATATTAGTGGTAATTTTAATGGAATATCTTGTTACCAACTCATGTTCACACCTTAACTAGAATAATGTTTCTGTTTAGAGTTGGGCTAATTGTAAGGATATTTCTTGGCCCGTGCCCTAACGCATCTTTCTGTCATCTGTGTTGTTCTTCCAATCAGAGCGGTTTGATCACCACTGCCCATGGGTGGGGAACTGTGTGGGAAAACGCAATTACCGTTTTTTCTACAGCTTCATCATCTCTCTGTCCTTTCTGACATCATTTATATTTGGATGTGTTATCACACACATCACCTTGCGTAAGTAAGCTCAAATTATCCATAAATTAAGAAATGATATAAAAAAAATAATTTCTGACGTAATATTTCTTCAGGTTCTCAGTCAGGAAAAAGCCTTGTTCAAGCCATCCAAGAAAGCCCTGCGAGATATCCTTTGAATTCAAACCAAATGATCTGAGATTAATCAAATCTCTTTTAATTTGCTGATGTTTTGTGCCAACAAACAGTTGATTTTCTTGTGTTGACAAGGTATTTCTTATATATCAGAAGCCTACATTTAATAAGGGCTATGAGGGAAAGCAGTGCTTTTAGACAGATGGTTTTCCACTTCCTGATTTGTTGCCTTGTGAGGTGATGTCGGTACCCAAATGAATATGGAGCAAATTGCACAGTGATTTCTTTCGTTATCAAGAAGGAGCATGTAAATTATTATCCTCATGGATAATATATTTTTCCTCTTGCCTCCAGCTGTTGTGTTGCCTTTAAACCTGCTTGGAATTAATGGATGTGCTTGTTATGTGGTACCAATTCCTCCTGTTTTACTAAGCTGCACACACATCTAACGCATACTGTAAAATTCAGGTTGACTTAAGTTTTTCATAATGATCATTAAAGTCACCTTGAATTTATTAAACCTATAGGGTTTAATAAGCCACAGAATAAAGACAGCCATGATGTGAAAACCAGATAAAGGGTTTTTATCCCTCATGAATGATTTGTAAAAACAGCAAGCATGTTCAGTCTTGTATGAAAATATTTGTCTCTACAAGCTCCCACATTGTTATCTTATTAGACTTTAGGCAACTAACATATTTGAATGTTGGTAAAAAAAAAAAATCCCATTAAAGTAGTAAATATAGATGCTTTTGTTAAACTAAAGGGTTTGTGACAATGACTGACAGCAACTGAAACATACTCAGCTAGAGCCAACAGAAACTCTATGCCTTGACTCTATACTATGCACTGTGGTAGAAATGGTGATATGTTTCTTCTCCATCTGGTCTATACTGGGCCTCTCAGGCTTCCATACCTACTTAGTGGCCTCCAATCTCACCACAAATGAAGATGTAAGTTGTTAAATTCCTGCGTGGAAAATCTGTTTTTATAATGATATAATCAGTTTTTAGATGAAACCTAAACCTTTGCATGGTTTTTGCAGATTAAGGGGTCTTGGTCAAGTAAAAGGGGTGCAGAGGAGTCTGGGAACCCATACAGTTACAGCAACATCCTGACCAACTGCTGTGTGACTTTATGCGGCCCCATGCCTCCAAGGTTGGTAACAGTGTTCTATCCTAGATCTAAGTGGCCATCTTCCTGGAGAGTGTTGGGAGTTTCCCTGCTGCAACACACTCATATAACAGGTAATTAGATGATAATGCAGTTTGATGTTGAGCTTTGCACAAGTGTGATGTGTGTTGCAACAGGGGAACTCCTTACCACTCCTGTGCCACAAGGTTTCCCTCTTTCAAGTACAAGTTGTTTTCACTGAATCTACATCAATTCCAGTCCAGATTTGACTGATTTTGTAACAAAGCCTATATTTTATCCTTTAGTCTTATTGACAGAAGAGGTTTCCTACCACCCGATGAGGCGATCCCTGCTGCTTCTGTCTCAGAGATAGAGCTGCCTCCTTTCACAGCCAAGAACGACGTAAACATGGTAGGATGAAATGGCCTGTGGTTCCAAACAAGTTGACTCTCCCATAGTTCCTGTGCTGTTGTTATCCTACCCACTGTGTCTGTCCACCCTGTGTCCTGTGCCTCAACCCTCAGATCTCCACCTACAGCACCTTTTTTAGTGGAGTTGGTTACATAAAACTCAATTAATGTGCTGAAAATGGAAGATGTGATTTGTTTTTTCTCTGTAATTCAATACCTCTATTATGCAAGAGCTGACAGCTCAAAGCACAAACTATTAAAAAGGTATTCTCAGAACATGATTAAATAGGCTTTTAGAGGGATGTTTTTAGTTGCATAATTTGCAGAAATGTAACACTTTATAATGAAGTGAGTTGACTTGCCTTAGTAGCCAACAGGGTGCTGGGCTGCTGTAGATATGTAGTGGTATTTTTGTTCTGGGTGACAGTAAAAGCCTTTTTTATGATATTTTATTGCTTAGACTAAGCTTCAGTCTTTTGCTGCATCATGCTCCTTGTTACTGAACTACTGAATTAGTTTTATATTGTGGTTTATGTACCCAAACTAAAATGGAAGTACTGTATGTTATTAGGGTTTGCAAGTGGAAATGTGTTGGACAATCAGCACTTTATCTGTGATCAGTTATCACGTGACTTCAATACATTTGTCTCAGTGTTAACACATCAAATGCCTGTTATTTGCTATGTTTTATTACTAATTTTGTTTTTTTATGGCTACACAGGAATTCTATTTGTAAATAAACATTATTTTCGTATGAAGTTTGTCTTTTTTTTCTATATTTTTGTTTTTAAACAACTAATCTTAGGTGTGTGAAGACATTAGAAAGAAGCTTTGTGATTTATTTGTTTTTAGTTGGTGAATTGCATAATAGTTTTATGGTTGCAAATGAACTGTAACTTGAAAGATCTGATGTTCAGTGTTGTACTGTATCATTGCACCCTGCTAGGAGGAGAACTGTCAGGACTTTTCATTGTCCTGCACAGCCTGAAGGGCTCTTCTGCATGTAGACAGTTGATGGTAAGAGTAGGGTTAAGCATTAAACCAATCACAATTTTCCTCATTTGCTATGCACAGTTTTCTTTTTTACCATAGCAGGGCTCATTTGTGCAGTAACTTTAAACATGTCCTTTTAGTATTAACCACTCATGCAGACTTTGTGTTTGGTTTGTGGTGGATTACTCATGATTATGTGTGAATGTGCATGCTTCAGTCATTGGTTCTAACTCATTAACATTTGCTCACTCACTTTGTGCTGGATGAAGCTAGATGTTTTAGGACTGATTATCATCATGTTTGCAATGCTCTCATTGGGGTGGTGTGTTGCTATGCATGCTTGGTGGTGACACATATGAGCACAAGTCTACTGGAGGAAAGGAGCTTGTTAACACCTAAATGTTAGCCTACATTTGTTTTCACTCCATCTAACTGACCTTCATGCTTTTTCACTGGACTCTGACAGCTCTGCCATCTGGCTTTCTTTACTTTCACTGTGATGTATGAATTTCAGACTAATCCCTCAAATCATGTTGCAGAATTTAATTCTTTTTGTCCCGTTTTAAATGTTAATGCAGTTTCACTTTTGCATAACAGTTTGCTCAGTTTCTCCTCTTCTTTTTCCTGCTTCCTCCTCTTCACATAGTGCACTCAGAGCACCAAAGGCTTTCTGGAGAGGATGGTGCACTCCTCTGACTTTCACAACTTGTGCCCTCCTGGAACTCCAAAGACCACCCCTGTAGTCCAGGAGGTTTCCAACGCTGCAGCACCAACTGCAGAGCCTTCACCCTTGGTGAGCTGCTCACAACAACATGGCCATCAGCCTGTGGTTGCTCCATGCCCCCCGTTTCGTAGAAGCAACAAGAGAGACTCCCTCCATTCGATCAATCCAGCTTTCCGCCTGGCTTCTCCATCACCATCCCTCACCCGCACCACCTTGATTCTGGGAGATGCACCTGACATTGGTTTTATCCCACTGCACCGAGTGCCGCTGGTCAGCAAAGGCGAAGAACGGGAGTATAAATGATCATACTGGTACCAACAATGCTGCTCTTTAAACACTGCTTGGCTAAAAGTGAAGTCATACAAACAGATTATTTTTAAAGGCTTCTGCAGTGTCACGAGCTATTTACATCCAGTGTTGTTAATTTCTTCCACAACCCTGTATTGATTATCATTCTTTAGCTGCATATTGTTGCTGAACCTAAACCAGTCCAGCTGCAGTATCTCCAGATTATAAAACCTTCTTAGCCTGACACACTCATCATCTCCTCACTCTGGAGATCAGGACTTCTCACCTCCTACCATTGCTCCAGTTCAATGTTTATGCTTCCCAGCAACATGAAGCCTTTTTCTTGAGCTCGACTCACTGATTAGTGGTTTTCTTATGGTTAGCTGAAACACACCGGAAATCGCCTTCACAGTAATTATCCAATAGGAGGCTTGTACCTGTTTACTGTTAAACCTATCTGGTGACTTTATTTTTGGCCAGGCAGTGTATTCTGGCCATGCTTTGAGCTCACTTCTCTGTTAGCAATCATAATGCATGTAGAAATTTGATGTCACTTCATTGAGTTTTATCCCTGATGTCATACGAGTCCTTCAGAGTGAAGGGGAACCTTAGTAAAACACAGAAGCACAGGAGATATTTTTTATAACACTTTAATTTTTAAGGCATTCAGAAAATGCCTCCACACTTTCTGCTGAACCTCAGTATTTACATTTCTTATATCTTATGCAAACAAATGTTTAAATGTGGGAGTATTTAGGTTTTTGAGTACAGGAACGCCATATGAATGCACATAAACTGGATAGTGAGCCATTTTAACATCATCAGCTCAAGAATTAGCCTTATGCTCTGTAATTTCTCTGCTCATTTCCGTGGTCATCAGAGTATTATCAAAGGTCTAGTTTGATGAGAAAGTAAATGAACAAATTGAAGGAAGAGAGAGGTGTGTTTTTTTTTAAATGTCTTATGTGAATGTCTGGCTGCTGAGTTTTTACGATCAGTTTTACGTGTTAAAGGCTCTTGGGATGGTGCATATTCTGTCTTTATAAGGAATCTCATTAAGGTAGAAAAGCATATTTTAAGTGGTGTGAATTTGTTTTCATATTTCTACATATGACTAAATGAACTGTTTAGCGTCTCAGAAAAAGGATCAACAGGTTTCATGTGTACCTGATCTGTGGTCTCTACACAAAGTATTTATCACATTTGCTGCTTTCTGTCAGGACGTGGTCAGCAGGATCTGTGATGTTTCATATAATCTGCAGCTTTAGTTTGAGTGAGTGTGAACATCTGTGAAAAGGCACATCACATGTACAGCACAGGCTCATTGTAAAGAGGTTTTCAGCAGAATAATGTCTCAGAAATGCTAGGCAGGTCATGCTTGTGACCTTTTCCTATTCTTACAGCATGAAATCTGATCCAATGAGATTTTTTTTCCTGTAGAAAATAGCAGAATTTAGATTGAACCACAAGGGGGCAGGATGTGAATATCTATTAAGGTTTAGTCTGAAAGTTCAGTAAGGAAGGCAGCACTAGGAAAAATGCCTTTTAATGTTATTTATCTTATTTTAAACAGAGCTTTGAAGCTGTATTTGTGAGTTTGGGAAGAGCCACGCTGCTTTAGTCAGTGGTTTATTTATCAGTCTGCAGCGAGACCTGTAGGTTGTGTAGACATTTACAAGCAGTGCTTGTATGAACAAACTGGTTTGTATTTTGTAGTGTAACAGTGCAACTGTGACATTTGGTCAATAAATATGATGTGTTTTTGTTGATTTGGGCCTTTTTCTAATTTTTTTTTTTGTAAATTTGGTAGCAAATATTTAGCTAAAATTTGGTATTTAAAAAAAACTGCAGTGACTAAATACCTGGTTTAGTCTTCCTGAAAGCACCTTAATGCAAACGGTAAGTATATAGACCGCATGTGGTCTGAGATGCATACGTTTTGTAATGAAATGTGTGTTTATCAGACACACAGAGTGGATGACAGCTGTCACAAACCTGCATTGAAAACCCCCAGATGACTGGTTAGGTCAGGAGATGCAACACCTGGTCATGTGCTACATACTAAAAGATTCTGTTACCCTGAAATACACCTTTACCAACTCTGATCAGGCATAAAACAAGACGAACTGCCATTTTGAGATGGCGAAGACGAGCGGCTCATACCCAGCCCTGCACTGTCACTGGAACTGTTATGCCTGCTATTATTGAAATGATAACGGCAGAAAAATACCCTGAAGGCTGGTTTGTACGACAGATGGAACATGGCAGCTTAAGCTCAGCTGTCACTAAAGCATACAGAAAAGTGAGAATATTGCTTTAGGGTCCTCCACACTTTGCTGGTTTTAAAGCATTTTTCTAAGTAATGTTGAAGGGATGTTTGCACTTGGCATCCCAGGTTTTCATGACTATGTTTTTATTTATTTCAATAATACCTTTTGAATGTAAACTTTTAAAAGTATCTATTAGTGGAGAATATCAGGAAGTACTAAACAAATCAGCTTAATGAATTTGGTTAAAGAAAGTCTAGGTACATGCACAATATATTGACTTTAGAAATGTGATAACCTTGATGGGCGTTTACATTTTAAATGCATATCTTGACTTGAATGGACCAAAGCATTTCAGTATGGTAGTCTGTCTACGTTAAGCAACCACAGATTGCCAAATGTTTGGATTAATGTAACGGTAATGTGTCACTACCTAAGCATATGTTGGACCATGACCAGAACCCCTCATCAGCTTATTTATTAGTATTGTAAGCCTGAAAGCTACTGGGGTCCCTGCTGCTTGCAGATGATTACTTGCCTGGTGTGCATGATGCTCTTCAGACCCAGCGGGTGCTACTGAGGCATGCTTTCTTCTTTGATTTGAAATATTGGGCATGCATTTGGCTTGATTTCACAGGATATTGTACAAAAAAGCACTTTTTCAGTGGAATGAATGTGTCTGTGCTGAACTTTGCAGACATTTCTCTACTATTTTCAGTAGATAAACTTGAACACCCTTTCCTTTTTTCTTAGAAAGTATGAAACGACAACCATAGAGTAGTGGAAGCAAGCTCTTTCTCTCAAAACTAATAACTTCTAACGCTTCAAAGAAATAATCCAGAAAATTTTACCTCCAGCCATCATCCACTATATGAGTCACAGTGCCTCGTTCCTCTTTAGTGAGCTCTGTTTGGCAGTGCTGTCATGTGTGCACTCTGTGTCACACTCTCACAAGTCTTTTTCTCACCGTTCGCTGGTCTGAGGAGGGCATAAGTGAAGGGGGCATTTTATTTCTGTGAATAAAACAGGTGACTCAAAGTTGGAGCTCCTCTCAGCATCACTGTAGGACCAAAAGTGTTCCTCTATGTTGGGCATTTAGACTGGATATAATTAACTCTGTATCGAGCAGAACAAACCAGCTTGCGGGAAAGTGCAGCTGCCAGCGAGCATAGTTTGTTGCCACTTCCAGTGAAACATGAAACAACTGAATATGCTGGGTTTATGATGTCCAGATGGTGGTTAAAATGTCAGAATCCTGTATGTTAAATTAATGCAACTCAACATTCAGTTTATATATATTTTTTCTTGCAAACCTCTTGTGTTAAGAATATAAATGTATGCTGCAAAACTACTTCCAACAAAATGAAGAGGTTTATAAAAACTGTGAGGAATCCTGGCATCTTAGCTAACCCTGTGTGCACGTGTATAGACAGTGCTGATCCACATATTTGTGTTGTGCTTTTCTAGGAATTTGTTTAGGTGTAGCATGGGTGGATCTGACTGTCTGTGTGTTTGGCCATAGTGGCTTGTGTCAGCCTCACCTGGATGCCTTGTTTAAAGCAAAGAGAAGGGTCAAACAGCCAATACACTGTTACATCTCTCACTGTTCAGCTTACTTTGCACAGCTTATCTTGAGCTGACCCGGTCAACGAGATTAGCATATTTTATGTTGCTTTTTAAAAAGAAATTCATTTATATTAGTAATCGCCACAAGACATATTAGTTTGCATAGAAATAAATGTGGCGTCATGGCTCAGATTCTATCCTCGCATCTCACAAATGAAAAGAAAATGCTACTTTTCCATAAAATCATTTCAAACACAACATCTGATATTTTATTGACTGTGCTAATTGGATAAATGACGTGCTCAGAAGCTGTGAGCTCTGAGCAGTTCTTGCAGTGGAAAGATGATGGCTTTGTGTTGTGAAGTGGAAAGAGTTCACCATGGAAACCTGAATATGTGCCATGGGGTTGGATTAGTGTATCACGGTACCGCAGGATCAGACCTTATCACAGCAACCATTATCATGAAGTCTGTGTGATATGGCCTCAGCCAATCAGTGGAAAATAATTTGGCTGCTTACAAGTCTTATTTTTGCTCTGCCAACTCACCTGCCAGCAGATACACCTGTTTCACAACCTTTTAAGGTCAGTACAGATGATTCATCTTCACGTCCACTTGTTGTTTTCATCATATAACATGAAAGACTAATTAAATGTCTTATGTAAGAGAGATGCTCCTGTGCGATTTTTTTTATTTTTTTTTATTTTCATCCTTGGCCAGCACTCCTATGATAATGTGCATTTCAGCTGTTTTGTTATTTTCCCAACTCTTTGCTTAAAGTCCATTTAGGATGTTTTACCAACAATTCCCTCCATCAGGAAGACAAAGTAAAAAGCTGTGCAGAAAAATAGATTTTAGGTAATTTAGGTTTTCACTCTAAGGTAAAGCATCTTGATCACATGTGGGTATTGAATGTGGATATTGGCCCAGAAAACTACTATGCTTGGGTGTGTATTTAAAAGAATATATTATGGGTATTTGCTTCTACTACATTAGAGTTCAGTAATAGTAATATTGAATAATAGGTAAATACTTTTGCTCTCATGTTGATAAGATTATTCAAGCAGCGAATGGAGGCTAGAACATGTAGATGAAATACTTTGTGAGAGCTGCTTGTGTACAGACGATGTTGTGCAATGACCCATAAAAACCACTGAACTTGCTGGACTTGGTCAGAGCCAAGGTTTATGCAGCAAAGGCTGTAAAGAGATAAAGAGGTGGGAAATGTAGATAGTGGATACTGAGTCACTGGGACATGACCAGACACTTTCTAGGCATTTCTAACTGGCCAGTATGACTTTCACAAGCTTTTCGTGTTTTAATCTGTCACTAAAAAACAAGTTATATAAGGAGGAAAGGGTGCAAAGGGAAACACAGAGGGAGGGTGGAAGATCTGTGGTCAGTAGATTTATTTTAATTGTACAATGAAACACAATATGATTGTTGGGAAATGTCTGTTTATCTGAAACATTCATTGCTGCAGTATTTAACTGAGAGCAGCTTTATACCACATGTGTAGCAAAGCTGCGTCCTGCTGCATCTGGTTACAGCACTTTGTAAATCTTATTTCTTCAGCTAAAAACCTCATGAGCCATTTTCATAACAACAAATAAGCCAGATTTGCTTTTGTTCATTTCCGCAAACATCTCTGTCTGTTACTTCTCCCATCAGATAATGCTCCTGACACAACCAGCTGTAAGATGGGATTCCCTCCCAGTGAAAAAGATCTGGATGGTGGTGATAGAATAGGTGCTGTGGACATGTTTTATTATTGGTCCTTTTTGTGGACAGAGGTTTTAACCAGACAGATGTGTTGGATAAGTCTGGCACTACTCTTTTTAACCTCGAAGCATTATTGGTTGCACTATTTGAGTTGTGTTGGTAGGACCTGAACATCCGTTCCATCCTGGGGGAGCTACTTCATACCTTAGCATAACTTTAACTGTTTCCAGTGAGTTCAGATAACTTTTCCTTAGTGTGTGACTCTTTTTTTCCCCTTCCTTTATCTCCCCACAGGCATAGTCCTCCTTGTGAGCTACTGGATGGGGGCGACAAGGATTTCTGGGAATGAAATCAGAGCTCCCTGCTAAATAGGGCTTCCCCTTCCCTTCTGGTAAATTATCCATGGGGAGAATGCAGCCCGTTCTTTTCCCTTGTAGGTTTTAATATAAAATGTCCACATGGGGCACATGTTGAGAAAATTACAGAACATGTTGATTTTATATGCTTTTATGGTTAGATTTGTTGACTCAGTAGTATCTGCACATTGTGGGCAGCTGTCAACTTGTTCCAACACCCTAGCTTTGCTATTTGTGACCAGTGGAGAATAATATCAATAATCTGCAACCAAGAAGCAAGGAAACGAAGCAGAAAGAGGCTTATTTTTCCTCTTTTACTTGTATTTGAAAAAGACAAGATGTATCTAATGGTGTGGGTTTAAAGCCAACTTGATTTAAGCTCCAGACATGCAGAAGGAAGTGAGGGTGTTTTATTACCAGACCTATATAGGCCTCTCTTTAGATGGGAAAAAGTCACGTGTGCTGAGGTATCCACGTGTTTGCCTGGGGGATTGAGAACAAAATAAGGGGAAAAGTTATAGAAGAAAATATGTGTGTGATACACCGCCTGTTTCTACTCATTTAGCTTTACACCCCACTTTACTTCAAGGAGACAAACCCTCAAAAGGACTTCTTATCTGGGCTATTTTTAAAAGCTTTTGTATAGATCCAGACTTGACTTAGACGTCTTTGGACATTCCACACAAATTCTCTAAGAGTCTTTTTTTTTTGCAACCAGAGTGTAAAGAAAGACAGGCCTTACATAGTCCATAGTCTTAGACTATATTTAAGTGTTACACTTCAGAGCATGCCAACTATGCAACCCAACTTACAGCTCGGACTGTCAAATGTGGCAATACACATGAAAGAAAGTGCTGCTGGCACTTTTTTTTTTAAACAATATGATTCCTTATGAACCAAGAGAGACGTAGTTATTTCTATATTTCTATTTCTATATTTAAATCTGTTTTTTTACCAGTTTACCCAGGGATGTGTTTATTGTTTTGGGTTGGGCTAATTGCAAGGCAACCACAATTATAATTTGCTTTCTGTTCCACATCAACCATGAGAAGTGCATGGTTGCTTTTGCACAATTTAGTATTTTAATCAGCTGACAGTGTTATAACACATCTACCTCATAACTGCCTCTTGACTCTGTGGTGTGTTTTGGCACAAGTACTTTCCAGCATTTACTTATCTGCTCTCTATAGCACTACTGTAATCAATCAAGCAGGCAGTGGAGAGAGTTTGACGTTAGCAGCATGGCTCCTTGAGCAACCATGTCATCCCATAGATGGATGCAATCCAGAAAAGTAAATGTCCTCTTATCACAAATTCTCACCATTTGCAGGGAGGCCCTTGTGTTCAGGCAAACTGTTCAACTCAACCTATTTACATAGAGATTATCTGCTATGCTGGTTCATTTCAGCCTGAAATACAAGAAAAAGGTAATTCAATTAAAGTAACCACTAAAGTGTGGGAATATT
Source organism: Kiunga ballochi (assembly GCA_037177335.1). Classification (NCBI taxonomy): domain Eukaryota; kingdom Metazoa; phylum Chordata; class Actinopteri; order Atheriniformes; family Pseudomugilidae; genus Kiunga; species Kiunga ballochi. The sequence continues at coordinate 15,565,757 of JBAMIG010000006.1, read as the reverse complement.
CCTATTTCTTGATTCTGCAGTTGCCGTCGGCCCATTGCTGTTTTAACTATGGAAACACCCTAATTGTAGCAAGCTGGTCTTCTTGTGTAACAAGCTTGCTTGTGCAGTGTCAAATGATAAAAAAAAATGGACTTTTGGGGAGAGGGGGGATAATTCACTGAGATTGTAAGAACCATGAAAATAAATAATAATAAAAAAAAGGCCTTCACAACTCATCCAGCACGACAGATGGAGTGTTATCTGTCGTCACACAATTCATCATTGTGACACTTAAATGCTGTTTGTTTGGCAACATCTATAATTCCAGGCACACTTTTACTGCAGGCTGTGACGTTTAGTCATGTCCTCACTGTGGAGAGAAGCTCGCTTCACTGCATTGTTCCTCCTCTTCTCTCCGTATAGGCAAAGACACAGCAAAACTCTTATTTAGGATTTTATTTGATCCCTGGGGTAAAAGTAAAAAAAACTGATGAAACAGACATTGCATAAAAGTCTAAGAATATTATTCACATAGGACGACTTCATAATGTTTGTTAATGGCTAGGACTGGAACATAACAGGGTCTAATGCATCATTTGTTCAAGGTGTGTTTAAATACCGGCTAACTCACCACACCTTCAAGACTCACAGTCTTAGTTGTCATAGCTCCAGCAGGATGTCTACTCAGGGATAAACACAAGCTCCAGGGTCTGTAAAACTAATTTCAATAAATGAAAACGGAGATAGGGAAGGAAACACAGACAAATATTTTGCTCGATTGTGTTAATTGGTTCCTTCTGAGGTTGTTTTTTCGGCGCATCCTCAGGAAATGATGCTGTGAGGGAACCTGAGAATGTCAAGTGGACGGACATTTATCTGCCGTCCTTTTCTCTCTCGTCCCTAAGTGTTTCTTATTCATGTTAAATAGAAGCTCTGCTGTGAGGATGCACAGCTGCTGAAGGGTGGTTTATTTATAGTTGCATGACGCACATGACTCTCGTGTGTACCTGTCAGGACCCTCAGCTGGAGACGCCACTGCCTGGCTGCCCAATGGCCATGGATGCTGTTACCACAGAAACAGGATTGTGTTGACATTATAGGACTGATGGTAATCTCCTGTGGATTCGGAAATCCACGGCATGTTAACGTTCTGACATCCCAGAGATTCCTGAGACACTGTTAACCTCTAGCTGTGCCGTCATTAAACTGAGAAATGGACTCACACATGTATGTTTAAGGGAGATACTTGTTTGTGTGTTGTTATCCATCTGTAGAAAACTAAACAGTTCAGTCATGAACTGAACCTTACTCTGTTGTAAACATTTTACAGGTGCATAAACCTGCTCTGTGGATAGTTATGACGTGTGAGGCTCTATAAATGATGATAAATCTTAAAAGAGGAAATTACTAAGCTGTTTACTTGTGTAGTTCACTATATATATATATATATATATATATATATATATATAATGTATAATAATCCAAAGTCTATCTCATACCAAAAAGAGTAGTGTCTGCTATTGTGAGTCATGTCTATGATAGTGTGAGGTCCCTCATTAAGGGATATTTAGTGCATTTAAACACACAGGCTGCATTCAGGACAGGATAAGTTGTTAAACCAGTGGCGGTGTGACTAGAGTCCAATTTGGGATGAACGGAAAGTGGAGAGACCTGACTGTGTGTGTTCATCAGATTAGCTAGTTTATACAGTATTTGGCAGAAAAGCTGACAAATGTGCTGTGCAACAGAGGTATGTGTCGGGGTCTGCACCAAAGTAAACAAAATGCCATCTTTTCCATAGATAAGGAAGTAGAGTGGAAAGCTACTGAAAATGCAAATGGAAACTGGGAAAAGGCATGTCACAAACCTGGAGGGAATCAAATGAATGATTATTTATGCACTTGTGGATTTTAATTTTCCACTGGAGGAATAAACACCTCAAAGGAAATCACTTTAAATCCCTCCTATGAAGGATGAAAACATATATGATGAAAGATCAGCGAGTAACAGTTCACAGTTTCAATAACCTGTTTTCTTAGTTTAAACACTAAGACAAAACGTACGATTGATTTTAGGAGGGTTTTATGGACTCAGCTTTACATATCAATAAGTTTACTGGCTTCAAGAGTAGATTTAAAACAATAATAAACAAATGGATATTTATTACATGAGAAAAGAGATAAAGATGTTGCATACATACATATATGCACAATCACCCAAATGCCTTAAAATACGCACAAAATTACCACAAAAATCCCAGAGATCAAACCAAACTTTATTTATAAAGTGCTTTCATGCATAACATGTTATTCAAAATGCTTTTCAGTGTATTTAAACAATAAAACATTAAAAACAGTCCTGCATGCCAGCATCCCCCCTTGCACAAGACCGCCACAACACATACACACAAATGTACACACACACACA
>JBAMIG010000006.1:15548441-15563251 GCA_037177335.1 Kiunga ballochi | reverse complement strand
AAACAGTCCTGCATGCCAGCATCCCCCCTTGCACAAGACCGCCACAACACATACACACAAATGTACACACACACACAATCAGTATGCTGGTATAGACTGGGCTAGATACAGATGGACCAGCAGATATAATATGACCTACTATGTCTACCCATGTCTATGTGTCTTATATATAAGAACCCATTCCTCCCATTGGCTCCACTGCTCATCTTCCAGAGTTTCTCTTTTCTTCTCAGAATCTAGAAATAGTTCTCATCTAGATATTCAACACGCCCCTCAGATCCTGAGTTATTGGAAAAAACAAAACAAAAACACTATTCTGAGATACCAAAAAGAAAAAGGTTGTCTTAACCCTGTGAAACAGAGGAGTAAGGCCAAATGATTGGACAAACTGAAAATGTGGCCGCTGGGATTGGCTTCAGCCCCCCCACGACCCCGTTAGGGACTAAGCGGTAGAAAATGGATGGATGGATGAAGTATGGATCATAAACAATTAGTAAAAAACACAACAGATTAACTGAAAAAAAAACTCCATTAAAAATGCGTAAAATAGATGTTAGATAATACAGGCAGTAGTTCAAAATAAATACACTCATTCATTGCATTTCATAAACCACAAATGAACTCAAGAAGTCTCAAAGACTGATGTCTTCCTTGTGTAACATCAATATAAAATGTGCCAATGATACGGAATTAAAGTGTGCTCCAAAATTGACCTGGGTGTGCACGATCTTCAATTTATATTGATTTAAGGAACCGCAGGAAGAACATCCTTCATGCTCTATAAATATGTCCTCCTATAAGCTACAGCTTATAGGAAGCAAACATGAACACAGAGATGTGTTTGCACAGCTGCAGGTTTATCTCTGTATTAAATCACTATCTCATTAATCAGCCTCAAATGTTCATATGTCCTCATTTCTAACTGCAGCTGCTGTAATTATAAAGTTGAGGGAAAACCCTGTGTCCTAGCAGCTGGAGGGGAGCTGGAGAATAGAAATGAAGTGCGACACATGAAAGGTGTTTCCTGCAGGAGGAACGTCCATAATCAATGACCAAACACAGCAGCCAATCAGAGCGCGTATGCTAATGAGGAGGCTTTCAGTCATCTGGACCTTTCTTATGAATCGCCGCTTTGCAGACTGGCTGGATTTAAGCGGCACACACCGGAGGAAACGGCTGATCCCTCTCAACCTTCTACACAAAACCAACTTTTCCCCCTTCGTTTTCTCTCCTCCTCCTCCTCCTCCTCCTCACCTCGAGCCGAGCCGGACTTGTGCCAGCCGCTGACACTTGGAGAAATATCTCTTTTGTTTTAAAGTGAGAAGACAGTGGAGCTTTAAAGAGGCACTGTTTCACCGTCTATTGGTTTCACATCTTTTTACATTTTCATTTCATTCTATTTTTTTTCCTGGGGGGGGGGGAAAGTTCCTTTCGCAATGTCCGCTGCTTCGGATCAGAGCCGGCGATTCTGCGTGTTGTCTTGGGATCAGGTGCAGCGCTTGGACTCGATCCTAGGGGAGGCTGTCCCCATCCACGGCCGAGGAAACTTCCCCACACTGTCCGTGCAGCCCCGTCAGATAGTCCAGGTACTAACACACACACTAGCACACAACACACTAACACACACACACACAACTGCAATATGCCCCTTTTTTAAATACCGCTTCCCACTTACACGCGGAATAATGCAACACTTCATTGTTAAGCAAATAAACCAGAACTTTACATCTGCACATCACGTTTATTTGCTGCTTCCCTTCCAGATTAATAAAACCCTGAGTTGTAGGTCTGTTTGACAGAAGTTTGGTTAGTTTTTTTTAAACTTCAGGCACAACCCAGGGTTGTTCTTATATTCCCTATATGATCCAGACACATGCCACACTTCCTGTCCTCATGGCTGGATCACATTTCACCTTCCCTGCTGGGTCCCTTCATAGTTTGCTTTGCATTAAATGTGCAAAGTAAGGACTCAGTGTACATATAGCAGTTAAAGGGTTTCTTTTTCCATGTGCACACCAACAAATTCAAGATGAGCTCAACCAGCTTGTGAAGCCTCCAAGCTTCAAGCTTGTGGTTTTTGGAAAGATGAATGCACCATTGAAGATGCGGGAGACTTAAATGGGGGGTTTGATTTCCAAGTGTGGGGACTCTTGTTTTTGCTGTGGATTTGTGGAGTCCTTGTATAATTTCGTTTTGATAAAATCTGCCTACATGGATGTATTTAGCTGCAGGCTGAACTCTGATCCCCTATAGCCTATATTTTCTGTAGAGACGCTCATAAAAGAATCGGTTCTTTTGAACGGCTATATAATATTATATAATGTAATGTGATGTAATAGGAGCAGAAAGTATTGGAAATGCATACTGTGAGATTTATCCAAAATGTACTCAAATGTGCACTGACAACGCTCAAGTTTATTTTATTTATATTTTCCTAATATAATCTCTATTCTTTTATAGTAGATTTTATATTATTGTATTTTTAAAGATATTATCAAATTAGATTATTATATTTATTATAATCCAGAAACTTTGGAGTTATGGTAATCTTTAGCCAGCTTAGTTTTTTTGTTTTTCCATTAAAAAAAGTGTTTTTGTGAAGGAAAATCTAATAAATAGAGGACTACACTTTCGAAGCATGGAAATATGGATCATCTCATGGAAATGTAAACGCAAGCCAAATGAAATTGCAACTAATATTGGAGAATTATTCAACCATCAAAATGTTTACTGGTGGTGTATTTAAATGGTTTAAATTGTGTGTTTTATGATGGTGTGTTATTCTGCAAAAATTCACCCTAACCAGTCTTTTAAATTGGCAGGATTAGTTCCTCAGAATCTCACTCTCTTCATTCATTATCTGCACCAGTTATTCCAGTGAAGGGTCGCAGGTAGCTGGAGCCTATCCCATCAATCATTGAGCAAGAGGCAGGATACACCCTGGATAGGTCCCCAGTCCTTCAGAGGGCCAAAGGCCAACACAGAGACAAACAGCCACACACACACACATTCACACCTTAGGATGATTTTAAATGGAATTTTGGCTGGTGGAAGGAGTACCAGGAGTACCCACAGAGAGAACCCACGCATACATGGGGATGAAAACGTTGCACAGAAAGGCCAATGGTTCGAACCAGTGACCTCCTTGCTGTGAAGTCACAGTGCTAACCACCTTACCACCATGCAGCCTGACTCCTTTAAACAAGCCATGAATCCCATGTCTGATATCCCAGCAACAAAGCTGTTCTGATCATGTTTGTCTTCCTCCTCTGTCAGAAACTGGATGTTTGTTCTCACTGTGGGGGTTAGATGATGAACATGCTGCTGGCATCCTCTCCTGCATCAGCAGTCTGTGGAATAACAACATCGTAGTTCCAGATTTTGATAACGACAGCTGTTTTTAATTTTCTTCCCAGATCAGACCTTTGTCTCACACTTTATGGGTGGACCAGAGTGTGTGAATCAAGATCACTTACTTTTCGTGAATTTTGCACTTTTTAGCAAAAGAAATGAGGCAGAATCAGCCGTATTCCTGTTGACATCAGACCATCAAAGGCCTAAAGCCTTCCTTAAGGTGCTAACTGTAGACCTGACTAGCATTAGCTCTGCCAGGTCCAACATCTCTGAGCTTTCTCTGAAAAAAAACCCTCACATTATCATAGTCTTCTAACTGGAGTTTGAACCTGCTCCACGCCACTTTATAGCGAGAAGATTACAATCCTCTCACAGCCAAATTACTGCTGAAGGGTTTTTGTTCTTCCAACCCTCCCTGCCTTCAAATGTTTGTTTCCAGCCTGACCTAGTATGTATAAATAGAGCCGTCATGTTATCTGATCACCATGGGAGAGAGTTTTAACAGACGCTAATCTGACAGGTCCGTGCCAGTAGGGGGATTTAGGATTGTGTGTAAGTGCGTAACAACTCTTTTGCTGGTCTTCATGTTTCAGCTATCTGCACTAATTGTGTTGCAGAAATATTGTCAGCAAGACACCTATTTGGAGCACACTACCCACTTAGCATCAAGTCTCCTGGCTGTGTGTGATCTGAATTATCACGACAAAGCTGATGGCTTCAGATAGAACAAGGAAGTTGTTGCCAGAAGTTTCTTATAGTAGTGTTCTGAGAACATCCTAATATAATGACTCCTCTCACTTAAAGCATGTAAGATGGACCGTTTTAGAACTTATATTGAACTGAAGTGATGCTGTAGATGAGGATTTTCTTGAAATATGTCTGAACTGAGTGAAGATTCTTGCATTTACACACGCAGAGGTCCCTGGTTGTTGTAAGACTCCACGCTGGTCCTGCACAGAGGTGTTCACACAGTTTCCCACTGGATTGGTCGCAGGTCAGGATTATAAATCTTATCCATGTCGCTTTGATAAGACAGTTTGACCCAGGGGGAGACGTGCCATCTAAACTTGTGTTGCAGACTATTATGGTTTGATTCAGACTGGGGCCAAAGCTGAGGAAATGGACTTTAGTGAGCAGCGGTATTGATCTTGCCTTCGCAAACTATTGATTTCCACTTGGCCCGTGTGGAATTTACTTGCACATGTCTTTTTAGATTTGTGTCTCAGATTATTTAAACAGCAAGATTTTTTTCCTGAATGCATAACTTTGCTTTTCTTCAGAGAATTTTTTTTTATGACATATGTTTGTTTTTTATCCAGGTGGTGCGCACCAGGCTGGAGGAAAGAGGTGTGTGTGTTAAGGATGTGAGGCTGAACGGCTCAGCTGCTAGCCACGTACTTCATCAGGAGAATGGACTTGGTTACAAGGACCTCGATCTAATCTTTGGTGTGTCGCTGAAAGATGACCAGGCCTTCCGTCTGGTGAAAGACGTCGTCCTCGACTGTCTTTTGGACTTCCTGCCAGCCGGGGTCTCTAAGGAGCGTATCACAGCATTGACCCTCAAAGAGGCTTATGTACAGAAATTGGTGAAAGTCTGTAATGACACGGACCGCTGGAGCCTCATCTCGCTCTCCAACAACACGGGCAAGAATGTGGAGCTTAAGTTTGTGGACTCTTTAAGACGGCAGTTTGAATTCAGTGTGGACTCCTTCCAGATTTGCCTCGACTCTCTGCTTTTATTTGACCGTTGCTCGGAGACGCCCATGTCTGAGAGCTTTCACCCCACCGTGATTGGGGAGAGCGTGTATGGGGACTTCAAGGAAGCTATGGAGCACCTGTGTGAGAGGACCATAGCAACACGCAGCCCTGAGGAGATCAGAGGGGGCGGCTTACTGAAGTACTGTCACCTGCTGGTGCGAGGCTTTACCGCCTCCTCGGAGGCAGACATGAAGCAGATGCAGCGCTACATGTGCTCACGCTTCTTCATTGACTTCCCTGACATAGGTGAGCAGCAGAGAAAACTGGAAGCTTACCTGCAAAACCACTTTGCTGGGATGGAGCACAAACGCTACGAGTGCCTGATGACCCTGCACCAGGTTGTGAATGAGAGCACGGTGTGCCTGATGGGTCACGAGCGGCGGCAGACTCTCAGGCTCATCTCCATGCTGGCGCTGAAGGTGCTCGCTGAGCAGAACGCCATCCCTACTGTGACCAATGTCACGTGTTACTACCAGCCAGCGCCATATGTACAGGACATCAATTTTAGTAATTATTATATCGCACACGTGCAGCCGGCGCAGGTCACGCAGTGCAGTAACGCATATCAGACATGGCTGCCCTGTAGCTGAACTGGGGGAAGTTGTTTGTGTTGAACTGAGATTACAGAAGGGAAAAAAACAAACTCATCTTTTGCCAAATGTGACTTGATTAAAACAATCTTGTACTGCTGTACACTTGATTGAGCCGACACATTGATTTTTTTTCTTACTGATTTTACCTGGAAGACATCTGTAAGATTGCTGGCCATTTCTGAGATGTAGCTATAATACCTTTTATTTAAGTATTAAAAAGGAAAACATTTATATATTTCAATTTTTTTCAGAAGCAAACATTGAAGTTGGTGTTATTTTCTTACAAATATCTTTTTTTTTTTTTTTATTACATACTGGACCAAAGAAATATTTTGCTGTTCAGGAAAGGGGATGTTATGAATCCTGGTGCCTAAAAAGAACCACAAAATGTTCTAAAAACATGTGTAAGGTGAGAACTGTGTTTACTAGATTACTCTTGTCTCTCTTTTCATGTACAAAAACATTCATTTTTGAGATTAAAAATGAAAAAAAAAATCTTATTTTTGCATTCTTCTTATTTCATTTTGACTTTGCCTTATAATAATTGTTGACATTTGAAGTTGAACAGCCTGCACTTAGTGTCAAGTGGTCATTATCTGAGTCTCATCACCATGCAGCTTGTCAAGTGTCACGTGGCTTTTATTAAATGTGACTGAGAACGGCTCAAAAGCTTTGTCATGCTGTGCTCAGAATGGGTGTGATGGAGAGATGATTGTTTTTGATAAACTAATAACAACAAGCTGGAACTTTCCAGGAACTGGGACCATTGAAATGCATATACCATTGACTGGAATGAGTTGCATTTGTTAAACTGGAGCTGAGGATCCATTACAATCTGAGGACATGAACCATAAGGAGGCTTTTCTAAAGCACAATGGTTTCTCTCTCCTCTGTGATACTAAAGCTTTTTAACAAAGGCTGGCTTGTTCTCCCATCCATGTTGCCAATGGAAACCCCGCCCTGTTTGCTTGACTGATACAATATACACGTCATTTTGTCTGAGTCACAATCAAATATTTTCACAGGCAACAACAGAAAGTTTGTTAAAAGGTGAAATCTGGGAATGACACAGTTGGCAGACCCTCTTTCTACAAGCCCTGCTGTGTCCATTTGGCCCAGTATGAGAAAATGTTTAGAGACTACATCATAAAGTGGTCTTACTGAGGGGCTGTAAGTGAATGGAGTAAAACTATTTTATTCAGGGTCTTGATTACTTCAGTTTACTGGAAGCACAGTACTGGTGCCAATAAGCCTTCTCATGTTTATGAGACTCCTTCACTTTTGTCACATACTGTTGCAAACATCACCAGACTAACCTGTTAGGTGGGCTCGGACCCTAACTGCCCTCAAAGCGGTGTGTATAAAGCCTTTAATCTCTTTTTTAAGCCTTTACAGCGAGAAACCTGTGCTTATATCTGCTTCTGTGCTTATACTAATGCAAGTAAGTGGGAAATAGATTGAATACAAGTGTGATTAAAGCTTGAAGGTAATACAGGAATATGGTGCAACATGAGAGAAAATGGTTTCCAATAGATGAAAATGTGATTCTGTGATTAGCATTTTACTAACAAAGTGAAATTTAAATGTTTCAACTCCAAGTGAATGAACTCTTCGTCTGTCACCACTTTCCATCTCTGCGATTGAGTTGGTGTATTTCTCTTGCTTCCACTCCTCCCATTTAGGTGCTGGATATAATGAAAAACTTCTCTTTCCTCAAAATTCAGGCTTTGATTTTCTTTCATTGCCAAAGAAGAACTACCTCTAGTGTTTTTCATGTCACTTCTATATTCTTCCCTTACACGTTTGCATCTTTGCTGTGCATTACCACAGTCCTGTGTGGTTCATCACAAACCTCGAAACTTTTGTCTCATGTCTCCTCCCAATGACTTAATCATGCATTGATACTGTTTGTAGCTTATCTACATATTTATGATTGTCAAACCAGTGAGAAAAGGTAAGACTTATTGCACTTATTGATAAAGATTTCTTCATTCAGGTTGGAATCAGCTGCAAAACCAGTTTGCATTACAGAGCTGTGTCAACAATGTAGTCAAAGAAAGGATGTAATGACATGGATGATTTCCATTCAAACACTGTGTTTGATCATGAATGGCAAGCTTCTCTTTTATTTTAGATGCTTATGGCAGATTTCACAGATTTCCTGTTCAGGTGCATGACCAAAGTAAGCCTTGCTGATATCGACTTCCTGTCAGGACACACTTCCACAAGAGATTCAAAATCTCATGGAAACTGTTTTCTTGGTTAAGTAAAATTTGCATGAATAGATAAAAAAAAAAAAAATGTGTTTAACCTCCCAGCGCAATTAGTATTAATTAAAAGATCAGATTTAAGTAAGCAGGAGGCTTCTTATAGTTCAGCCCAGGGCTGTTTTGGAAGGGATTTCTTATCAGCACAAAAAGGTAGATCCAGCTCTCAGAGTTGATTTATTGAGTGTGAATACCAGCAGGATGGTGGCATTATTCATGATGCTGCATCTTTATAATGTCAAGAAACAAATGTGCATATAAAGAGGTGATCCATGCAGCATCATGATCCTGCAACAATCTTAATTTCTTACATGGTTTTTGTCCCAATGCATGAAATAACTCCACGTTTAGTCACCAAATAATAAAAATGTCAAAGCTTAAACCTGAATACTTTGATGTAATCCCACTGCAAAGAGTTTCTTACTGGCTCCTTGGTCTTTGATTCAACTATCATGATCACTGGCTCAGCTTGTTTTAACGTTTACGTTTTCAGCTGTTAGGATTAAGCAGATGGTAGAAATACTGATATCTCAGCATGCTTTTGACTTTCCCGTCATATTTGCACATTACTCCTCCACTGCTCGTGTTGCAGATGAGCACATGGTTTTATGTTTAAGTGGAACTCTGATCTATTTTATGTATGCATCCAGCATATTGATGGAAAGTAAAAGAAGTGGCTTGCTGCTGTGGTGATAGCAGAAAGCTGATATTTTAGATGCCAGATGAGGAAATATTATGCCAGAAATAACAATATGAGATCTCTGAGACATTTAATTTGAGATTTCATGTGGAGCATGTGTGTGGGCTGAGGTTCTGTACACATGTCTGTGTGAAGCCTGGGTGATGACGAGACAGACGCTCAGTAATGACAGAGATTCTACATTTCTCGCCACAACACAAATCAAATTCACCCTGGCTTGGTGTGTGTGCTATTACCGCTCCCCAGAGAGGGTTTATTCATCCAAGGGAGCCATTAAAAAAATCCTGCTCCCCCATTATATGCAGGGAGTTTCTCCCTGGATGTGTTGTCTGCTTTCTATCTGTGCTGTCTGCACTGAGGCAGCACAAACTTGAAAGAGTCAGTGTTTTCCTGATCACACTGACCTGAGTCAGGATTTGGAGATGTTTTAAATTAAGCTTTACTTGGAGAGCACATGACTCTTTGTGGATGTGACATCATCCTGAGGGTGCAGAATGGAAACACATGTCTTTGCTGCAAAGCTGAACTGTAAGATTGGAGCTACACTGGCCGTGTAGCTATAGTTGGTGGAGACGTGTGTTGCTGTCTCTGTGTTGCTGGGCTACAACCTGAGGAATGTCCACAAGTTCATCACAAATTCTTCATAAGTGGAAAACCTCTGGAGAGCTGAGGCATAGCAACCTGCTTAATGTGCTTTATGACAGCAATAAAACCGGCTGTGGTCTTAAATCATAAATCGTTACTCTAGATTTAAAACATGATGTCTCTAAAAGTTTAGCTTTAAGGTGTTCTGACAGCCTTTGCTCATCACCGAGTAGGTTTTATGAACATCTGAGTTTCATTTTAGATCGTTCTTACCACACCAGAAAGTGTGGACATCACAAAGTTTTAATGACACAGCTTTGAAAACATTTGGGCTTCAGCAGAGTAATCTACATGGTTTTGGCCTGGTTGCGCTGAAACCCCAAAAGCAGACTTTCAGTGAGGCTCAGCAGGACTCGGAAGCATCTTGACACTAGCTTGACAAAAGCTGTTAATCATCAGACTTGTGTGTCTGTGTGTGCGCTCATTTAGAAATGATGTCATGCCGAACAGATGCTGGAAAATGCCAGTGCAGAGAATAGACTGGACAGTCACTACTTGCAGAGTGTGGAGTAATTTGCAGGAAAAAATAGATCCTGAGTTCACTTCAGAGTTCAGGGGTGTCACAGCAGATGTAGAATCTGCTACCCGAGAGGCAAAGAGTTAGAGAGACACTTACACACAGCACTGAGCATTCCCGGCATTACAGCCGGATAACAAACAATCCTAACTTTATCCACTGAGCTGGGCCATCTGAATAGCTGCAGTGTGTAAAGTTTACCCACTGAGGGGGGCTGTGGCCAGCCGGATCAACCGCTCTGTCCCCATAAAAACACTGATGTCTGAGCTCTCAGCTCAGTGTTTCACCATGACTCGATCAATAATCCTGCTATTAACTAAGATGGTAAATATTTATTGCATACATAAAAATTTATGGTTAGATGAGTAAATGTACTTTTTGTCTCTTTTATTATAGCTACACATGGTCTTGATTTTAGGATTTATGCACCAAATTATAGCAACCAAACACATGTCAGCTACTATAAATATAAACAAGCTCTGTCAGCTGGAATTAAAAATATTCAAATCCACAAATCAGCATCCGCTTTATTTGACTGTAAAACTAAATTTATGAGGGCCCAGCAACTTAACATGAGCCATTCTGTGGCAAACATCAAACCGTTGCTTGTTATTTTGCCATCATACAGACAAATTTAAAGAAAATCCGGACCACAAGCATCCCACATAATTCACTTTGACGTGAGAACAAAATTAATGTGGTTTAAAATGAAAAAAAAAAACTGCTTAAAAGGAGAACAATGATGTATAGAACAATAAAACACAGAGAAAATGTCAAGAGGAAAGAATATTAAAAATGAGGCAGTTCAGGATATTGCAAAGCTGCTCACAGCAACACTGCAAATATCAGAAAATCTGCCAAATTACTTTCAGCCTCTAAGCTGTTTGGAGAAAGTTGGTGTTGTTAGTGAGTCCTAGCTGTATTGGACTCATCCCAATGCCTCTGGAAGTGAGTGTTCAGACATCGTGTGCAACTACTGCACCAGGTTGATATCACTTTGTCCAGGGATTTTCCATTCTCACACAAGCCAAATTATTTTAAAAATTGGATTTGATGGTAAACTACATTTGCATTGGTTGTCAGACATGCTCTTTAAAACTGAAAAACCAAAGATGGCTGCTCTCACAGCTAGATCTGGGCTTAGCATCCTCTATGGGGGCCAGCTAAAGAGCTCTTTCATGGTGTGCAAATTCCATTTACTCCCTTGCAAGCATGTGCAAATGAAGTTACGATGTGAACCCTCCATAGATCTCTTTCTACATGTTCCTTTAAGAAATGAGAAGCTACTTGTTGCATCGATCCTAAGTAGCTTTGCCAGCTGAAAGATACAGATTTGCTTGATTAAATCTGAGTGGTGACTTTGTCATTCTCTCTTGTTTTTTATCATTTTCCTGTCTTGTCCGTCTGAACATTCAAGTTACCTTCTGTTGCTCAGTATGGTGCATTCACTGAGGAGACTCTCATGTATTTATCTCCATTTAAAATGTATTCTAGTTCATTTCTGTTGCATTGTATTAGTTAGATTTTCAAAAGACAATTTTAAAACAAGATTACAGGGATACTTCTTTCTTTCTTTTTGTGTCCCCCCCCCCCATGTGTGCTCAGAGGAAGTTTGGGACTACAACTCGAGCAACTGTGCATCTGCTGTGGAGGATCATGTGACAAAGATTTGTCCTGAAACAGGAAAACTCTGAAGGATGTTTCGGAAGTAGGCTCAAGCGATGTCGCCACATGCGTTTCTCTTACCTTTTTACCCGTTGGACATCATGTGGAGCCCATCTATAAGGCTCCTTTCACTTGTGTCTGCTTTTCTGCATTCCTGGAACAGAACAGGAAGTGTGATGTTGATAAAAGGGCTTGGCCGTAGTCTTCATCAACTTTAAAGATCATCATGTGGGATTTTCAAGAGTAAGAGGACTCATGCGTGAGGATCTAGGGTCCGATCTGAAGTGAGCTTATTTACTTAGAGCCAGTTAAATCATTGTTCCATATTTTTAGTTTTCCACATGTTTCTGAGCGGCTCCTCATCCTCGCTGCTGTCTGGCTGCTCAGCCCCCACAGACTGCCTCCTGCTGTGGGTGACTGAAGTTACTGGCTACCAGTTCACTGGGCTCAATCTGGTTATAACTACTTTATGGCTTTGGGATGATATTAATCCAAGCAAAATATAAAAGCTCCGCATGTCGATGTTTCACCACAGTTATCAAATAGCTTTAAAGTAAGACTCAAAACCCAACATTTCTATCAAACTGCATTTCTTCTGTCTCTGCAGCTGAGGTCAGATGGAAAATGAGGCCCTGTCAAAACACATAAATCAGTGATTTGTTTTGCCAGTTTTCACTTCAGAGACATGTGTACTTTGCTCCAAACCATGCTAATCTGTATCATGTTTCACCATTAGCCATCAGGGAACTGTCAAAAATATCTTGGAAGTCTCAAGCAAACTTGTGACTTGTATTTTTCCTCCGATGTGAGACGTGAAGACAAGACAGATGTTATAAACGTCAATGTTGCATGCTATTTAACCACTGAGAGATTGTCTGGTGGTAATTCCACAGCACATCATTTAGCTCAAACATAAAACTACAGTGATGCTCTCACATATTTAACAAGTGGTTTTCTTCCTGTATTTCTCTTCAGAAGAACAGAATTCACTTGAGTTGATTTACAAATAATAACTCCTCAATAAAAACCAAATCTAATCTAAAACCTTTGGGGAATACTGTTTACTTCATTTGGCATAGTCAATTTGTATAAACATAAAGAATTTTCCATTTAACTACATGAATGCACGTCCAAGTATTAACCCACAGTTTCCAGCGGGAGTTAGCCATGAGCCTGCTCCAACTGTTTGGTTGATTATTTAGATTTTTGCAGTGTCAGAAAAAGGAACTGCTCCATTGCTCCTGAAATCATTTAGTCTGTCTACAAAGAGGTCTTTCGTTTATTGTTTAAAGTGGCGAAGCCAGCAGGAGAACCCCAAGAAAAATACTTGTAAAAACAAATTTTCTCCGTGTGATTGTGTCAGACATGTTTTTTTTTTTTATAGCATGAAATATATATTTGTTAAAAGATTTTAAAATTTGAGTTACCAAGCTGTTGATTCTGGTCCATCCTTTATGTGCTTTGGACACTGTGTTTTCCAGTCATTGGCTAAAAATGTAGAAGCTGAATGAAAGGATTTGGAACAGCTTGTTTCATCCACTAGAGTCAGCCCACATCCGGGCCAGGCCTCCAGAGCATGAAATTATCAGATTTGGACATCTTAAAGTAAGGGCGCAGGGCACGAAAGGTTTCAGTTCTCTCACAGGACAGATTTAGCTTGTTAAACCCAAACAGCCCTATTTTTTTAATAAGGCAATCATTTTCCTAACGTAACCTCAATAACAAAATGAGATAGCATGAAGGGAGTTGTTGATTTATAGTTTCCAACTGCTGGGAGAAAAAAAAACCTTTATATCTAACTCTGCTCTTTAGACATAACTGAGAGGACGTGTTCCAAACTACACACAGAGTTATTAGTTTATGCTGTATGCCTGAGTGGAAACTAAACCAAGAGGCTGAGGTGTGTAAACCTGCACATTACTGTATCAAAATACAGATGTGAGATAAAAGATAATTTCTGCTGCATTTATTGTCCCAAAACACATTCAAATCCAGCATTATATGAGGAAATAGATTTATAAGCATAAGATAATATTAGCCATAATTTCTAAAGTGGCATGTGGAGAAAACTATTGAATATCCCCTCGTTAATACCACCCCTGCAGCCAAGCTTCAAGAATAGCATGAAATTCAAGTCAGGAAAAGATGGATGCAGAAAACCAATAAGAAAAAACCTTCTCAGAGTGGATGTCAACACGTCCACGTCAAGGGGGACGTAAAAAGGGCTTTGCACTGATGCTCCCTTTCAAAACCTGCTGATTTTGCTAAAAGGCATGAGGGAATCTTCTGAGGGATGAGTGCCAAGATTTTACGGTCTAAGAAGCCTTGAAGCTTGAGTACTAAATGAAAGGTTTGAATACTTGTGTGAATGGAACATTTCTTTGGCATTAATGACTCATTAATGAACAAAATGCTATAGTTTCTTTCCTCTTAGGCTTAGGTGCAAAAAAATGGAATGAAGCTGTTTAAGGATGGATGTGGTAAAAACAAAAACGTGGAAAAGTTGACAGGCCTGAAACATTTCCATTTACAGCTCCTCTGTCAGAGCTGCAGAGCTGTGATGAAACTGTACTGTAGTGAACTGCAGCAGCAAACTCTGACCTTTGGCGTTCAGCCAGGTGATGTAACACACTAACCTGCTTTCCACAGCTCTGTGGGGACAGAAACATTAATGATTTGATTGGATGACTGCTTTTCCTTCATCTTCATAATCTTTTTGTTTTTCTCTCAGGGACAGACAAGAGTCCTACAGGCCTGTGTGTCTCTCTCAGGGTGAAATAAAACCAGCTACTGTTGAATCCTACAGCAAAAAGACAGAAAAAAGAAATAATGATATTACCATGCCACTGTTAAAGCAGATGTAAAATGTAAAACAGCCTGCTGCTGTCATGTGATCGGAAAACAGGAACCCTGTGCAGATGACTCAAGGCATCCTGACCAAGGCGGAGACGCCTCCTCTGCTCTGAGACCCTTTAACTTCCTGGACCCCACAGAGACAGAGTGCATTTGTATGCTGTCAATGAACCAAAACAGACACAAATACACACATCAGCCTATTCTGCCTTCCCCAGAAGACCCAGTAACACTCACATGCCTCAGAATGCATTCTGACATCATCACCAGAGACCCCTTGGTCTTGACATCACCCACGCTTTAACATGTCAGCTGGAGCTCAGGAGGATTTCACGTTTTGGGTTGGAGCTTTTGGACAGAGCTCTCTTTCCTCTGGGCTGCTGAAGTCTCAAATGGAAGTGATAAATTTACCACACACTTTAAATCAGCACAGCTGAAAGGTGTTTAGACAGTCATAC
>JBAMIG010000006.1:15514508-15539068 GCA_037177335.1 Kiunga ballochi | reverse complement strand
ACTTAAAACAAATCAAAGAGAATAATAATAATACTAAGAGTTTTCAGTGTGAAAAAAACAGCTGCTGGGCTGTACTGTCATCAAGCATTTTGTGTCAACTGGGAAAATCTGAGGTCTTGACACCCTCCTCAGGTTAAAAACGGCACAAAACAGGTCTTGATATTTCTTGAATTTACTTGGGCCTCTAGTAAACAGCGCCCCTTGGTGGTGAACACACGCAATGACAACTTTAAGCCTATTTTTGGGCCAATAAATTAACAGTAAATTTTAAAAAAATTAATTGTAGCCTACTATTCTAGTATGTGCTATTGCTATGTTTGAATACAAAAAAATTGTTAGAGTCCGCTGAAGCTGTCTGTGTGAAAGGAGAGACTGAGCCAGGCACAGCAGCTGGCACTGGTGTGCAAATAACATATAGGCCTAACAAATAACACACAATACAATCCGAACTTCATTTTGGAAAGATGAATCATTATTCAGGGATCTTATTTGTGTGACAAAATCCTAAACATGTTGATCAGTGCTATAATACACTAAAATACAAAGAATATAAAAGAAAGCAGTTGAAGTTTTATGTGGTAAAAGCGGAGATAGGATCTAATTTAGTGCTTAACGACTGGTTTTATTTACTTAACTAGAATACTTTGAAGTTATCTGTTGTGTGTCCGTCCACTACAGCACCTATATATAGTTGTTGTCATATGCCGCACTGGTCAGCTGGGATCCTGCAGCAGGACACGCCTCTGGACTGAATGGAGCGTGCCGTGCGTAAAGTCCAACCTAAGCGGATCCAAACTTCCCCAGTTCTTTGGATTTTAACAAGTATTGAAACCACGTTTCTGACTGGTTTATGGTCGACTAAATGCAGCGATGAGTCGAGAGGAAGATCTCATCCGGATCGCCAAAAAACTGGACAAGATGGTGTCTAGAAATAACACGGTGAGACTATATTCTGACACCACAGGTGGCGCGATGTCGCGCTGACACCTCGTGCGGTGCGAAAGGCCACTGAACGGCTGGTTTAAAAGCGAAAAGCTTTCCTTTTCCTGATGAAGTCGCGTGGGATTTGATTTGATCTGATGAACGTGAAACTCCTGCATGAGTGTAAGAAGCGCCTGTCTGTTCGGTAACAAACGATCAACAGGTGTTTGGCGCGAGTTTGCATGTGTTTCTCTCGCAGGACATTTCCACCCCCTCCCCCCCCCAGCACCGTGGGGAACATGGTTGGTCATTTGTCCACTAGCTTGTTTATCTATTCTTCTCAAAAATCTAAAATGCTGTGAACAAGCGTGCAGCCGAAACTAAGCAGCTGGGCCTGTGGATCTGGGTCATGTTGTGTTTACACTGCAAACAGACAAACAGCCACGTTAAAGCGCCTGCAAATGCGTAACGTCTAGCAAAACAACAAGAAAGCAGATGTAAAATTTATTTGCCTTTATTTTCTAAATTATGTTATATTTGTTTATCTCTGTCCAGATTGCTGAAATAAACAGAAGTGAAAGTGCTACTTCTCACCTCTGGATTGTTTTTCTTTCGTCGTTCCACCATTTAAATCGCTGCCATCCTATTAATGTTCATTTGCATGTGGGCAACTGTTTTTACATTAATATTGCTTATTTTTTTTACACACATCAATAATTACATGGTAAATACCATTAACACAAAGTATTTCCCTGTAGGATGGTGCCTTGGACCTGCTGAAAGAACTTAAAGGCTTCAATATGACACTGAAACTTCTCCAGGTGTGTTCATGAGATACGTTTACCCACAATTAACCCACACTAACAATGACTTAAGTGCATGCCATTCAAAGCTTACAGCCTCCCGTTTGTGCCTTGTTGTTTCAGGAAACGAGAATCGGCATGTCTGTGAACGGTATCAGGAAGCACTGCACAGATGAAGAAGTCATTGCTTTAGCCAAGATTCTCATTAAAGACTGGAAGAGACTTCTGGGTACAGACATTTTGCAACAGATTTTGTATCATATTTGCAGCGTAGTAACGTTGATAAACAAAAGCCTACAGCATGAAAATGAATGTCTGGTATTATCCTCCATACACGCCTGCAGACTCCTGCCATTCCCACCCGGAGAAAATGAAGAACGGGTTGGACACCGACAAAGCTGCAGTTGTTCCAAACATCTCGCCCCCTGAGACACAGAGCAGGTCAGTAGTCTCACAGCTGTTGCAAAGCACACAGGCGCAGGCAACATGACACATGAGTCATGCACATTATGAAATAAAGCTGTCAGCGTACCTGCAACACCTGCTTTATGCCACCTGCATAAATGTGGGGTAATATTACTCTAGACCTAAAGTATTAATGCAAATAAACACAACTATTTGTATTCAAAATAGGTCTGCTGTGAGAGCAACAACAGCTTAATGAATATATTCCTACATTTGCCATTTAAATAGCAGTAAATTAAAACCAATTTTGTTGCAGGTTTGTTTTCTACATTAAGGCTTTATTCTATTCTAATCTATTCTATTCTCTATATATCCTATGTATAGATAGGTAGATTCTATATATAAGGATAATGTTAAAGATAACATGTCACCTATTTTATGAATGCCATAATTTCATCACTGAGCTGCTTCTTCATGCTGTGATTGATGGCATGTGTCATTTATCCTGATATAAAACTGACTGCATTTCATTTCAGCCAATATCTTTTAATGTTGCTCATATAAAACCATCATCTCATTTCTGTATTACTTTGGACACTTTTTTGTGTTTAAAACGGGACAAAAGTTTTTAATCCAGTAACTTTTAGAAGATAATTTACAGTAAAAAAATCTTACGTTTAAAGACACTACAACATCGTTCACATGCTCACACAGGTATCTACTTCCCATTTAAATCAATAGGAACAATGTTTTGTTGTTGCATTGAAATCTGTGCAGATTAACTTGGTTTATTATAAACAGTTTAGTGCCAGTGGAGATGTTACAATTCACCATCAAGGGGTAAATAAAGCTTTGCATCCTCAACATCCTGACTAATGCAACAAATTTAAAGCAAATAGAGCATCCAATTTAATAAAGGAGAATTACCGTTCCACCTATGCTTCTGTTTAGAGATAAAGGAAGTTTGTTGCATTTATTTCAAGTGAATATCTGGTTTTTTTTTTTAATAATTTTTTTAAAACTTGTGTAATTTTAAATTTAAACACTCAAAGCGCCTCCGAAACAAAGCTCCACGGCTTTCCGGCTGGACTGAACAAGCTCAGGTTCTACCGATAAGAGACACCATGATTGGAAAGTCATCCTCATCACCAGGATGTAGAGATATTTGAAGAACTTCCACAAAACCATCTTTTATAAAAGAATTAAATACTGAGCCGGTCTGTAATATTGATGTTTTTAACTATGTTTCAAAATCCCCCATAATGGACGAGACCCACATCACTCATGTCTGAATGTTAGATGAATTCCATTATAAATAAAAAAGAAATATTTAAAAACAAAACAAGTAAATCTTTAGCTTGTTAGTTGAGGTAAAAATCATTTTATGTTTGTGTTAGTCACAGGAGACTGGATGTCGAATACAAACGAGGCTGCGACCCTGACAGCAAACACTCAGATAAAAACAGAAAAGATAACCAGAACGATGATCACATAAGCAAAAAGACCCGTGCAGATGACCCGAGGGAGGAAAAACACCCTGAGGACCTCCAAAATGACAGACATCTTTATGAAATCAGCAAGGAGAAGCAAACAGAAAATCCCACTGTAGAGATGGATAGTAAGAAACAGAAGCATGCACAAGATCTGCAGGGAGGAAAAGCAGAGTCAAACCCTGTTAAAGACAGATCTTCAGAAGATCTGAAGAAGGCGAGGCATGAGAAACGTCCCGAGGAGCCGAGGAAGCATGTAGATGAGGTGAAGTGGGACAAACAAAGAGAAGAGAGCAGACGTGACAGGCCGGTCAGCACATCTCAGCGAGAAAGGCAGCTTGAGCCTGTCAGAGACAAGCCCGCCATGTTTTACAAACCGCTGTTTGAAAGGTGAGGACGCGGCGGCTCCAGACTTTATAAAACATCCCAGGGATCCATCAACGCTTCAGGTCCAATGATTTATTTCAGGAGAGGAGTGCTGGACAGCAGTATCCTGTATCCCTCCCGGTTTCCCTCCCCACCCCGACCTGCTCAGCCTACGACGACCGTCAAACGAACTGTTTCGGACGTGAAAAAAGACAGGTCAGGAGTTCTGGCTGAGCCAAAGAGCATGACAGACTGCGGTGTCTTTGCTTTGAGCGGTTCTAAAGTTTTAAAACCGAACTCATGGCCTGACTGATTCCTGCTGTGCATGATGCATGTCCTGATGAGTCAGTCTGCATGCTAAGTCTTCTGCCACACAGTCATCTGTTATGACATATGTCCAGGAGGGAAGATAAAGACTCCTCTTCTCGACATCCTCGTCCTCATCCTCCGCAATCTGCCTCTCCACCAACTAAGCGACCTGCTGTAGAAGTCAAGAAAGAGAGGTCTGGTGTTCGTTCACACTTTTTTTCCTCTCTAAAATTAGTAGAAAGTCTGAAAAAAAGCATCTAAACTAAAGATGATTTCCACCTCAGGAAGGTCCCACTAGACCCAAATGCTCCAATAGCTCCTCTTCCTCTCCATCTTCATCCTCCACCAAGGTTAGGCTCTGCATGCCCCTGCCTGCATCAGCGTGTGATATTTGCTGCTATTACTCACCATAATTGAGAAGCAATTCAGCCGAGCTGAGAGGTGTCTCTCCATTTAGAAAAGAGCCTCCTGACCCCAATGCTCCTCTTCCTCCTCTGCCTTTTCACCTTCACCCCCCTCCCCCTCCGAGGCGTTCCACGTTAGATGGGAAAAAGGACAGAGACAGGTCTGGATCAGATAAGTTTCCAACATAGACTGCTTCCCGTTAGGATCTGAAAGAGCCTGAAGGGAAGAAAACGGGGAAAAACAGCCTGTAACTGAATTCTCTGCATTTAACCCTCGTATCGTTTTGCTCAAACAGGAAGCCGTCCACAGACTCGAAGCCTCCTGCACAGAAAAAATCTGCAGATATTGTGAAGAAAGACAGGTCTGGGTTCTGGGAATTATTTAGTTTTTTTTATTCATATGTGAAAAAAAAACACCTAATTTTCCTGATGCATGTTCTGGACTTGAGGTTTCAAAGGGCTTTTTGTGAAAACATGATGACATTCCTGTTGAATTCAAGGTGTTTAGCATTGCTCTGTGAGCAACAAGGTAATTTTATTTTGCAGAAAAGATTCGGTGGATAGCAAAGCATCTAGAAAACACTCAGAGGAAGCCAAGAGAGAAAGGTTGGCAAATCAAAATAATGTGCACATCATGCTGAATTTGTGGATTTTTCATTTCATTTTAGTGTTATGATCCACTGCAGAAATTATTTTAAAATCATAGAAATATTTCCTTTTGTCAGGAAAGATTCCTCTGACTCTAAACTGCCTACTCCTAAAGCGCCGAGTGTGGATGGGAAAAAAGAAAAACACAGGTGTGGAAGAGTTTGGAAAAGAGCCTCACTCGACCCGTTTGTGTTTTATTTTAACGACAGGCTGTTTAAAACTCTTTGTTTCATTTCAGAAAGAACTCATGTGAGCCGAAAGCTGCTCAACCTGTGAAACGCCATTCAACCGATGCCAAAGCTGACAGGCATGAATGAGGCTCACCTTGAAATTGCATCATACTTCTTATTAATCCAGATGCACTAACAAATCTCTCGTTGCTTAGACGAGACTCCACTGACTCAAAGAAAAGCAGCTCGCCACCTGGAAAGAAGCTAACAGCTGAAAGGTAAATGGAAACAGCCCAGTAGTGTTTCACTGTTATGGGATGCATAAGAAATACAGATTTCACTAACATGGATTCTCAGGAGAGACTCGCTGAGCTCCAAACCTTCTCAGCCTGGGCAACCACAGAGGAAGCTCTCCACTGACAGCACCGAAAGGTATTTTAACAGGATCCTTTTCACGTTATTGATGTTACTGTAGTAATAATAGTAATTTAATCCTCATAATTATGTTTCATGTAACCATACTGAATATAAAACCAGTTTAGCCTCATGGTTAGAAAACATCTTATGTGTATTTTATACAGAAAGGGTAAAACTGAAGCTCCCAGGACTCCCACCACCCCAACCAGTCCAATGTCACCCGGCTTCAGTTCTTCTGGGGGTCCGCTTCCCCCTCACCTGGCCACCGGAGACACGATCAGAGACAAGTGCATCGAGATGATAGCAGCTGCCCTGCGCACAGACAGTGAGGCTGAGACCAGCTACGTTACTCTCTGCAGCAGTGTGAAACCCCCACAGCATGGCAGATGTTTGTGTCAGCAGCTGCTGCATTAGTAAATAAGTTATATATGACTAATCGAATATCTTCTGGCTTTTACAGATGATTACAAAGATTTTGGAGCAAACTGCGACAGCATGGCAGCAGAGATTGAAGATCATATCCTTCAGATTGTTTTAGTTTAACTAATCTACAGTAGATTAGTTAAACTGTGTCAGGATGGACACAGTGTGCTGTGAAACCAAAACAACCTTGACTGCCATCGCACATATTTACCAGGAAATAAAGGCCACTGATATGAAGTACAAGAACAGAGTGCGAAGTCGCATCAGTAACCTGAAGGACCCCAAGAACCCAGGGCTTCGCAGAAATGTTCTTGCAGGCAGCATCGAGTTATGCCGCATCGCCACCATGTCTGCTGAGGTACCTCACCTCGCTGTGGGCTTAAACGCTCTGTTTAGTTTTTGCACGTAGTAATAATGCGTCTCCGTGTTTCACATCCTTTGATGCTGGTTTGGCTTGTTTTCTCTGATTAGGAAATGGCCAGTGATGAGCTGAAACAGCTGAGGAACGTTCTCACCCAGGAGGCCATCAGAGAACACCAGATGGCCAAAACCGGTGGGACCACCACAGACCTGCTGCAGTGCGGCAAGTGCAAGAAAAAGAACTGCACCTACAACCAGGTAAGCAGAGGATGCTTAGTATGTCAGCAGAAAGTTCCTGCAAAAAACTCACAAGTCAAAGTTAAACCAGATGACATCTGTCTCCTGGAGTTTGAATGACGCACATGCATGTTTTTGCTTCTTTATCTACTCTTCTTATTGTTTCTTTTTAAAAGTAAAGCAATCCAGGATGCAGCTGTAGGGAGTCTTTTTCTTTTAAATGACTGAAGTGATATTTCTTCAGCTATATGAATGATATACAGGAAACAGTTTAGGTTATGAGGACTTTGTGAACTACGAAGAATGCTAGCTTTATGGGCTTACTAAGAGCTTTTCTCTGTTTTCCTTTATTTTTTAAAAACCCAAACTGGAATAATATAATAGAAATCATTTTACACCTGAGCACATCTGATTCTGGTACTCGGTATCTACATTGAAGTTGGCGCTTCTGTCTGGTGCTCTGCAATTATGAAAGTGACAGACATTTAAAATGTAAATTTAAGCGAGGGAGCGATGTCTGACTCTACCAACATCTCTTCCACGCAGCTGAAGGCTGACTGGAGTCAGCAGCACAAAGTTGCATTCACTTTCCTCCTCTCTGTTTGCTGGGTTGTATTTTCAGTCGACAATCACAAACAAACTAAATGGCAAATTTCTGAAACGACTCATGACTGACAGGCTCTACTGAAACCGCAGGGTGCTGCCAGCCGGGTACTGGACTGAACCTAATGACATAGTGGTCTAAATATTAGTTAATACATCATTTTGTAACTTTTTATTTATCAGTTTGCTGAAAATAATGGAAGATACTTTTAAATGATCACGTTATTGCTGGGAATGGGATGAAGTTTAAAATGAAACCCTGCTGTAGCAGACCTGTAACGTTGGTCCCTCTTTCCTGATTTAAAGTGACATATTAGTTCCACCTGTTCTGGTTTTGTGTGCAGTGATGACATTTTCCATAAATAAGGGGGAAAATTTGGGGAATTAGTTTGTGTTTCAGTTTCATTTAGTTCTGCATCTTTTCAGTCTGGTGTTTAAAACGTCCCTGTTTCTCTGTGGTGTGTGTGTGTGTTTGTGTGTGTGTGTTGCAGGTGCAGACACGTAGTGCTGATGAGCCGATGACCACTTTTGTTCTGTGCAATGAGTGTGGTAACCGCTGGAAGGTAGGTCATTGCTCTCCACTCTTTGTTGTCATTTTTCGGCTTGTAATTTTATGCTTTTATTTATTTGTTTGTTTTTCAGTTCTGCTGATGCCTTTAAGGTGAAGCTGCTTTTTTTTTTGTAGCATTTGAACCACTGTTTTTCTATAATTGAGGGATGGGGGGGTGGATTGAGGGAGGGGGTTCATGAATTACTGCTGCTGGTGCTCTGAACAGATTGTGATGGTGTTCTTGAAATTTTTACTTTTGAGCTTTGACATTTATAAGCTTATGCAGGTACTCAAAGTGTGCTTATTGTGATTTGAAATCTGAGTGTCTAAAATGTTTTTTTGATGACTGAGTCATGTAATTAACCATAACTTAAATATAACAATCACGGTGCTGTCAGGATGCAGAGATTTATAATTGACACATGTTACAGCTACTCACTTTGTATATTTCTAATTTCAATAAAACTCTACAAATCACCAGTGTTTTTTTTTATCAAACCTTTATTTTACAGTGATTATACCATTAAGTCTCATTAAAATCTGCATTTAATTTCATACCAATCTAAGAAGATTAAAACTGACAATAAAATATCAATTAGAATAAATTATACTAATAAAAACCTCATATTTAAAAATAGGAGCAATTGGATTAGTTTTCTTGCATTGCAGTGCAGAAAGTGAACACTAGATGGCAACAATTCAACATTTTTTAAAAGCGGGCCTCCTCACATGCAGTTATACAAAGCACAGTTGTTCAGTGAAATGTGTTTTCTGTACCTGCATCCTTTAACAATATGACAGAATAAGAACAATAAGACTTTTAAAAAATAAAACAATAATAGCAGCATTCTTATGCATAAATACCTGTGCAAATAAAAGTGAGAAGTGGTAAAACAACATCAGCATCAGGTAGAGTAAAACATGTATACATTAAATTATACATTCAGTATGCATTGGACTGGAAAATAAAAGTTACAAAAAACTCAATTGAAACAAACATGAATTAAATCTAAACTGTTTTAAAATGTGATTTAAACTGCGGCTCAGAAATTCAGTCCAGCTTTATGCAATTCACAAATTGCCCCAGTGCACTTTTACATACTGGTAGTCCAGTTTCATACGATTCATTGTTATCCATGTAAGACATGTTTAATCCCCCATACTACAGATGACAGTTAAAGGAAAAAACAGGAAAATCTCCAGCAGAACCAGGCTCAGGGAACGCAGCCATCTCAACCAGTTTAGGAGAAGACGATGGGATGGAGGGGCTAACAAGCATAACTGAGTCAGAAATATCTCATGAGGAAGACACAGAGAGGCATAAGGACGAAAGAGAAATTGAGTCAAGTGTTCAGTGCATCATAGGATGCCCTCCAGCTATGTAAGCTGTAGAATAAATAATGGGATGGGTTAGGGTTACTCGAGCCAGCCTGCAGGTATCATTAAAAAAGGAAAGTTTAAAGCCTGATCTTAAAGGTAAAGGGGATTTTTTTCTTCCTGGACCCAAACTAGCAGCTGGTTCCATTTGAGAGTGACCCGATATGCATGGTGTTATATGAAAATACATATTCAGTATGAAAAGTAAAAAACTGAAAGAGTCACATAATAAAGTCTCATTTTATCACATCATTATCATTATGTTCCTGCTATAACTGATTAACATGATAATTTTATAATGAGATATAATGGTAAATATGACTAACATTAGGTAATGTGGCATTATATGGTTATAAAGCAAACAAGAAAAGAGAAATTCAAATTCCCTAAATGTAGTAAAAATGTGTCAATTGTGAGCAAAATTCCAATGCAATAATTTTCCCACCAAATAACCAACTTTTTATGCCCAACATAACATAGACCACATGTCAGATGTTTATAACGTTTATGGAAAATGTTGTCTCATTTTGACTTGGATTCCTGAAGCACATCTCAGAAAATATGAAGAGGATACCGTATCCCCCCCTCTTTGAACAGCTGTCTATAAACGTCTGGGAGGTGAAGAGTTTGAGGAGAGAAATGTCTCACTCTCGTCTAATGCAGGACTCTAGCTGGACCTTCACTGGCAGGTTTTTCATTTGTGGTTTGCTGCTGGAGAAAGATCTGATCTGCATGCAGGTCAGTTCAGCACCCAGACTCTTCTCCTTCAAAGCTGTGCTGTTGGGATGAATGCAACATATTTAGCATAGTTTTTCTGCAATAAATTGTCTGGATGGGAACATTTATTGCTCTAAAATCGCTCTGCACTTCCCAGCATTGAAGCTTCACACATATGCACTTTTACCACAAGTGATTCAGGCTGTCCACTGATAACAGCCTTGATGTCCTTCCTCCCCTTCAACCTGCAGAAAGTGTCAAAGGTTTCTAAAAACATTTTCCATCTAGATTCATCTGACTACCAATTGTGCCCTTTACCTCACACTAGTTTCAATGACTTTCCTCTGCAGTGTTTTTGTGTTCACTAATGGTTTCATCTTTGCACGACCAAACTTAAACTTGCATTTGTGGATTAAAGACTGAACTCTGTGGACAGAAAGGGATTTCTGGAAATGTTACTGAGTCCATGCAGAGATGTCCACAATCAGTGCCTGTTTGAAATACAAGGTCACGTGAGGGTCTAGAGAGACTGCGTTTGATCTTTTACCCTCTTCCTCTGCATTATAGACTGTATGAGAAAACTCTGCCTCTCTGAAATACTCTGTTTCTTCCCAGTCATGTGATTGTTACACGTTAATCTAATTTGTTGTCAAATGTTTTACAAGTTGTTTTAGATTTGTGCTTTGGCGTGTATTTTTACATCTTTTCTTCCCACAAAGTTCCAACTAAATGTTGTGCCATCAAAGTCAAAAATGATTTATTATTTGCAGTGAAATCTCTGGGTTTCAAAGTGGCCGGCATCCTGCAATTCTGCTATGAAGAAACACTTTCTCCCTGTAGAACGTTTCAATCTGGGAAACCTAAAATCTCCAAAGCATCCAAATAGTCTTCATCTTTTGAAAAAGTGTTTTTACAGCTCTCTAACAACCTGCAGGAGTCCACCAGCTGAACACCTTCTTCTCCTTCTCCTTATACCCTGGATTTTGAACCTTTAAAATTAGGCTTAAACCAAGAGCAAAATCTGCTCATCTTTGTCCAAACTAAATAAACAGTCTGTGTGATACATTTTTACACTCTTAATGCTTTAAGTCTGTGCAATAAGCACGTGTAAAGGCACAGATCATAGGAAACAGTATAATTCTGGACTCTGGAGTTCCAGCTTCCTGCCAAATTTATACACTCAACTATAAGCGAATGTGGTCAGTAAAAGCTGTGTTTGCGCATGAGTGGCAGCGGTAAATGCATTTGATGTTGAGTGCAGTCACGCTCTCGAGAATTTGCTCATCGTGTCTTAGATATGCTGACATTTCCTCTCGACTTCATTTATTCTAGGAAACCAAAGTTACCCCCTGCCAAACAAACTGAAAGCAAAAAAAGAAACAAAAACAAAACAAAAAAAAAACAAAAAACAAAACCAGACACCGGATCTTATGTCTGGAGATTATATAATGGACTGCACAAAGAAAAGGTAAAAAATTCAATGTTTATCAGCAGGAGCTGAAGCTTATTCCTGCAGGATGTTTGTGTTGAGAAGCTTTAGAAAGAGCTGCAACAGCAACACTCCTGTGTGGCTCTATCCTTTACTTCCATCCATCATATTCACCACCACTGCTTCTATTTTAACGTTTGCTGGACCACAAACCTATAAGGTTTTATTGTTGAAAGACGGTCTCCTTTAAAGATCTGCGGTTAGTCAGAGGTAAGTCATGTTTGTAAAAGGAGCCAAAGGAATTTTATTCAAGTAGTTCCAGATATTATGTGCTTGGCTGCTCGCTGCTGGGTGAAATGACCCATTGCAGACAGACGCTCTTTTTGTCTGTGGAAAGCATTTCAGGACAACTCAGCTTGATTCGTTTGAGTTGGCTTCTGGAGATTTAAATGGGAAACCTTCGCAGATGAATGTGTGTTATCTGCAAGGTGTGAGATGGGAAAACCATAGTCCAGCCGATCCTCCCAGATTGATGTGTAAGAGCACATTGTTGTCACACAAATGGCTCTCACTGAGCCAAACTGGCATACCCGTGTTTTTACAAATTTCATCAGTACTACTATTTAGTGTAGTAAGAGTGAAATGTTTGCCATGGAGATGTTGGTCGCCTCCCATCTTCTGCTGGAGATAACTTAATGATACGTGTGGAGCCTTTGAAAAGGGAAAAATGGGACTATGAACTAAAAAAAGGATCTTAATAAAAAATGTTTTTAATTATTCAGAACTTGTAAAAAAGAAATGAAAGCACAATAATGGGATGATGTTGCACAGCTTGTATAAATCAGTGAAGCGTGTCTGTATATCTCACTTCCAGCTGTTTGAGAACAGAGTTTGAAATGTCGCTGAGGGCTTGAAGGCCTTCACATATAATGCGAAGAATAAAAAAGGGTCAACAATTATTCTACATATGCCTTCAGGTACATATCATTAGCATTATAATATCAGATATATTCAGCGTTTTTCATTCTCTACATTTGTGTGAAAGCTGTGTTCTCATTGCCTTGCAGAAGCAAGAATAAATCTTTAAACACGAGGTGCTTTCATATGATGTAAAAAGGGTTCATAGCACGCTATCTTACAAAAAAAGCTGTGGTGAGAAAGCCTTTTCTGCAGCTTCATCTTCTCAATTGATGCCTCTTCTTCTCAGCTGTACTGAACCAACAAATCTATGATGCTTTTTCAGGCTAATTAGAGCCTGTTAATGCGGCAAAAACAGTTCCTCTCTTATATCACAGGAGTAGGAGTTGCAGTGACATAAAAACACCATATAATTGATCATGTGGTGTGTTTTCTTGATAGAACCATCCAACATGAATCTAAAGAAGGCTTCACTATTTTTATGTCCAGTATACACTAACATCAGAGCGTCATTAATCACAGTTGTAACACTTAAAGAGATTCTGTCCGTTTTCAGAGCCTGGAGCATTTATTCACCTTCTTCTCTCTGGAAATCATCAGCTGAATCATGGATGCCATCACCGCCTGCAGCTTTGTGACGCAGCCACACCCCTCCCCTTACATCAAACCTGAATTTTTTGCTGTAATGATTTTAAACATCATATTCTATATTTAAGCGGGACATGAATATGGATGTACAGAACATGATAGTTGTAAATAAAACTGCAACAGGGGGGCAGAAAGTTTGCTCTGTTAGAATAGACTGGGTGACATTAGGGGCCATCAGAAACCAGACAAATGACCCAGTCATGAATATGAAGGAACGGAAGCCTTTTGACCAGGCAGCTCTCCTAATAATAATTTTATTCATGCTGCATTGTTAATTATCCCCTCAAGCATTGTATTTGTCTCAGTCCCTGCTGACTTGACTTCCCTCACCTTTACTTGAGATCCTGGTTTGTTAAGGTCATTGCTTTCTCTTCAGCTCATTGGTTTCACAGTGACTAAATAGACATTTTTTCCTCTTTTTTATAACCACATTTTCTTGAGACAGCTTCCAGGTAGGTCCAAGCCAAACTGCATTCTCCATTCTTCTTAGCTCAACCCTGATTGTAAGCAGTGTTTGTCACTGACACTGATCCCCAGATGGCACGGTGAGAGAAGCAGACCTCTCAGGGAACATGCAATCTATGCTAGTTTCAGAGGGCACACAGAGAGATCAGTCCTGGTTTCCCTGACAACTACATTTTAACAAGTTCCCTGGTTATCTTTCTTTTTTCTCGCTCAGTTTAAATGCACTTCATCATACTTCAGCTTCAAACATTTTTGCTCAAATGGATCTCTCTGTTTCTTCACATCAAGCTATCTGACTCACACATACTTTCAACATTTTGTCATCCTGAACTCAAATCAGTCCATCTAACTGTTTCTGTCTGTCGGTCTGACAAATAGTTTTTACTGGTTCATCTTCACACCTGTCAGTTCAGAAGCACTGTAGGTGGACTCTTTCTCCATGGATTTACTTTTTGTGTTTGCAGAGCTACGTGCTCTACAGTGGCCCACACTTGCAAAGTGTACATAAGTCCTTTTGATACATTACCTGTTAATAAGGCTTTTATTGTCAAATCAGTGCAATATGAAATTATTTGTCTAATTACTGCTATAAGAAGTGACAGGTGAAAGCTGTCCTCTTGAAACCTGCAAGATTCAAGATTAGTGTTCTCATTGTATAAATGTTATTTCTAATTCAGGGTCAGGGAGAAGCTGAAGCCTATCTCAGCAAGCAGCAGGCGAGCTGGAAGGTGTTCTCATTGCAAGGAAATAAAAAATGTATGAAGTATGAAGAAAACTTTTGAAAAGTGGGGCAAATCTCAAACTTCTGTCATTTTGTTCAGTATTGATTCAGACTGATTTGTGTAACAAACTAACAAACACAACACCAGCAGGTAATGTTAGTAACAGCTCTGAAGAACCTTTTTATACGGAACAATTCAAAGTGCTTTACCTAAAACATTAAAAGCATTAAAACTGGGACAAAAATATTTTAAAATGTGAATAAAACAACTTTTTTAAAGGGATTTTAAAAAGTCTTTGTAAATCTGCTGCACTGGGCACATCATGTGTAAAAGATTTAATCTGGATCTAAATGTTTTGGGTGTTTTTTCTATCCAGGAACTTATCATTTATCTTACTCTTATGCTTTTTTTAAAGCAACATTGGTTTTGATCACTTTAAAAAACCAAAGTACCAGAAGGTAAAACACAGCTGGCTTCCAGTAATGCAACAGGTAGAAGAACCAATATGGCGTCACTTTCAGTGTTTTTCATTTTGAGATAAAACTTAAAAAACCACAAGCATCCATTCCTAACCGCTCATCCCAAACACAACAAATAAAGAGCCATTGCAGCTTAACAGAGTATATCAGGAAAGGTTATTGCTTTTCTGCAGGTGGTGTTTTTGCACGATTTAACCCAGAAAATGGAGAATATTGCTGCAGAGGAAATACGGTTGGTTACGGCTGTAAAAGTAAAAAAACAAAAATGGATGTTTAATAGTCAAATCTTTTTCGTGCTTTTAGCGAGCCGGTTTGAGGAAAACTGATGATATTCTGCCAGTACATCAATTATAATTCCATGTCCCGCTTGCTGTGTTATGTAAGCTGTTTCAACACCTCTTGTTTTCTCATGCGGGTAATATTTTTTACCTGTCAGTGTAGGTAATTACAGTGTTTATATATTTTGAGAGCCACTTTTTCTTCTCTGCATGTGCATGTGTGTGTGTGCATGTGTTTGCAAATCAGCGCCAGTGCTACTCTGGTACATTCTAGTCTCTTCCATCCCATTTCACACCTGTATGACACCCAGCTTGCACATTCACTATGAGTTAGTGTAGATATTTGATGACCCTGAAGGAGGTGGAGCTGTTTGTTATAAAAATGGAAGTTTGCACACTCAAGACGAACATGCTATTAACTAAGTAAATAAAAAGCAAAAAAACAAACAGTGGGAGATTGTGTAAAGTTTTCTTTCCCGTCATTTTGTATTTTACCTGGATAATGAGCGTAGACGTATTGTCCTGTTATATTGTGAACATGGCAAACACAAAGTGGCTGACCATTAAACAGCATGTTAAAATCTGTTTACCGCATGAAATGTAAGGCCCTAGGGAACAGGCTTGTTAATCCCCTTTCTACCCATCCACACACGCACACACATCCTGAGCATTGATTAATTACCATAAAGCACAGAACAATAATAATCATGCTGATGTAAAATGCCTTTATTGTGTATCCAAATCATTTTGCATTATTTGTTTTCCTTTGTTTAAATGTCACTTTGTGGTTCTGTTGTGTTTATTTGCAGCTCTGCTCATTCAGTCTCTTCATCCTTTTGGTTGTTCATTTTTAATGCATCACTTTATTAATCTTGGTGAATATTTTGTGTTACCTTACATTTTTACCTTATGGTTTGGCATTGCTCCTGCATGGGGATTTAGCGCCACATATTATGTCCTACCGTTATGTTCCTCTGTGTCTCTTGATGTTATATAGAAATATCGTATTAAAAGTGTTGCCATATGAGTCGGAGGTTCTGTGATTTCTGGGCTTTTGGGCTGCCGCATCAGACTGTGTGCACAGCATCGGATCTGACATGTGAACAATGTTCCCCTTTGTTAATTTGGCAATAGGAGACCAGCAAGAGAGTGCTAAAGCTAACGTTGAGAGCTTAACGTTTCACATGTTTGTACACAAGAGTGCAATTATTTGCTGATCACTTTGAAGAACAAAATGTGCTATGAAAATGCCTCATCCAATACAGAACAAGCTGTGGACATTATTTACCTGGTCAGACAAATGTGCAAATAAATACATATAGAAATGTATATAACTTTAATTTTCCAAAGGTAGTGAGAATACTGTTCAATGAGCTTGTTTAAAAATCAGAAATCATTCATTGTCGTCTGAAAGGATTTATTTCTGCAGCTTCTTATTCTGCAGGGTGATGACTGTAGGCTGGGATAATCTACCTTTCTGTGTGACCTAAAGAAGCCTCTTATTGAACACAATCTGTTGTTTCCTTACTGTGTTGTGCAGAATGTGTAAAGTAGGGATCCGGTCCTCGTGAGCTGTTTTTCTTTCAGGTATCAAATGTCATCCTACAGAAACACAACCAGATCCAAACAAAACTAATTTTAACAGCTTGTTGTTGTAAAGTTCTGCTTTGGTCTGTTACTGACCCATTTTTTATTCATCTGGTGTGTTGCTGCAGGAAAACATCCATCCAGGATACCGGCCCCCAAGGACTGGATTTAGAAAGATCCATCTTTTAGCAGCTAACCCTCCAGTGGCATTCCCAACAGAGTTTGTGCTTGATCAGTTTGTGCAGCTTGTCCAGTCGCTGTTCCCGCTCCTGCTTCTCCTCCCCCCTCTCAGCCAATGGCTGCAAAGAAGATGGCATTTTCAAAACAAATTTGCTGATGTGCATGAACTTGGCTTCCTGTCCATTACCGATGCACCCAACACCTGCAGAGCATTTTTGCAGTTGACAGGGCTAATGGGTTGTAATGGCAGTCTGAAGTGCACAGTGTAAAGAGAAAGGGTGAAAACTACCCATAATAGCAGTGTTGAATGAGACAGAGACCTCTACTTGCTCAGACAACTTTGTATATAAATGAATAAATACAAATGAAAGATGTTATAAAATGAACAAAATTTTCTCGTCTTTGGATAAGTTGCACCGTTGGCACATCAAGCAGAATATTATAATTATGTTAGATAAAATGTGACATCCAATGGCAATAAAAGCCACTACATGTGAAGAGAGGGTGATACTGTAAAAATCTGTATTTTAGCCATAATCATAATGATTTTGCAGCCCGTAGCATAATTGTCCAAAGCCCAATCACATGAGTAAAAACAGTTTTATTGAGATTTTCTGGCTTGTTCAGATACAGAAAAACATATGAGATGTAATTGCCTCATCACTATTACAGGCAGTAGCAACTCAGCTTATATGTACAAATGCCATATATGGTTATATCAGTTTCAAATAATAATTTGCTGAAGCTTGATATGAAAACATTTTTTATAAAATGGGTAAAAAGGGTTTACTTTACTTTATTTCAGTTTTATTCAGTCACACCCCCACTCTTGTCCCTGAGGGCAAGATTTAGGATGATTAAATCAGATCTGAATTGGCTGCATGTTGGCCAAGGACAAACGTTCTGCCAAGACACATAATTCCCAGTGGATGATGGTGATGACAAACTTGGCTCTTTCAAAAGAAAAAAGACAGTTAAAAGACACAAACATCAGTCATCCTTCCTGGAGGTCATTTCTGCCTGCACCCTGCTTTGCTTTGTTGCGTCTGTTTAGTCATCATAAATGATATTACAACCCATCCAGAAGAAACAATGAGTAAGACATATTAGCTTTGTCCCAGTCTAAAAGCAAGAGTCTGCAACATTCATTATAAAATGACTGACAAAATGTCTGTTACTGTCACAGACTTCATCTAATCAGTGCATGCCACATTTCTCTATATGTTATCTTTGCTCTTTGCTCCCACTAGACAGATATCTGAGAAATAGACCAATTAAGTCACTGCAGCATAACTAATTATCAGCAGTAACTCTGACAACAAACTGAATGGCTGGTGGTTTTTGTTGTGTACTGTTGTGAAGAAATAAAAAGCATAATGAGATTTATTTCACACAGCCACAGTCCAACAGTTAACAGTGACTTAATGCCAATTCCAGCTTTCTGGCCGAGTTTATCATCTGTGAAGTATTCATAGGTCACACAGAGACACTTTAACGCCAAAATACAGAAAATAAGAAAAATCAAAGCGGAAAAAAGCAAAGTGAAAACCTTTAGTGTTTATTTCTTAACAACCTGGTGATCAATTCTATCTATAATCTTTATACAAAAGTTGTTTGAAGGTAAACATCAGTCTGTCATGTGCCAAATACAAAAATGAGTTTTTATTAAGATAGAAACAATAAAAGAGACCAAACAATTGAGACTTTATTTTGCCTAAAGTATTTCAGAAAGAATCCAGAGGAAATAACAGATCTCTATTTAAATGTTCACACTTCCTAAACTTACTATCAAACTATTACGGCACAACACGATGTAAACGGTGGACAACGGTGCTATGTACAGATCATATGGCTAATTTAAAGTAGAGTGCAAGGTTTTTACTTTTGTCTGCAACCAGGAGCTTGTAAAGTCTGCAGAACCACAAGGGTCTTTCAAAAAGCAACAAAAATATGCATTTGCAAAAGTATTTTTAATAATGCATTCATTCATTTTCTATTACTTAATCCAATACAAGGTTGCAGGAAGGCTGGAGTCTATCCCAGCAATTAGAATCTGGACCGTTTGTCAATCCATCACAGGAAACAACAGAGAGACAAATAACCATTCATGATTATTTAGAGGGACCGATCAACCTAATATGCATGTCACATGCATGTCTGTAAGCCCCTCCATAGAAGATGGCAGAGTCATAAAAGGTCCCCTGCAGAGTTTTTTGCAACACAAAGGATAGAAACATCTACTGGCAGATTTCTTGATCTAGACACCTCTGGTTTATGTAAATGAGATCTAGGTCTTATCTTTTTAAAGGTAAAGTTGATTAATTGTAAACGTATCAACCTAAAATGCTCAAAATCTTTCAAAAATCACCACTCGTTATGCAACTGAATGTGTTTATCCTCTATTTCATGCTTGGTAATTCTCCACCCAAACAAAGACATGAGACACATGACATTTCGGTGTCCATTTGATAATTTGATATTTGAGTACATGAGGGACAAACAGAAACGAGGCATCTACCCAGACACAAAAAGAAAAGTGCAAACAGCAGACATGGTTGTCTTTCTGAATTCCCTGAAGGACACAACACAAGTTTTCACTCAACATCCTCATCTCAGAGATAAACAGTGACAAAATATTGTATAATATGCAATGCAGTTCTTTTAGTCTACTTCAACATCTTAACGCCACCAACTACTTTTCATGACCATTCCTAAAACGTGCACCAATGCTTGCTCAGCACAAGTTCTGCATCAAGTCAGTGAGGATTTCTACAACCTTCTTTGTACTGAAAAAAAACAATGAATGACTAACAAACTCTTTTATAAATAATTCCTTTAAAGACCCAACAATAAAGACCAAAATTCACAACCATCATACTTTTCTGACTGAATCCTTTTCTAACATGTCATACAGATCAACTTCTTACTGAATAAAAAGCTTAAACATATTTTTCACACCAATATGTATAGAATTATCAATACAGTATAATCTATTTCTAAACACATTTTTAAAAAACTTTGGTTTCTAATAAACTTGGGATGAATTTGTGTTTTTTTTTTAGTTCATCGACTGTAACCACATTACCACACAGTGCAGTATGTGTGGCTTCTCATTACATCAATAAAGCATAAGTATACACTCTTTTACCTCCTCAAGGTAATGCATTTTAAGCTGACAGTTGCTAAATAATGAGAAGACTACGAACAATGATGTTCATCTTTTTTTTTTAGCTCTGTCACTTGAGAAATTAATAGATATGCTTTGTTCACACTTGCTTTAGCTAAACCTTATTGTGTCCAGGAAAAGACCCCAGGCAAGCAGATCAGCCTGTAGCTGCCACTGAGGACTGTTCTAGTAAAGCCGGTCAATGAAATTTTACTGCACTGAATAAAAAAAATGAAAGGAAATCAGGACAGAAAAAATGTCAAACATCCTCAAAGGCAGCGAGTGAAAACATTTGCTCTGGCTAACTTACTCAGTTTGTGCAAAATATGCAGTAATTTGCACATCATACACACTGAAAATATGCGGTAAATTGCATATAATACACTGCAAAATATGCAGTAAATAATACACACCGCATCAGCTAATTATCAAATCAACAATGAAAC
Source organism: Kiunga ballochi (assembly GCA_037177335.1). NCBI lineage: Eukaryota > Metazoa > Chordata > Actinopteri > Atheriniformes > Pseudomugilidae > Kiunga > Kiunga ballochi. The sequence continues at coordinate 15,518,550 of JBAMIG010000006.1, read as the reverse complement.
ACAGTTAGTATAAAAACATTGCACCAGGGAGCGTACACAAAATTTAGATGTGCAAGTAAAAAATAAATATGTGCTTCATGCACTGAGGGTGCAGCTGTTTACAGTCTGATCCTAGTTTCATGCAAAAGGTTGGAGGTTCCCCTAATCTGTACTTCTAAAGAGTCAAAGGGAAAATGACTCCACAGAGCTGGTCTTCCTGACCAGTTGCACCACTGTGTCATAAAAAGCCCTTAGCATTCACCTACACGAGTTCTTCAGGAAGTTATACTGGCCATCACATCCTGGGGGAGTACAGGTGAGGACTGAGGGGACTCTGCAGAAGTTAGTCACCATCTCTTTCTCCAGTCGGGGTTTTGTTAAAAAAAAAAATCTCTCATATCCATCAACACAGGCTGTATTCTGGCTCCATCAGAGACCTGTGCATCAGAGACTGCTTTGTGTCTTCTATTACTAACAGGGAATAGAAGTTTTGTTGTCCTTGTATAAAAACAATATCTGCCATAGATGGGTTTGAGAAAGTCAATTTACACTCGGTTCAGAACAAATTCCCAGTTTCAAACAACACATTTTTTCCATGGTCACAATTTGTATTGGTCTAAATATTATATAATAAAGTTTTAAGGTATAATACATTATGTATTCTTACATTTTCCCACCTTTCAGAAGATATAAACAAACCAATCAAACTATCAAATGTGACAGTGATGTCTATGGAGTGGTGAGGTGTAAACAGAACAGACAATTTATTGCAAAGGAAGGGTGGAAAATAACCAGGTGGGAGCACACTTTGTATTGCTGAGGAGGGGTTATCAATTTCCAGACATCCTACAAAGAGTGTGTAAACGAGGGGTGCTCAAGCTCTACCATCCTGCAACTTTTAGATGCATCTATTGTCCAACACAGCTGAATCCAATTTACGGTTTGTTAGCAGGCCTCTGTGGGGCTGGATAACAAGCAGCAGTGGAAATTCAACTATTTGATTCAGGTGTGTTAGAAAGGGTTGCATCTAAAAGTGGCAGGATGGTAGATCTCGAGGACCGGACTTGAGCATCCCTGGTGTAAACTATCTGCAGCTAATGCAGCTCTGCTTATCTTTGATTAATAATAATAAGCAGAACCCAACACAGAACTCACTTTAAATTGTCTTGTTGGAGAAACTTTGTATATATGCTCACATATTGGTTTATTCACTCTGGCTAAATGTGTTATGAGCAAGATGCAGCAAACTGAGTCATAGCTGGTACAGGCCTGTTCTAAAGGTCAGCTAGACCTCGCTAACTGAACTTATCAGTTGAGGGTTTCCAGACAACCAGAGAACATCTTAACTCATGGAGGATAATGTAAAGATCCATCTCAATGGGCCCAGAATGACACAGCCTCGCCTAGAATAACACAGCTAAAGGATAATCTCTGTTTTAGAACAGATTTATGATGTGCATGGTCCTGATTGTTTTACAGCTTAAAAGAGCAGCCTTGTCAGCATATTGTCAGAAATAAGATTGAATATAATTATTGCATGTTGCCATGGTTACTTATTATATAGTCCATTTATATTTGTATTAGGCTAAATATTGCATTGATCAGGTTGCAATTCATCTTATCTAGTATTTTACCCTGCACTAGGATCTTCAAATCTGGCCCTCGAGTCTCGGTTTCATGCAGGTATAGGTCTGTAAATGACTTTTCTGCAAAACTCATTAACAGACTTACTCCTCTCCCAGGAAGAGTAGCTGTTGTGAGCTGACAGACGCTAACAGGGATGTAATAAACAAACAAACTCACTCATTGTGTGTCTCTGCATGTACACATATACCTTCAGGTTATCGGCCCTAAAGGACCATATTTGGTGTTCTCTGTCCTACATTTATTTATTTTTGTGTAATAACTTGTTAATCATGAATTGGTTTAGGCAGTATAGAAAATTAATTAATGGAAATGGTTGAAGTTATCATATAGGGCATACTGCCATTTTCTGGCATTAGAAGCAGGCTAAGTGAAGATAAGCTGAGTGATGTGTGGGTCAGCTATTTTAAAGCCATCAAGTGGGAGAGTTGTCTCACTTTGACTATAAATTAGTCTGAGTGTTGTGAGGAAAACTTTGCACATTTACAATAGACTACTAGGTAAGTTTAGAGGCCAGACTTCATTGCAAAGACATTTGGTACCATTGTCTGTATGCTGAACACAGATGTGAACTGTATGTCTTTGCATGGTGAGTGTAACTGGTGTACCAGTAGAGAATCCATGCTAACACCAGGAAAACATGCAAACTGCAGAAAGAGGCCCCTGCTAGAACCAAGACTTAAACCAGCAACCTTCTTGCTGTGAGGCTCCATGCTGCCGCACAGCATAGATTCTGTATATTTTAGATGAATTGTTGTAGCGAGTTATAAAATGTGATCTGCTCATTTGAGATATATGCAGAATGACTCTAATCTCAGGCGTAAGTAGAATCAATCCTGTCTGCAGTGAGCACAAAGTTCACTGAGCCAACCTTCCTCTAACAACCGTATGCACTCATCATCACACGCATCTACAGAAATTATGATATGTGGGGGGCCTTGTAATTAGCTCTTTATTTCATAGCTCTGTCATTAGACAGAAGTATCATAATTACAATGTTCATGTCATCTTTTATACATTAGGATGCAAAAATTAGAACTCAAGTGCTGAAATAAAGTAAATACATCTGAAGTTTAGGAAAGACTTTGCTGGACAAAGTTTAGAACTGGCAACTGGGAGACAAAGAAATTCAATAATGCTTTATATTATTGATTAAAGAGTTTTTAAGTGTGTTTATATTACGTGTGCATAAACATGTACATACTTGCATGTATGATAGAGGAACATGCCCTTGTTCTCTGAGTTGGATCTGTTCTTGTTGCCTTCAGCACTTTAACCGGGGTGACTATGAGTTGCGATGATCTCATCCTTGATTTTAGTTTTGATCTATTATATATGGCAGCCTTAGTAGCATCTGTCGAACCAGATTTATATTTAGACTATTTCTGTGTGCTTGGTCTCTCTAAGCTAATGACAATAAACTAATCTCTAACCATCAGCCTGTATTTTTTCCTTTTTCTTACCCAGTATCCCTGGCCTTAAGTTGTGATGCTTGTTTATCCCTCTGTCCTTTACCAGCTCTCATCTGTTGAGCCAGATGGCCATACTGGCTATTCTGGACATTTTTCCAAAAAGAAATCCTTTCTCTCCTCTTTGGCTGTCTTTTGTATACTCAGTACAGGGAACTGAATCAAGCAGAAATAAGAAGTGTGATGCAGACTCTGCATCGGCCCGTTGTGGTGAAGAAGGATGTCTGGAGAATCTCTGGTATAGGATCACAAAGCACTTATCCAGTCCTCTGTACTTTGTCATGGTTTCTGAATTTTTTATTTGTTTTTCGTTTTGATTCTTGCCTTGTTTAGTTTGGTCTCAGTTGTGTTTCAGTCCTCCTAGTTGCTTTGTTTCCTGTTTAATTAGTAAAGTCTATTCTTTTGTGCATTCTGCTGACTTCATTTCCTGTTTCTGGCTGCATGTTTGTAACTGTTTATTTGTTTGTTTATTTGTTTAATATGGATCCCCATTAGTTGTAACCTGTGTTGCAACTAGTCTTCAATCACAAAAAGAAAACATTACTTTATTTCACATACAGAGAATACTTGAAATTCATACTTGAAGTGTTATACAATAATTGTACACGTAATTATTTAATTACGTGTACAATTTACTTACTTACTTACGATTTACAGTTTACTTATTTACAGTTATAAAACAATATAAATCCCGTCATATAACTATACGTTAAAATAATTAAAAACTGGTAAGAATCAGTCTATAATAAGATATAAAGGCAGACCATTATCATGTTTTTCTTTAAGGTTGTTTTTAAAATGGCTTACATTCATGGATTTTTTTCAATGAACAAAGTAATTTTGTTCTGTGGGCTCAGGTGGAAGAGCAGTTGCCTTTCAACTGGAAGGTTGGGAGTTCAATTCCAGGCTTCCCCTGACTACATGCTGAAGTGTCCTTGGGCAAGACACTG
>JBAMIG010000006.1:15460856-15480898 GCA_037177335.1 Kiunga ballochi | reverse complement strand
CACAGTCCAAAGACATGCACCTTGGGGATAGGCTGATTGGAGACTCTAAATTGCCCGTAGGAGTGAGTGTGAGTGTGTACCCCGCCTCTCGCCCGTTGGCTGCTGGGATAGGCTCCAGGCCGCCAGGGACAAAGCGGTAGATAAAGGATGGATGGATATTTTATAAAGGTAATTTATTTAATAAATTATGCTTCCAATTAGATAAAATTAGGCCATGAACAAAAATTAAATGTATGTTTCTGTGGTTTAAATGAGTTGCACAGCTTATTTGAAATATTTGGTTTCAGAAAACCAAAACATTAATCGGTTCAATCAGGGTCAGTTGAGGTTTGCCATATTTTCACAGGGTAATTTTTGTTTAAGAAGCTGAAAAGATAAACTCCACAGCCAGAAACTCACCTCTTACTTTCATTTTTGATCATAAGATATTGAAATGGCACAACCTAATAAAGTACCTAGCTGCATTGTAATTAATGTTCCAGCTCAGTCACTGAGCAGTGAGCCATTCTCTGCTGCTCCACCACTCGAAATACGCTCTGTGGTAGTACTTGTTTGAGAATTGCATTATCTAGGGATCAGCAAGAAAGATAAACAGAAAAGGCGGCTGCAATTACCACCAAAAACCCACGTCTCTCTGCCCACCACACTGCACCCCCAGGCAGCCCTCACACTGCTGCTGCTGAGGCTCCCACGCTACTCCTCAACGTTGCTGCTCTGCTGTTTATTTACAGATGAACCTTTATCAATGTGACGTCATGCAAACAAACAGGAAATAATTCAGCGTAAAGCAGGAAGTGAGAGTACAGAGAGGAGAGAGTGAAAGAAAAGGAGGACAGAAAGCAGGAGATGAGATAAAGATAGAAAGAGTGGGAGAGAAAGTAGCATCTGGGCGAGAAACAAAGTGGAAAAATACAAGGGGAGATGGAAGAACGAGTGCAGCAGAAACTATTTCACCAATAAGCACAGATTTTAGCTGAAAAAGTTCCACGTGTCACATAAGTGAATAATATCTGGACAACCAAAATGAAAAAACAACAAACACTCAATCATTTCAATCAATACTTTTAAAGAGTCCACTTTTCTCACTGAGCTGACAGTATGAGCACTGAGGGGCAATAATAGGTTTAGTGATTGTGACACATAATTAGGAGAGGAGAAGAGAGGACAAACTATTCCCTCATGTTCCTGAATAAGAAGCGTAGCTGGAGCAGGACTCCTGGGAGCTGACAGGAGCCTGTCTATATCTGGGAGGACAGCACTAAGCTGAGAAACGACAGAAAGAAAAAGAAAAAAAACAGATTGAAGATCACAGGTTATTCTTCTAACAAGCGTGAAAGAGGTCGAGTTGGAAAATGCGGTTTGTATCTATGAATTTCTCGCAGTGATTAAAGGGCCACTGTGAGAATTGTCAGTAGGCAGGAAGTAGAAAAAAAGGGTTCACCTCTGCGGGTTCGTCCCTCCTCTGCAGATGCATGTCGAGGTAGCGTTGGCTTCCAGTCTGCTTCTGCAGGCCGACTCCTCCTGCTGTCCTCTGACGGGGCCTTCTGCAGACCCGGCCTCTTATGTCCATCCTCCGGGTGAAGCCTGCCCCCTCGTCTGCCTTCCTCCATCTGGCCATGGATGTGACCCTGCCAGGCCAAGTTAGATTTCCACTCGCCCTCCCCATGTCCGCGTGCCCCCATGCCTCCGCTTCTTCGCCCATCTTCGTGCAACCCTGTGCCCCTGGACACCAAAGCTCCGCGGCGGTCTCCTTCAGATGGAGAGCGACCCTTGCGGTCGTCTGGTTGGGCGAGCCATGTGGGGTTCATTCTATAGTCCGACTCTGAGGGGAGTTTGCCTTGGCTGCAAGGACTTCTGCCACTGCTGATGACTCCTCCTGCTCCTCCTCCAACCGGCAGAGTGTGGCCATTCTTCACGTAGCATTGTTTCACATTTTGTGCATCTCCATCTGAAAATGTTGCCCAAAGAACACAAAGTCAATACACACTATAACAAAATGACATCATCCGATCCCAAATCTGAAAACAGCAAACTACGTAAGATACAATATGAAAAAATGAATGAGCAAAATGCAATGCAATCAAATCATAAGCGAACCGACAAGTCATTCATTTTTTATGAAGCTGCGCTCACACACCATGTCAAACATTATCTGCTGTTTTAATTCTTTGATAACATTTGCAATTAACGATGAGTACATGTTATGTTTGACATTTTAAAGGCTTCATTGGTGAAAGTGAAAAGGTAAGATGTTCTTAATTCAAGCACCTATTCAGTGTTTGCTGGCGTGATGAAGGAGCAGCTGTAGGTTTAATAAATGGGCTTCTGCAACAGCGGGACCAGCAGTAAGCCAGCACACACTCTTCTCCAAGCTATTTTGCTGCAGGGTATTACTTGTTCCACTTTTCCTCAGCTCTGGAGAGTGGCATGTAATTTTAAACAGATATTGCATTCCTATGAAAAACAGAAAGTCAATGATCCCCCTTTTTTTAGAAGGAAAGAAAGAAAATGTCCCAGACACCTGCTAAATGATGCTCCCACTGTGATGTATTAATGACTTAACTATAGTGTGTGTGTGTGTGTGTGTGGTGTGAGAGCGAGAGAGAGAGAGAGAGAGAGACACAGAGAGAGAGAGAGAGAGAGAGAGAGATCACCCCAGGAAGGCTGCTGTCAGAAATAAACGTGTAAAAAGATCAGACGGGTGACGGACGCTTTCTTACCGTTGTCAGAGACCTCCTTCAGCACCCCCTGTTCGATAAGCTCCTGACGAGTCCGTCTGGTCGACATCTTTCTCTCCAGTTCTGCCGTTAAGAAAAAACAACATTTAGATACATTTTAAGGCTTTTTTGTCTTGAGAGAACTAAAAATGACAAAAGAGTCACAGTGGATGGTAACAATTGGGCAGAACCAGTGACAATGAGAAGTGATGAAAGCTGAATATAAAAGATATGACCAGTCAAGAGGTGTGTGTGTGTGTGTGTGTGTGTGTGACCCGCTCACAATACAAACACAATGCGTTCTCAACACAAACCTTCAGAGGTTTCCTTGAACTTCTCGCTGCTTTTCTTTTTCCTCCACTTCCAGGGTTTGAAGATCTTGCCAAGGGTAGAAAATTTGCCTTTGCGCTTTGGGGGAGGGGTGGTGTCCCCTGTGCTGCCCCCCTCTCCCACCATTGTGCTGTGGTGCTGCTCAGTTTCATCATCTACAAGCAAAAGAAAGTAATTTAAAATAAAACATTAATTAATTAAAAAGCATTCATCAATGTTTGTGTCGTAAAGATACATCATTTTTTGACAACAGAGATTTCTGTTCCAACTGAGCTCTCTGGTTTCATAATAAACACCTAGCTCATTCTGACTGCTATTAGCTTTAGCTGTTAGTTCTCAGGGACTGAGTGTGCTTTGGCAGGTTGATGCTGCGAGCTTGTGGATTTCTCCACATAGTCATGTTTAAATGGCACTGGCATGTCGCCAGGGTCTCTGTCAAGTGCTCGCATTCCTCAGCTGGATGGAGACTAGTGCCTTATCAGCCTTTTCAGATGCCTGTGTTGAGAACGGAGCACACATGGATGCAGTCGTAAGTAGCATAAAAAGGCTGTCAGTCACGGTACATATACACGGCTAACAGTCAGGAAGGAAGACCTTTTAAAGAACGCTGATCATTAAGAGATGTCACTGAGGCTGGAAGTACTCCATTAAATGGCGTTCTGCAGTAATGGCTAAATATTCCTGGATACTTGACTGGCAGGCTGACTGACAGAGTGCTGAGCTTGGAGGGAGCTTCGAACATTAGCTCTCTGTAGAGGCTGCAGCTGCTGTATTCAGCAGACATAATATTTACCAGCAGAAAGAGAACAGAGTCCGATTTAAAACAGCCAGACTTAGACACACACAGGATGTGTTTGGCGTCAGCAGTGACTTGCAGTCTGATTCCCACAACAATATGCTCTCACACAATTACTGATGTGGCTTGTTGGAGCAGGACAATGAAGAACATAGTATAAAACAACAGCATTATTCCTAGAAATTAAGAGTTAGTACAACCACTGCAGCTGCAGCAATAGGAAAGGGGCTTTTTTAGCATGACAGAACTAATATTGTAGCTGAGGGGCTATCTGCTAGGCCACACTGCTGGCGGGAAAACAAATTGAATGGATTACATAGTGTCCTTGGTTTTCATAAAAGGTTTTCTTTAAAAATAAATCTATTATCAGTATTCTTATTATAAATTCCCTTACACCAATGCATTCATTTGATTTGTAATGACAAAATTAAAATCTACCTGGAAGAGGCGTGTTAAGAGTCCAGCTTCTATAGCGGTGAGATCTGAAACAGCATGCCATGGAAGAAACAGGGTGCATTCAGCAACCCTCTAGATTCAAATTGCAATCAAATCACAGAAAAAGGAAGAAAAAATAGATAAGAGCAAGATCCAAACTTCAAGCAGGGAGGCTCCAGGTTCAAGGCACAAGTCCACACCATGGAAATCCAGCTTATCTTGGTGATATAGTTCTGTGAGGATTCAGACCAGCTGCCATAGCACCCAGATTAAGCAACATTTAAATCAGCTTCTCTGTGATCCAGAACTGAGGTTCTCACACACAGCAGACTGTTCTGTCAGAAACGCCTCTGATACAGTGGCTCAGCTGAGCCAGGGAAGCAGGATAAGAGCTGGCGGTGCCACACAAAACACTGCAGAGATGACAATCCGAGGACTCAGCGCATGCAGCCGGCATCCATTCGAAGAAGATGACTGACCATATCCTTAGAAGACATGTGAAGCTCAAAAAACGTGTCGACCGGAAATTCTTAAAGATAAAAAAAAAAAATTCAGAGAAATGACCGAAAGGAGTACAGATCACTCATCACCACATTCAAGAAGCTGCAGTCAGAATTATTCTTCACAGATTCAACTCTGACATATCATTGTTTCGGCTGAGTGAGAAGTCGTCTGGTGTGTGGTGGCACTACAGCTGTGCGTGGAAAGTACAAGAGGGAAAGAAAGAGCTACAAAGAGAAAAAGTACAGCCGTTTTTTTTTAGTTTTGAGGGGGGGGGCTGGAAACACAGTCACACAATCAGGGTGGAGTGCAGTTTCCTCCCTAAAACAAAGACAACCTCTTCCCCTCATACTCAATAACACAGCCCACCACAGAGATCAGAGAAATGCACAGCAACAAAGTATGTTGACACTAGTGAAACTAGCTAATGATTAAATAAAATATACTCCCATTCATAATACAGCCAAAAGCAGAATTCCTCTGGCCCGGCTCTGTAATCAGAAGCTCTGCTAAGATAAGGAGCACCAGTCAGCAAACAGGGGCGTGTTATTGTGCGAGTGTTTCTCTGACGTAGCTCTGTCGTCCTGAAACCCAACCTTCTCCATGAGAGGCTACATGACACTCTAACACGGACTGTACAAAATAAAAAAACTGACATTGCACTTTTTTAGGACTTTTAAACGGTACAGTTCCTGCCATTTGTTGATTAACCTGCGCTGTACCTCTTTCTGTGAATGCCACAGAACGTGCACTGTGTTTTACCATCATTAACAAAAAGAAAACGTGGGCCAGGTACCCTTGACATTGAAGACATTTGCCTCTCATAATGCCGGACCTCTGCTGTGAACATTTACACACACATATTGCAATGACAATGCCCTAACCTGTGCAGCTCTAACCTCTTGGTTCACTCAGTCACGCCAGCCATGTTTGTGTGAGCGCTTGGTTAAACGTGATTTTAATGAGTCTGCTGGTAATGTCAACCTGACCACTTGTGAATGGACTCTTATACATCAAGTTAAGTTGCTGGTGTCCTTTGTAGCATTAATGATTATTAATCTCTTATTATTTTTTTGTGTAAAGCAGAATTTAAAACACTGATAACCAGACCGCTTTAATGGTTGAATCAGATCTGTCAGAGAGCCCACTCTTATTAGATGTTAAGTGTAACTAATGGATATATATATATATATATATATATATGTACCATCATCTGTGTTTTTGCAATGCATTAAGCTAACATCCTTACTAAAAGCTTAAAAATGTTAGTTCAAACCAAAACACCAGATATCAGTAATAGATACTTTCAAATATTTATCTCAGTTAAAAATGGATGTTAAAAGATGATCTTTTAACGACTGTTCACCCCCTCTGTGCAGGCGTACTTTATACATCCTGGCTTACTTGTATGTTTTTATACTTTTGCCCCAGACGCTGGCAATCTGCAGAGACGTGTCAGCAAGGCTTTTCATTGCTGCTGGTTTTTGACGTGGACTTGCTGCATAAGAGGGCTAAGACATCCGCTTCCACTTTAACAGCTCTCCAACAGTTGGGAAATACCTCCAACCTCATTAAAACCCTTATCCTTAGCAGGCAAGATTATGAATTTAATCTACTTTATTGAACACAGTGGTTATAATCAGTCTGTGTAGCAGTTTGCACACTGAAGTCATTCATCATATAGCAATTACAGTATATTAAACAAATACCATTAGGAAATGGCATTAAATGAGTTACATACTTTTCTGTTAAGCTTATTCATTTCCTGCTTATTTTCTTGGCCTTAAATATAATTTTTAATAGAGCGTGGGATTCATGTCATTGATGAGACATTATAATCCTGAAGCACACAACCTTTCTGTGCAGTAGGAAGGGAAAAGTAAGTGTGCAGCACATACATGAGTGTAAAAACATAGTTGAGATTCATCCACGTGATCGCAGTGATTTAACATTCTTTGTGGTGGTGAAACTGAAGGAAGGGAAGAGAGGGAGCAAACTGTGCAAAGCCGATTACACAAGCTCCATGTCTCCCCTCTAAAGTTTCAAATCTTTCAAACATTGTCAGATAAAGTCTGAAGCTATGCATGTTGGTGCTGAAGGACAACTGAACTATGTTAAGCACACAAAATGTGTTTAAATGAGCCCAGAAACTCACCGCCATTGTTATGCTGCACCAGGTCCTGAGCTGTGATCTCCACACGAAGGCTCTGTCCCATGGTCCAGCCCCTAAGGGGCCTCTACCTGTCCTGCACCCAAGACCGTGTATTCTTTACCGGACAGATCAGCAGCTCCACATGTCCTCCTCCCTCAAAAAAACTCCTGGTTTTTCAAACCTCTCCTTCTTCAACGTCTTTTCTCTCATCTGCACTTTTATGTTTTTCACTTCAGTCTTTCCCTCCCGTCCCCTCCCTCTCACAATCTCCTTAAGACCTTCCCTCCCTCCAGGAGCCGGACTCCCTCTCCCCCTCACTTAGTGACCCTCCTTCCTTGGCTCACAGCACAGGTCAGCATTCACTGAAGGATGCCAACCATTCCTGCGAGAAAGACGAGTTATGTTTTCAATTTGACGTGTGTGCTGCGGTATGTGGTGCAATGTGTGCATCCAGTTATAAATGTGCAACGTAAAGAGTGTTATAAATCAGGCAAAAGCGTGAAGAGAAAAAAAATAAAATCAGAGAAAGAAAAAAAAGGCTTGAAACCACAAATTATGTCTATAAAACAGTTTTCTTGTTAACACAAAAGAGTCAGTATGAACGTCTTCATGGAGCAAAAAAAACAGAACATAAGTCAGATGCATTGCTAATTTAGGAATGTGCATGTAGTCCCAACAAGCAAAAACCAATAAGAAGTTTAGGTATGACAGAAAGAGGAGATAAAACTGTAGAAATTTCAGTGACTTCCCTCAATGAGGGGAAATTATACTCAAGAAAGGACACATGACTTATGCAAGTAGTAGTGTAAAGATGCTGCTCCCTAATGAGCAACACTCATGAATCCCAGCAGAATGAAGCTGAAACTCCTGGAGGAGGAATGTCAGTGAGTTAAGTCTACAAGTCGATCCGATAATAGAAAGATGAGTTAATCAAATATAGGCTTCTGTTTCTATGTCTGGTATGCATGCTAATATTTGACTGCTATTGCTCAGAACTAGCTGAGGGTGTTTATGATGCTGTGCAACACTTCTCCAGACATCATTTTACACACATCGCCAAGTCTCTTATCACAATTTCGACAAACCTGAATGTATTACAATGACTTTTAAAACATATTTATCACCAAGAGCATTTATGTTTGGGGCTTGAATACAGAAAAGGATAAGAAGCAGGGAAAAGAAACCATGTTCAGTAAGCGAGAATAAAAAGAAGTGTGCTGCTGATCCCCTGAATTAGCGCTCCAATTCCTTTGGAGGTTTGAGTGTCTTCGGGAAACCGTGTCCAACTGAGCCACAAAAAGAGTCCAGTGCACCGAGCTGTGTCATTAAGCCTGGATAGATCAGAGTTTTCAGAGCGTTTGGCTGCATCTCGTGCTGCTTTTAAAGATGGAGAACTAGTGTGTTCCTTTTCTCTCCGTGTGCCCCACATACAGGCTCCACACCGGGCCGACTTCCAGAGAGAGCTGAGCCAATCTACACGAGCCCAGAACCTGTTGGCCTGACCTGGATAACTGACTGGGCCAGGCAACTTCAGCAGGCGGGCTGACTGACTCAGGCACCAACATATGTACACACATTTATTAATGCATCTAACATGACACGAGTTTAGGGTGTGCCAAAAACAACAGCGCTCTAGAGGTTGCTTCACTGCTCCTGAAGTCTAATGCACCACTGCAGATAAAAACAGTGTCGCACTATGGCTGACGACTCAACCTCCAAAATAAACTAACTGATCTCCACGTCTAATGAAAGATTGACCTACGTGGCTTCAGGACGTCTCCGTGTCTTTGTGGGAACGGTCACACAAAGTCATGTTTCTGACTGTCCTACAGCAACTATAGTGTTGCAAAGGCTGATGCAGTAAGTGTAATCAGTTCATTCACATTGTGGGTTTTTTTCACATCCTCAGTTTCTCTTTCGGCCTGAAGACATGTTTACTTCAACAAGGTTGATTTTATTGTATTTTATTGCTTTTCAAAATAAGTTGTTCACGTTTACAAGCCTAGGAGTAAAAACTTACCTTTTATTTTTCCACTATGTTAACCGATTTCCATGAACAAATAAGCCCAGTTTTGAGCATCTATCCTCTGTGTGAAATGTTATTACCCTTCTAAGAATTGGCACAATGTTAAATCCAAGCTGCTAGATTTTTATTAATATTTGGGATAAGAAGGGTGTTACCAATAACATTAGTTAGGAATCTGGTATATTTAGGCAAAAAACCTTTTTTTATTGATAACTCCAATATATGTAACTCCATATAAATAGGTACCACCAGCCTACATCGTGTAATGGAACATCATTGTTTGTTACACTGACAAGTTTAATACAATTAACTACATGTACAGCTAAATTACACGTGTGATTATAGTGAATTTAGTGTTAAAACATATGTTTGAACACTGCAAAGGTTTTTGTTATTTGCAGATTTTTTATGCAGCTGAATTAAAAAGCAATGCATCTTTGCTGGTCTCATGATTTCATTTAACTATGATTATCTTGTCTTTGATGCAACTCAACAATGTATCACAATGTATGTGTTGGATCCTCAATTCTCTTTGTCACAGCACATTGATATTATCTTCAGCAACAAATACAAGCAGTCAGATGAGGATTACTTCAGTGTGTTTAATGTTCTCACACTGATTAAAATCATGAACATGTAAAATCGATGTTATCTTCAACTACATTACTTTAGTCTTTCATTGCACCTCTCTGTGGCAAGAGTTCTTGCAGATAAAGTTTATTTTTTGTCCTTTCAGACTTTTCATAGTCAATTTAGTCAGAATATGGAAGAAGTTCAAATGTTCATTTATCTTTTGAGGCCAGAAAGTTCTCCTGCAATCATTCCAGTCCCTTCCTAACTGAACACGGATATCGTCTGAGTAAACTGTAGCTGATGGACAAAGTTGTTTTATTTGTTTGTGCGAGCTAAATATTAACGTACAAATAGTACTTTCTATTGAGATTAGCCTTAAGCTAACACATAACTTAATGTAATTTTTGATGTGCAGCGTTTTTTTTTTATTTCAAAATACAACCCTGGAAAAATAAACTCAACATATGCAGTTTGTGCCATTTTATCTTGCTTGTGTGTCAATTTGCTCATTTTCTATACCATCCATCTATTTTCTATACCACTTCATCCAATTCAGGTTTGCAGGTAGCTGAAGTCTATTCTAAGCCACCATCAGGCGAGGGGTACGGTACAGCTTGAACAGGTCGCCAGTCCATTACAGACCCAACACAGACAGATAAACAAACACTCACCATCACATATTCTTAGGTACAATTTAGAGTCGGGGTGCCCAAGTCCGGTGCTCATGCTCTACCATCCAGCAACTTTTACATGCATCCATTGTCCAACACAGCGGAATCCAGTGAATGGCTCGTTAGCAGGCCTCTGTGGGGCTGGATGACAAGCAGCAGTGGGAATTTAAGTATCTGCTTCAGGTGTGTAAGAAAGGGTCGCATCTAAAAATGGGGCAGGATGGTAGATCTCAAGGACCGGACTTGAGCACCCCTGATTTAAAGTAACAAACTAATCTGACACGCATCTTCGGACGGTGGGGGGAAGTGAGAGTACCCAAAGAAAATAAATGCATACACACACAGAAGAAACAGCAACCTTCTCGCTGTGATGTCACAGAGAAAACCCCATTTCCACCATGCCGTCCACGTACTTGTGTGTTGTGACTGCTAATAGTTTTGCTAAGCTAAGACATGTTTGAAACAATTCTGTTTTTGCATGACACTACTACAGTAAAATGTCAAGACCCTCACTTCAGAAGTGCCCATGCACATCACCAGGAGAGCAGGAAAATCTGTGAAAAAGCCTGCAGATTTCTGTGCACAAGGATGGAAGATTCATCATTTTGATGCACAACCTGTACCCAAAATATCCACTATTTTTAAACTTCAAACTAATGCCATGAACCAAGCATAAACTGCAGTTTAAGTTGTACTTCTAAGAGGAAGCGCAACACATTTTACCCCAAACAAAATCTGTCAACAATACTTCCACCCACTGATGATCTGCCCCCAAAGTACAAACCAGAAAAATCCATCTCAATGTTAACAACTGCTCCATAATTTATCACAAAATGCAATACTAAACACCTTAACGGCATGCAGCAGATTTTTTTTCAGTGTAAAAAGTACCAGAAACTGAACTGTAAATGGCTTATTTAGATGCAGCAAAAGGAAGTCATGAATGAAAGTCTTTGTCAATGTGGTCTCTGTAGTTTACAGAACAAGAACAAATGCAGAAGTGCTGAATTTTCTTTGGGTACGTTACAAAAGGGAACTTGTATTAAACTGTGAATCAAAATACACAAGTCAAGATACAAACCTAAAACAAAGAAAAGGAAAAAAAAACAGTGCATCCACAAGCAGACTACAGAGATGTACAGAATGTAAACCAGGGAAAACTCTGAAAAATTCATCACTGGGAGGGGAAGCATTCATTCAGGTCCTCTTGTTTGAGGATGCGTGGCTCTCATCCTGAGAGGCTCATTAAATTTTGAGACACTAGACAAACCCCATAAACACAGTGTATGCATAGCGAGATGAGAGGATCTCCAGCTTTCTCCACAGCATTACCACTGCACTTAACAAACCACGAGTTACTTGGTACTCACCAGGATTTTCCATTACAGAGTTTGAGGCACACCAATCACTGGTTCCTGAAAAAAACAAGTCTGAGAATCAACACCAGTGTGAGATCTAAGGTGAAAAGTTTTATCTTTCTTTTTGCTTTTAATTTGTCACAACTGAGCTAGCTACTGCATACTATGGTTTAAACTGAAGCATTCAGTAGCTTTTATCTGAGGAAACAAAACAATAAGGAAAAAAAAAAGAAAAGAAAGTTTGTAGTTACTTTCTGGTGCCTGAATTAAACGTATAAATATAATCGAAATATAATATACTTTAGTACAATTAATCATGGCTTATTCTGGATAAAAAAGAAGAGGACATACACTGGAGAAAATCATGGATGAGGGCAGTCAAGGATCTTAGCAGCGGGGCAGCCATATTTTTTCCAAGTATCCTGCATGCTGATGATGGCAGATCCACCCATCCTCTTACTGAGGAAAAAGACAAAAAAAAAAGAATAGCACCACAGTTAATCATGAACACAAATGCAGCAGGTAAAGAGACAATATTGACAGGCTGAATGGGTTTTAATCCAATTGGACTTCTTTTTAAAGCCTAAGTGCAGAACTTCCCCATCTTACTGTGGAATTACACACACACTGTGATGTGCACACACACTTTATCACATCCCTTCCCACCTGTTTTACATAATCCTTTCTATAAATTTAGACATGTTTTATGTGGGACATTCCAAACTTTTGTCAGGAACTTCCTACAGAGCCTTTCTCACCACCTTACTCTAAACGCCTGCAGTTAACTTCATCACAGCGTCTATAAGCCTAGACAACACTGTGTTATCAAAGGCATTACAAGTGAAATACTCATTAGGTACAGACTAAGTGTTAATTAAGGTCAAACACTGGCAACCTGTCCCAGATGGACCCTGCCTCTGCACTGGTTGCTGGAAGAGGGTCCAGCCCTCATGTGACCCACCATGGGATACAGGATGGATAAAGGATGGATGGTAAGATAGCTGAAATGCTACAGATTACACCTAACCCTAAACAAGATGACAACATTTTTTAAATGTCTTTTCCAGTTTCTAATCTAGAATTTGGATATAAAGAATCATCTGGTGGTGTAAAGTTGTATCATCTTATATTTGAGTTAGTTAATAGTCTAAGGAAACAACACTCATTTTCTTCTAGTATATTATTTTAAATAAAAATGACATAATTCCCTCATAATTCCCATATCTGTTCTTATGGAGAAAGATGCCACCTGACTGAACTATTAATACAATAATTCATCAATGTATAAAATAAAACTGTGTCATATGAACATGCCATTGTACAGTAGTGTAATAAACCCAAAAACCGGTTCTTCCCATAGAAACTTAACCTCTTATTTTTGGGTTATATATTTATTCCCCTTTCAAGCCAATTTACTAGCAGGGTCAGAGGTAATTATACTGCAAACATCAAACAGGTGAGGGAGGTTAGTATACCACGATAAAAAGCAACATAATTCCCACAGTCATACAAGCAGACTATAGTAATACCTCAGCACTGTTGGGACGAGGCAGATGTATTTGTGGTCTGAGATGAAATTTTTTACACTCCCGCCCAGTGCCTACCACAGCTTTGGCTGGATGACTCAAAATATTCAAGCTGAGTGGTGAACGCTCCACAGAAAGAGAAAATATCTCCAGAGTCTGAAAGTACGAGTGGATTAAAAGGCAGTGAAGTGGGTAAAGCTACAAATTCAGTGACTTTTCAGACATTGTGCCTCATTACACACACATTAACAGAATCCTTGCAAGCGCCGCTGCATGTCTAAACACAGGCTTTTTTAGAAATCAAGACAGGATCTGTGATTAAATAAGACTCCTGTTTTACTTGCTTCTTCTGTCGTGCTCACAACCAGACACAGTATGTGACCATAAAAAAGGGATGTTGGTGGCCTAGTTCCCTTTTGAGTGGTTAACCCTCTCCCTGCCCTCCGTCATGCAAAGTAAGATCGATACGCAAGTCATGATGCGGCCAAAACGGTGCCCGACCTCTGTCACATAGCGCCTCTTCGAAAGCCATCACAGATCCATTTATAGAACTGGGAAAACAGATCGAATAAACAACCAGTTAATGACACCAACTTCCAATTAGATCCTAATTATTCTGACAAGAGTAAATAAATGAGCCCATCTCACCTCATCAATCAATAGTCTCACTGTTACAACTCTATAAAACCAGGATGGAGCACCTCATTTTAAACTTGCATCACCATCTAACATCCTATTAGGTGGATGATACGAGGTTGAATTTTGGTCTTCCTCATTTACTGATACCTCCTATTCCTCACAATGAAAGTATAGGAGGGACCAATAGAGCATGTTACAGTAGCTGTTTCAGACTGCCCAAAGGTCCTGTACGGTGTAATCTTCTGCGGAGAGCACACACCCTCTCTGGCGCGTTCGACTAGCTCTGATTCAATTACGAAGGGAGCGGAAACAGCAGCAGCTGGCTGGGTTATGCCATCTTTAAATAGCAGATTGCTTCTCACTTTAGGGCTCGGCTTTTAGCGCCAAAAGCCACCAAGATACTCATTAACTCCACAGTTGAAGACCTTTCTCTACTGCCTGGTATGAAACCCTCTACAGACAAAAAGAAAAAAGGTAGATAAAAAAGTTAAACAGTTTATAACTGTGACAGGATGAGCTGACGCCTACGGACAGACCCACCAACGACAAGCATCAACAACACATTTGTAGACAGTAGAGTCCACTGGGTCAGAGCCGCAGTACTTTCTGCAAAATGTGTGCAAGCTGCACAGCTTTCACACTTCACTTCAAAACGGATAGACTAGGGCGTCTGTTCCCAATCCGAACTGGGTGAGCGTCACCACAGAGCCTGCCCCAGAAAAGAACCACTCACCACAGGGACCGATGGCCCACTTTTACAAGGAGTCCAAAATGCTCCTTGGCTTTGCTAAACTTTTCATCCTCAGTGTCCCACCAACCTGAGCGGAGGCTCCTCTGCAGTGCATCCTTTATTCAGACGATAACTTTGTCACCATACAAATTCAAACTCCCTGGAAATACACAGCAAGCTTTATTATGGCATGCATGTTTATGACTTTACATTCTGAAGGCGCAAAAGCCGGCTGTCCATCTCTGCTCCCAGTCTGTGGCCGCTGTCTGAGATAGGGTGGGGGTGGTTTGGAGACATTTAGCAAAGAGCAACGGAGGAATCTCAAGCACAGATTGGCCTCATCTGTGGTCTAACCGAATCAATCAGGCCAAGATGACAGCTTAACCATCATGGTTGCCTTTTAATGGCCCATTAAAGAAAAGACTTCCAAAGGGAAGTGGGAAGATCTGTAGTACAAAGCAGCTTTCTTTCTCTCTCTTTTTTTCTTCCTTGGGAAGAGCAAATTAAGTTCAGGAGCTATTAGGAGACAAGGAAAGGAAGCTAGAGGAGAAGCATGTAACTGCATAAGAGAAGATGCACCTGATTAAACCAGTAGAATGAGTCTCATAAAGCTCCAGTATGTGACATTTCTATACTGGAATAAAATAACGGATAAACATAACTCACTGTATGCTTTCACAAAGGATTGCCTTTTTTCAGAGGAAGCCTGTTCACCTAAGGGAAATATCACTTATAATTTAAACAATTTACTGTATGGTTCTTACAATAAAACTGTGTAATGCCCTTGGGGGGAATATTTCTATTCTATGTCCATTTTCAGAGTATAATAAATTAATATCGACATTCCTTTGCCAGGCTGTGATTTCCATTTAGCCTACACCTAAATATCAGAGCCATAAAAGCGCAATTGTCGATATAAAGATGATGAACCAATTGTTTCGCGTCTTCCATCTTTGCCCCAGTCATCTATATCCTAACCAGTTATAGATGGAGATCTGATTTCTAATTGAATGTCGGAGGTTGCAATTACTTCGTCGTGTTTTTGTTTTTTCCTCTCTTTCTTTCTTTCCCCGAGGCAAAATGTTAAATTACCTGAGAGGCTGGCTCAGTCTATCGAGTGAAAATCATCAAAATTAACAGCCGTGATGCGCAGCACTACGAGGAGACGAAGACGGAGCCGTTGTTTGAAGGCTTTCAGCGGCATCGACTCGCTTCGCGCGCTCTGTCCGCGAGCGGATCTCGCGCCGGTGGACTAGTGATGCTTCATGCTGCTGAGTAAACGCGATACAAGAGTGAAGTCCGCCATATTGAGCGCTGCTACTTCCGGTCACGCAAATTCAAAATAAAAACACGACTGGTAGATGACTTGCTACGTTTTGTATAAAGACTATTATTACACATTATAAATATATTAAGAATTACGTGTTTAATAATATTTCCAATTTGTGCTTACTATAAACGCACGAAACAAGCTTTGAAAGATTAAAGTTAATATTAACAGTGGGAGCCGTAACCTGCTAAAATGATCGAGCGAGCACACAATAAAAGCTCAAACAGAGCCCAGCATTGGAAACATAGATATTAAGAAGCGTTTCTGATGGAGATAATACTTAACATTTAAAAATAGGGGACACCGACGATCATGACATAAGCCAAGGTACCCTACTTCCAAACTTTATCGGCGCTTATCATCTACATCCTGCTGATCACGCGCATCCTTTGTTGTGAGTGGACGCCCATGCAGCGCATCCATGAAAATGGCATTTCAGGTGATGAAAGCAGCGCCGCTTCTATTGGAAAGATGAGAAGCAACACAATGACCCTGCGGCACCCACCCAACCTCTGCAGAGCAACGCATTTACGCGCAGCATTGCAAACGTGCACTTTTAACTCTTGAGTTTGGCTAGTTTCGCACCGGCCAAGTTGCACCGCAACTTGCGGGTTATTGTCTTTGAAAGAAATCTTCCCTCCAACCAAAACTCACCCGTCTCATTTGGTCCTTCGTGAACGGTGATCATTCATCCATCCTGACTTAATCTCCTCCGTCACCTCCCTCTTTGAATTCACTTACAACCGGTTTATAAATAGCAGCCCGGTCATTTCCTCACTTCACACTTTCCTCCCTGCGTCCAGCACCCGGTCCAAACATTTCACGCACTTACCGGAAACCATCCCTAGCCAGGCGTTGTGGTACTGGTAGTTCTTATTGCAGGAGAGTCTTTTGAACATGGCTCCTCTTTGTGTTGTAAAGACTTCAATACCCATGAGGCATTGCAGCAGACTGGTGACGTTGGGTAGCATACCGTTATATTGTGCAGCTTTTCTATGCCGTGAAGAAAAATAAAGAGGGTTTGTTTCTAAATGCCTTTCTTCCTCAATACAGAATAAGGTACTGAAATAAAGCTAACACAGAGAAATACATTTTTACGCCACACTTTATTTGCGTAAAATGTTCTTCTAGAAAAATTGGAAAAAAAGTCATTGTTATTATTATAAGTGTTGTAAATGTTCTTACAATGTAAAGTTGAAACCAAATTTAGACAGTGAAAATTAAAAATAATTGATTTGTGCTGATGTGATAAGTGCTGACTTGAAACAACATTTAAAAGCAACATTTAAAAACAATAACAAGGCAAGGAAGTTTATTTGTATAGCACCATTCATGTACAGGGCAATTCAAAGTGTTTTACACAAAAAACAGCAAAGCATTACAGATGTAAAGAAGAAAAAACAACAAAAGTCACAATAAAATCACAAAAAAAACCTTTTTTTTTTTTTTTTTTTTTTTGGCCTTTTTTTTTGTTTTTCGTTGGGTTCCTTTTTTTTTCATCTTTTTACCATTTTAGAGTTTTCTGCTGTCCCTGTAAATATGTTGTCTTGAAGGTAACATATGTTTCACTAAAATCTCAGTAACTAGCTTCTGCACAGTTCATCTTAGACTTGGAGAACATGCCCTTTATTTCTTTCAAATATCAATCCTAGATACAAAGTGGAGCAATTGTTTATTGTTTTTTTGTTTTTTGTTTTTCTTTTATCTTTAGGAGTATTGTAAGTGTTTAATGGTATCCTGTGATGTAAATGGAGAAATTGGCTAAATTATATAGATATTTCTATAAGAAAGCTTATTTGCAAACAGTTTATGCATTTTCTCATATTTGCAGCAAGCTGGGGAGGCTCATTTTGTACCAATTTCAGATGCTAATTAAATGCTGACATCACTTGTTGAAATATCATTAAATTTTACCTTATGAATAATAAAAAAAAAACAATGTTTACTATAATTTCTCTATCACAATATTTTCGTGTGTGTCCCACATTTGAAATGCACAAATGCTCTTTTAGACTGGCCTTTCCTAGACACAGGTAAGACGTCTTGATAATAACTAACTTCTTGAACCTTTCTGAGACATTTCACAAAAAAAAACCTGTTTCCTTCCTTTTAATTTTCACTAAATAACACCAATTGCTATTTACATCCACAATTAATTTGTGTTTAATAGAAACGTGTGCAGAAACATGATAATGTTTCTTACAGCAACAGCATTTGAAGCTACATTTCAATATTTCCAAAGTAACTGCGCTTATCTAGATGTTGTTTTGCTCATGGTAATTGTTGTCCTTGTGGTGAGATCTCAGGCGACCTTTCCTCTACATGCACAGGAATGTTTTGATGTGTACAAGCGCGCCCTCTTGTGTTAGCTTTTCTGCATAGCAGCCAGAACATCTTCATTCGAAAGAACCACAGTTCGAAGGTGTTTGAGTCCATTTCCTCTGAAACTTTCATAAAGTAGCTGAAGATTCCCATAAACAACCAATGCCCTACATTTTGAGTCGTAATAAATACAGAGAAACTGAAATGAACCAAATGGATGATTTTCACACTCAGACAAACACACATTTGTAACCATATCTACTTTTTGACTCTACTGAGTGAAGACGAGTTTGTATCATAATCATTTGCCAAAATATTTTCTATTATATGATCTCTCAGATGTATGTAGATAAATATGCTCTATTTGTTGCATTTGCTATGCTTACATAGTGGCTGTGTACTCTTTTTTTTGCACTGTGTTATGATTAAACACCTATACATTGTCTCCGTTCAAAGCTCTTTTGCCATTTATTCCAGTAATTGGAAAACAAAGGAAAAACTTCAGCTTTATCTCGCAGTTTACAGCAAGTAGCTCCAACACTAGAATTGGAAAGATCAAAACTAAAAACTAAACTAAAAGTAACTTAGCTTAATAAGCTACACTACATGTTTACTGTGATGTGCAGGCTGAGCATTGTAGTCCTACTCATATGCTCAAGTAACTTTACAGCTTGTTGGGTTTCATTACAATGAACAACACTCAATGAAACTTCTCCATCGTTCAACAAGTGAGCAGAATTTAAGGTCATTTAAAAAAATCTATTTAGCAAAACAAACAAACAGAACGATGCTAGCATCTTTGCAGAGGCCAATCTGTGATAACAATGTGTTTTCACTCATTTCAGTGAACAGTTTGGCCTCCCAAACAGAAAATACAGGAGTTAAACTTTAGCTCGAGAACATCCTGTATCAACAAATGCAATTAATAAATGTAGCGGTTCTCTCTCAGAGTAGGCTATGCTGAAAGCAGGCAAAAGATTTGTGCACACTGTAACAGGATAACACAAAACCTTTGTGAACTTTCCAATGAGGAAGCATTTGTATCATTTACTTTCACTGGGAAAAACCCAGTCCCGTCAAATCTCCCTTTCTTTTTCCAAAATGAGGTGTGCTTAATGCAACACATTAAACAGGAACTTGTGTGAGCTTTATCTGCATTTTGCTCTTCATGTTTGTGATAAGGAACAGTATTATATTAGGTCTCTTTGCATCTCTTTTAGGGAATAAATCTTTGTTATAATGACACTTTTAAAAAACTGAACACACAAAAAAGAGTAATTTTGTACAAAAATATAAATGACTGTAATGACGTATACAGCAAAGAGGTTGTTTGATGGCTATAGAAAAACATTTACTCTATGACACAGCAGATGTATGAATGCATACAATTCAAACAATGATGTGCTGTAATATGAGGCACAAACAGAACATGTCATTTATTAGTTGCATATTAACATAGGGTGGTATTTTCTGATAAACAGACCAGACTCACTTTCCGTCTCTCCCACCATGACAGTGATTATTTTCTAGATCCAAAACAATCTCTTTACTCAGTTTTCTACATATAGTCTAGGTGTTAATTTTCAGGATGTTTGGTGTACAAAAAAAAGAAAAAACATGCTGAGGAACCTATTTCTTTGGTCGATAGTCTACCACCACCATGACTTTGAGCCACAGAGTGAGAAAGAGTAGAATCAGTGCTTATAATTGGCTTTATATTGGAATTAAACGTAAAATACATGTGTTAAATTATTCAGCAGAATGGGGGATTTATGGTGTCATGTTCATGCAAAAGCTGCTTTTGTGAGGTTTATAAAGAATGAAATCAAAGGTAAATGTAGTCTTAATTATTGTAAGTAAACATCCATCCATCCATCCATCCATCCATCCATCCATCCATCCATCCATCCATCCATCCATCCATCCATCCATCCAT
>JBAMIG010000006.1:15415211-15444708 GCA_037177335.1 Kiunga ballochi | reverse complement strand
GGAACAGCATAGATAGGTGCCAGACTGCTGCAAGTCTGGTTGGACACGGCTATCATCTTGTAGGACACAGGTGTTGTGCTAAAAAAAAAATATATATATATATATATATTTTTTTTAAGTATATTCACCATTTGTCATCTGAATCATCAGTGAAGAGCTGTATAGGGTTAGGTCAGATATAATGCACCTTGAACAGGTGAGTCTTTAGTTTGCTTTGAAAAGTTGACAGGGACTCTGCAGTCCCATGTGGGCAGAATGATGGTCTGGCTGCTGTATTCTGCGGAGAAAACATATCTTGCCTCTGGATACATAGCATCCCTTATTGTTAAACATTATTCTTTATTATTGTTGTATTATTTAAATCATCAGGATGCTTTTTTCTTTTTGGGTATTTTTGTTTAATGGCTGCACTGGAGAGACAGCAAAGAGAAAGAAAGGAAAAAGAAAAAAGAGAAGAGAAAATTATAAAAACCAAAAGTAGAAAACAAATCAAAGCAGCTGCAACAAATCCTCAACAGAGGCACAAAACTTTCCAAGTGTGCATAATTTTGTGATGAAGATCAATACAGTATGATCGATGATATGGCGACATAACGAGCTGTTTGCAACACACTATGGTCTAAGTTTCCCCGTTATTTCGAGAGATCTGTTTCAAATTCGTGAAAGAAAGAAGAAAGGCATGTCATCAGAAGTCTGAAGCATTTTTTTTATTGTCTTCAATGACTAGAAATTTTGCTGAGAAATCTGCAGGGCACTTGATCCTCTGGTACCAGCCAAACGCAATCTTTCCTCTTTGCCACTCATTCAAGTTACAAGAATATCATGAAAAAGTCACAGAGATGTAACATAAGTTTGTTTTCCCCAATTGCAAAAATCAAAGAAAAATAATAATAAAAAAAGAAAATTAACATAATTGAAATTATACTCATTGTCATCATATAACAATAAATAAAGAGCATTCTTCCCTGTTTAGACATATAATCTAATCTAAAGTCATTTATAATAAAAAATAGAACTTCAGTGCATTTCCTTTGACACGTGTTGCTCCTTCGAGATTTCTACATGGCACCTCACATTTACCCTGGCAATAAAGCACTGGCCTTTAGAGCAGAAACAATCAAAACACCAAATATCAACCCTCCTTAAGAACATAAAAAGTGTATATAAAAATTCACAGCCTTCTCTTTGTATATCTGTACTTTATATCTTTAAAAAAAACACAAACCTGGACAGAAAAGGCACAAGTAACTACAATTTGAGTAATACTGGACAAACAAAAATGGAATTCTTTTTAATCAAAGATTTTGGTCATTTACAAATGTTTTATATTCCTTTTACATATTTAAACAGACATTAATATTACCAGTATCTACTCAGATGCTGGAGGGATATATTTATATAGGTATATAATTTATATAGAGAGATATACAGAAACATTATTTTTACACAGAAAAAGTGCATTTTTATACCAAACCTGAACATCGGCAAAAAAAACTTAAACAAACCAAACATTTAAGTTAACAACAGTATTGAAAACTGTATAAAAACAAAGCAAAAAAACAAGACTAGTATAGCAACAAATAAAGCAAAATGGGATGCAAGATGCATCAAGGTGTCAACACGGTTAAGTGCTCTGTTCCGTTCTGGCTGAGTCACCTTTAGCTTCTCCCTCCATCACATCACCACCTGATGAGAGCTCTTCCCTCTTTGGCTGCGGTCCAATGGCACGCGAGGCTTCAGGGGCTGTTAGGCTGAGGCTAGGAGCTCTGGTGTGACTCTGACTCTCTCTGGTGCTGTGTTCACTGGTCTCAGTCCCTGACCTGTGGGTGTGGACGGAGCCATGTGAGCTGCCATATTGCTTTGAGTCTGTTTTCCCCAAGTCTGCTTTGGGAAATCGTAGTGCTGTGCCATGCCGCACAGACTGGCTGGTTCCTGCTGTCTGGTGCACTGACCAGCTGTCTCCAGGAGTCCTAAGCCCTTGAGTTCTGGGGGTCCCGCCCCAGTATGATTCAAACCGTGCCAGTGATGGCCCTTCCAGAGGTGGGGATGTTGGGGATGAGGGTGTAGTAGGGTGAGACCTTGGTCTGGCCTGTACCATTTGGATACCACCAATTGGTATCATTAGATAGGGAACCTTGGCTTGTTGGGAGTGCATGGGAAGATGGCTGAAGATGTTGTCGGCTATTGGGAGACCAGGATAAGCCTCACAGGTATTAACACGGAAAGCAGGTGGAAATAAGTTGTGTTCTGAAGACGCTGGCCCTTCTCCTGTTGTACCACCTTTCTCCTGTAGGGGGAGCAAAAGCTTTATTTTTGCCATTTATAACCCTGCATTGCAAGCATCCAAGTAATGTACACTGATGTCCATTATGGAGGAAAGTGAAGTCAATATAAAATGAATTATTACCTCATACTTCTCGGTTTAAAGTGTAAAATGATTAAACAGACAAAAAAAAAAAAAGATTACCGGTTTGACATGACCTCTTCTTGTGCTCGGGCTTTCCCAAGGCAGGCATCCAAGGTTTCTGTGCTGCAATCCCAGCAGTGACGGAGGAGTCCAGACTTGAGTTGGCCGGTAGCAGCTGGGTGAAATTGGACAAAGGGGGGAAAGGGGTCTGATGGGAGATGGCCCCCTCTCAGGGGAGGGTGAAACGTGTCGGCTGGGGGAGGGAAGTTCGGTCCTGGGGGACAAGCTGCGGATCGGGGAGGACAACTCCAAACGGGGGGAGAGACTGCGACTAGGAGAGCAACTCTCACTGCTGGGGGAAAAGGCTCTTGGAGATGCCTTCCAACCTCGTCTGGAGAACAGAGCCCTCCTGCTTCCTGGCGAGGCCGCACGCCTCCTGGACCAGACTCCCCAGTGGGAGGGCTCCTGACTGGGACTGGGTTCTGGATCAGAAGTGCTTTGTTGTGAGCGCCGACTGCAGCTGGAGGTCCCTCCAGTTGATGGGTGGGTGTCTGAAGAACAGGAGGAAGGTGGATCCTCGTGGGATGCAGACTCCTCTTCTTCCTCCTCCTCATCATCGTCATCATCATCATCCTCAGTCTCCTCGACATCGGAAAATTGATGCTCCTCCTGTTCTTCTGAGCCACACACACGCTCATCGCTTCCTGCTTTTTGGGTAAAACACTGGTTTTAGGAACACCAAAACTTCTGCATTTAAGGTCAAAAGTTGTGTCGTAAACAGAACAATGTCTTTTAACAAGCACAAAGCAGAACAACTTCAACTGTGCTATAAATAGACAGAGGATAAAAAAGCAGGAATTCAATTAAACACATCGTTCGATTCTATTCAGAAACTTATGAATTGTATTTACAGCTTGTCCTTGGATGAGATGAGTGTGGTCTGTAACAAGAATGGGTTTGATAAGGGAGGTGTAGCAGTCAGAGAAGATCGTGAGGTGCTTTTTTGAGCCTCGTTTGTTGCTTTATCAGAGGGCAAACTTAAGTGCTCAACTGTGTTTCTTTTTTATCCCCAGTGTCACATCCTTGGGAAAAAAAGGTTTAGAGACCAGACTCCTGCACCTACATCAGGAGAATATGCCTTTCTCTGTATTCTTCATTTATTTATCTTATGCTTTTTTAGATTTCTTATGCAAGGCCAGAGGGAGGAGAATAGAGCATGGTGTTGCATAAGCTGTCACTACTCAGCATCCATTTACTATTCTACACAGACAGAAGTTCATTCCACTGTGTACCAATAGATCTACAGAATGGAAGGGAAGTATGTGAGAGGCATCTGCATCCCCCTGAAGTACCTGTTTCCTCGCTTTCTGGCTCGTCCAGTGATGACTCAGATACCCCTATTGCCTGGCATTTCTTTCCATGAGCCTTTGACTTCATATGTTTAGTCAGGTTTCCTAAGAAAGAACAGGACAGACTCAATAAAATGGCTCAAATGTGTTGAAAAAACAGGATATTTTAAACTGAAGGACTATAAAGAGACAGTGAAGAAAGAATTGTGTTTAAGATTGTTCCTTTATTTCATTCACCTTTGGTTTTGAATGCAAAGTTGCAGTGTTTGCAAATATACGGACGGACATCTGTGTGTGTTCTTATGTGCTTTTTTAGCATGCTAGGCTTTTTGCAGCGAATACCACACTCTCCGCATATGTACTTCCCCCTGCCACGACCTCTCACGTAGACGTACTCTTCATTGGATCTGTACCTATTATAAAGAGATGATAAGAGAAAACAATCATAAGTTTAAGTGATAAAGCTTAAGCAAATACCTGCTTCTTCATTGGCAGGTTCACACACAGACCTCTACATCCAATTTATTTAACATATTCACAATAAAAGGTCCATTGGCCAAAGAATTTGCACATGAAATATGGAATCACTTAAATGTAATTATTTAATATAACTTTTGATTTGTTGAGGGACTGGTAATATGTTCAGGGTGCAATCTGCCTCTGGGATAACCATACCACTGTTATGGTAAAATGACCCCGATCAACCCATGGTGAAGAAACCTTTACAAATTCCTGGATTAAGATCCAACTATTGCTTGTTTCTTATTCCATTTTTGAGATTTTCATGAAAGTTTAGTCGTCAACTATCTTTGATAATGTGCTAATATCACGAAGCCTATTTCGAGTCACCATACAAATAATCTTGTCTCCTGCCAGTAAGCGAGGCTCATGCGTTGGCAGCTACACTGCTCATCGAATGCTTTCAGAAATTACCTTACCTGAGGGGTACCAATAAAAATCATTTTAACCTCATTGACATTAACATTTAAACTTGAATTCCTGCTGTCAGTACAGATTTTTGTCAATCACAAATTGCAAAGTGTCTGCTGCTTGATATGCACTAGAACACTTTGCAGATTCAAGGCAGCTAAATAACTGCATCAACCTACATTGAAACTTTACTATACTTTATATAAAGATTTAGCTATTTTGAGGTTGAACCAGTGTGAGTGGAAGACACCTTGTTGACACCTTGATATGGGTAGGATACTGAAGCTAGCTGTCAGAACACAATGATGCTGCTAACTAGCATACTCCTTCTGGAGCACAAGAAAAATATGTCACTGACTGCTGGTTTATGGGACTAAATTCCAAAAACATTTTTCCAGATGGACACCACTAGTTTTACTGGTTTTACACCACCTGGAAAATTAATGAACAATGAAGGGATGTAGCTTTAGGAAGCTAAGTCTTTTTAAGTGAATGGAAGCAAAAAGGATAATCAAGCTAAACTTGATGCGACTCAGAAAGTGTAGGTTAATACGATATCACTCTGCTTTGGATGATCTCTTGCGCACTATCAAGTGCAAGTATGGCAGCAGGATTGAACCTGCAGTTAATAACAAAGGTTTTCCAAAAACTACACTAAGAAATTCAACTCTGAAACATCATGTCAGACACCAGGATAACCTGCAGATACCACTTTTTATCATCTCACTGTTAGATCCACTTCAAGCATCCATCAGATTAAATATTTAATATTTTGCTGGTATTCCTGAAATATATAAGTGTGTCTTTAACTACTAAATATATCTTTTTTTAAGTTAGTTTCTGGAAAACAGCTGAAAACCATTTTATTACTGTAAACTTAGCAGGCCAAAAAAACTCAGAACTAGAGACTCAAAGGGGTGCTTAAGAGATGAGGGTTACTGCAAAGCTGTCTCATCAATCCCTGTGGGTCCCCATAACAGTCATTTAACCCAATTTTCTAATGATAATATTGATCAGAATAGTTTTATTAACAATGATGGAAGTCAATGGGTGTATGTATAAAATGCATAGAAGATACACATTTATAAGGAACGAGTAAACAAGGCTGTCTTAATGGAGGCGGGTTGGGGAAGCCCCACCAAATGCCCAGCAGCACTGAATCCCTTGGCTGTACCCTCCGCTACACCCTGGGAGCACAAAGAATACCAGCTATTCTGCTGTGATTGGGTGGCCCTGCCAACAACAGCAGCAGCTAAAGAGAGGGAAGGGAAGCCTGGCCTCAGCCAACAACCTAAAATAGACACAACATATAAAAATCAAGCAACACATTTAGGTCTAGTCTATAAAAACATTGTTTATGCACTGCTTTCTTGTTTACCAAGAAGCTATTTTAAACCCAATGGACCACAGATGTTTTATATCTGAATGAATTGTCCTCTATGAAAATCTCCAGCTCTTCTCACATCACTCTTACAGAAATGTACAATCTGAGCTGTAAACATCCAATGCGTGCTGCGTTAATTACAGAATAACAGCTACATGTACCATACTCCTCGTTGTATGACAGAACCAGCAAGACTAAATCAGTATAATATTACGCAACGGTAAAAAAAAAACATCTTAATGGTGACATTTTGCTGTTTTCATTCAGGAGCTGGCTACTGTTTAACTGGCATGGATTTCTTGTCACTGCTAAAAATATCCACCCACATTTCAGGAAAGAAGAAGAAAAAAAAAAGCTTTGCGCTTCACTTATCTGGCTTTAAATCGGCAGCAAGCCTCTGGTAGACGGTGTGGAGATAGATTTGTGGAAAGGATAACAGAGAGAATGGCTGACTGCTAAACCAGATTAATTTTCTCAATTTCGGTGCAAAAACACTGAAAAATAATATAAATTGTTGCCGTAGCTGCTTCTGTCTCAAACTGGACCCGAAAGGATTTTAACTAATCATTTTGACTTATTCTCTATGTGGATACCTTGTATACAGGCTCAACAATTACCTAACCAGCTCACTTAAAATGTCAAGACAAATCTGCCATGTTTACCACTAAAACCATAGAAATTAATGTACATGTTGTACCTGAATCCACAGGGAGATATTTCAGTTTGTGCTCACTATGAGAAAGCAAAGATGATGTTTCACAGACGTCTACTGTCTTAAAAAACACATCTGCTGTCGCTTAATTGCTAAAATGTCCATTAATGAAAGGCAAATCTAAAGTTCTATAATGATACAAATGTAAACCGGCAAATCACTGCAGCCCAAACAAAGCAGGAAGATGCATTGTTATGAGAACACGCTTTGGAGCTGCACACAGTCATGATTTTGTAGTCTTGACTAAAGAAAGATAGGGATAATGAGCACTAACAAAGCCAGAGAGCGAAACATTCTGCTGTGTTGAAGACGGAGTAGCTGGGCTTTTTTGCATCCATGGAGAAAATGCAGAAGGACATCAAGGGATGGAAATGCACAGAGAGAAAGACGACTCAGTGGAGGCTGGGAGAGAATGCCAAGAAATAATGCTTAGTGGAAGTAAAAGTGGAAGAGCTGCCAGAGTGAAAAAGGCAGCATGAGCAGAGGGAGAAGGGTGGTACAATGGGGACACACAGGAAAGCTGTGGGCTGTTTATGGATAAAATTGCACTTCCTGAGTGTGTTTAATGCGTGGCTGAAAATGATAAAGACTGGTAATTAGTAGCTTATCTACTGTTAGGCAGACAACAACTACTCTCACAATCTGCTGTGTAAATAAACACAAAACATTGACTTTTATGTGGAAGTGTGGACATACTTAGAAGCAAAAACCAGCCCAAATAATCCAACATTGTTTCTGTAATACTGTAATAAACTAAAAGAAAACAACAGAAGACTGTAATAATAAAGCAAAGTGTTACACCTCCGAATTCATTCTCTGTTTCCTTCGGTCTGTCTTTCTCTTTAGCTTTAGTGTGAACAGATCTGTTTCTAATCAGCTGCGGGGAAAATTTAAACAAAGAGATTCAGGGGAAGTGGACAGCCTGCAATGGATAAGATCCTTCAGACATTTATGAGAAGCACTAATCTGAGTGTCTACAGGTCTGAAGAAAAACACAAACAACACTCATCACTGCGTCTTTGACTGCATGCAGATCAGTTCATACTGTGCCTCTTTGTTTTCTGTTGTTTTTGCTTTCTGTAACCAAAAAAAGATTTTAATAAGAGTCTCTAAAATTGCAGTTGGAGACAACCTTTTCCTCTTCATGCACGGATGCATAGTCACACCAACACACTGACATCTCCCCAAATTAACACATCTTAAACACAAACACTCATTCCAGCAATGAGAAGAAAAAGCTTGGCTACAGGTACAAATGAAATCCCTGCGGGCCCCTCTGCCTCCCATCTGCTACTCTAACTCTGTGCACTTGTCCGCTCTCCATAGTTGTCTTGCAGTCATCGGGCCGAAGATCTCAGGTAACGAGGAACAGCAATAATTAAAAAATACTTAACACAAGAAATGAGGACCTCTTACCCTCCTTCAAAGATGCGAACCCGAGAAGGTTCGCCCTGTTTGGAGGTGGAGGCCCCTTCCTCCTCCCCTGCTTCTTTATTTTCCTCCTTCCCAAGCTTTTTCTGATCCTTTACTTCAGGGACAGTGCTTGGTGGTGTGGCATGTACCTACACTCCAGACAAATGAAAGAAAAACTCAAAGTGAATTTTGTTGCCAACAATCTGGCTCACAAGCAAAACGGAGTCATGAAAAACTGAAGAATGAAAATATGGTAAATTGTGTATATATTTACCTCGGACACATGCAGTGTCCTGCTGCTTGTCCCGGATAGTTTTCCTCTGGCTGGTGCAGGCGCTGTGGCCATTGTGTACGTTTCAGAACTATGTTTCTGTTTAGAGCACAGTAGAGACAGGGCCACCTTGGTACTGAGGCCTGGCAGGTTGGGGTTGTGAGCACTGATGCTCCATGTAGAATAAACTGAGGTGCGAGGGTCCCTCTGGGCAGATGGGTTAGGTTTGACATACTTCAGGTAGCACCAGTTGACTGAGGTGGAAGTGTGGAGACTGGGGTATGAAGGGCTGCTAGGTCTCTCAATACCTTCTTCCACAATTGGCACATCTTCCTTTTTTTGACTAGTCTTCTTACTCAATTCCTCCTCTCCCTCCTTTTCTTCCCGTTTATCTTTCTTTGGTACTTGTACCTCCTTTAATTTCGAAATTGTCCCTTCTAACATATTTGGTTGTTTCCTTTCTCCGTCTTCCAGTTTCTTCCCAGTGGCTTTAATTTCGCCTTCCTGACTTACCTTTGGTTCTATTCCCCTTTCCTCTTCTGTCCTATGTTGCTCCTCCTCCTCTTCTTCCTCTTTTACCCTTTTCTGATGACGATGGGCTTCTGTGCTGAGCTCAAGACTTGCAGCTGGTGAAAGCATGCGTTTGCTTCCTCCAGACCCCAGTGGACCATATTCTTCCCCAGAGCCCGAGGCTAGCTCTGTTGGCAGAGACAGAGGAAGGAGACTCTTGATGTCTGAGGAAGGAACCTTTAGGTAAGTCCTTTGGAGCTTTTCCTGTTCCAGCTGGCTCATGATAGCAATAGTTGTGCAAGAAGTTGGTTCCTGTGAGCGAGTAGAAGCCAAAATCTGGGACAGGGTGGTGTACATGGCATTGGCAAAGGTAGGTCTATGAGTTTGGAGGCGCACTGGTACCACAAGGGACACTACTGGTGTAAGCTGTGCCAGGCAGGTGGCTATGACTGGACGTGGGTGGTGGTAGGAGATGGTCATGATGGATTGATGAGTTACGGCAGAGGACATAGAAGAGATGGAGGGTCTGCTCTCAGCAGTGGATGGGGAAGAACCATGTGTGGTAAGTCTAGGAGGGACAGGCAGGTAAAGAGCCTGGCCAGCTCTAGTCCTACAGGAGAATGGTAGAGGAACTAGAGGAGGAAGCTGATGCATAGGATTTCTCAACCGTTCCGTTATGGGGATCTGTCCTGGGTGTATCTGTATAGATGGAGAGCCTGTTTGGGAATGTACAAATGCTCTTTGGACAACGTGGGTGGACAGTACTTCAGATATGGCGGCGGTGATGGGGAGTTTCTGTGACAGTGATACTGAGGAGAAAGGACGCAGGCATCTGGACTGCAAAGGGTGTAGATCCTGAGAGGATGGGATTTGCGGTGGTAACAGCTGCAAGGCTTTTCCTCTAGCTTCTTGGTGAAACCGGGAGCTTACCTCCGCAGAGTAAAAAGGAGGATTGCTTGATAGAAAGGGGTCAGGAGTGAGATTTTCCACTCTGGGCAACTGATTCAGTTTGCTCCCCGTGTCATGTTCAGGTTCACCTAGGGAGGCAGGTAAAGTAAGAAGACATTTTCTTCTTTCTTTCCAAGAGGAACTGGACTGCTGAGAAGACAGGGATCCATAATCAAAGGATTTACTTCTGGTCTCAGGGATCTGCTCCGCTTGTTGTGGGCTAGCTGGGGCCTGCTCTGAGGACGAACGTCTCATCTCCTTGTGACTTTGGTGGTGTTGCTGAGAAGTGGAGGGCACCGTCAGCATTTGAGAGCTTTGGCTGCTGGAGGCCCACGTTGCTTGCTCCAATCGTCCCGTCTCCTCAAAAGAAGCAGAATGGCTTGAGATGTTGCTCTCTTGACTGGGACTGCGAGGCAGAGACAAAGATTCAAAGCTAGACTCTCCAGAAGACTGGGCAACTTCCGCTAGGCGAAGTCTTTTCTTCTTCGGGGGAAGCTTCTCTGCAGGGAGCTGGGCAAGAGTCTGGCTACGCTGAGGCCAGTGGAACTCCTCTACTCTCTCTGACTCCTAAGACAGATATGGTTGAGTCATACAAATTGTGTAAACATAAAGGAAACAAATTACTCAAAATTAATACAAAACAAAGCAAATTGCCTTTTTTAAGAGTCATGTACCTTAGATGAGGACCCTGTCACTGGGGGCGATACAGATGGCATGTCAGCATCAAGCTCCAAAGTCACAAGGATCTCCGGCACTTGGATGTTTGGCTGGCGAATGAGGCGGGATGTGGGAGGTGATTGTTTTGGCTCGGGCTGCTGTGTTTGCTGATGCTCTCTGAGGTCTAGTTCCTGACTTTCCATAGATATACTCTCCTGTTTCTCAAAAGAACTAGTGTGTTGGATGACAGAGACACCCTTCCTGTCCTGATGCTGCTGTTGGTTTGGCTCAGTCTGTAAAGTAACACCTAGGGACATAGGACAGAACAAGAAAAAGATTTCACAACATTGTATTATTTTAGTGCTTCTGAGCAGTCATTTGCTTGCTAAACAGTGTTTTCCCACAAAATAGTTCCTTTTTCTGTTCATAAAGACCTTTTTATTATCTGGTATTATAGATATCAAGATAAATGATGATAAAAGGGTCTTAAATAAAAGTAATATGTCTCAAACAAAAGATTTTTATTTTTATTCATTACTGGAAGGATTTGCAAACAAACCTGAGAGGGTCTGACTGTGCTCTGGTCTATTTGGCACACAAACGAGGCCTGCAGAGCTGCTCGGCATAGGTACAAATCCAGGGCTGGGAGGATCCTCCTCTAGACTCTCCTCTTTTCTCCTCTTCCTCACAGCCATGGCCAGAGCTTTGAACTTGTAGTGCATCATCAAGGGTCGATCCTCCCTGCATGTCTTACTTGCATTTCTGGCTTCTTGTTCCAGTGCTGGGCAGTGGCCTCTGTGAGCCTCATAGCCTTCACTGTGTTGGAAGCTCAACCCACATGCTGCACATTCAAACACACCGGGACATTTCTGATGTTGTTGCTGCTGTGGCTTTGTGGCCGTTTCGGTACCTCTAGCTGAAGAGAGTGAGGAGGTGGAACTGGTCTCCTCTAACATTACCTCAGCTCCCAAGGGAACCTCTATGGCAGGCTGGCGTCTGAGCATCCGCTGGGCACCTCGCATCTCTGCCACCACAGCTTGTTGCTCATCAAATGACTGGCAAAGGCGGAAACCTCTGGGGGACACGGTGCCAGAGGTGCTGGGCTCTGTCTGACTTGTAGAGGATGGCATAGAGTGGCTTCTAAGAAGAGGCACTGCTGACATCTCCTGTGTGCTTCGGTCTGCTTCGGGGTTCTGGAGGTGCCTCAAGGCACTGGAGCCTGCCGCTTCTCCTTTAGGATCAAATGCGTAGGGGTCTTTAGGGGTAACAAATTTGGGCGATTCAATGCTGCTTTTCCTGGACAGGGAGGAGCGTCTTGGCTTTACACTATCAATCTCACTGGTGTCTACAACTGCTTCATTGATTGTGATGAGCTTGGTTATGTGTTCTATTACTTGGGTCTTGGGAACAGCAAATGAAATGCCCTTCTCCTCAGTTCCTGAGGATAAGGAATGTGAAGAATGAGGCGGCTGCTGGTGGGGACTGCGTTGCTGCCCTCCCAGTCTTCCATATTTTCCTAGAATAATTTCTGCATAGGTTTTGGCACTGGAACTGGGTGGGCTAACTTGGGACAGGTCAGTACTGCCTGATCCAGAGAAATAGCCAGACTCTGTGCTGCCTTTACTGCCAGGGCCTTGGGAAGAAGATGAGGTGGAGAGGGAGGATGGCGGGTCATCTGGAGAAGCCATGGGGCCACGTTTCCTTTCACTAAGACGCAGTGCTAGTCTTTGCTTAACAGCTTGGGAGTCCTCAGGCCTCTGGCTCTCCTCTGAGCCTCCACCTTTTTTCTGCTGCCTGAGCATCTCTTTAGAAGAGGATTTTCTACGCTGACCGGTTTCTTCTTCAGACTCTGTGCTTTCTCCCTCTGTATGCTCCTCAAGATCTTCTCCAATACCACTGCCCTCTGGTCCACTTAAACTTGGCTCATCACGGCTGGATGCCAGACCTGCTTTAATGCGATGGGCATGAGATTTGCGGTGTTTATATAGGTTACTTTTGGTCTTAAAAGAAAAGCCACATGGAGCACAAGGGTAGGGTCTTTCTCCTGTATGGGAGCGTATATGTTTCTGAAGAACACTTGGCTTGGCACATGGACGGCCACAGTAAGTGCACACATATTTTCCTGGTTTTTGTGGTTTCTTCTCCCCTTTTCTGGGTGAGCTGAAGCCTTCTAGGCCCTCTTGGCTTGAGTGATATGGCACCCCGTGACCCCGCTCACCCTGGGTGGAGGAAGTAGAGGGGAGTGATGAGCCCAAGGAGGAAGCTGTAGAGTAAAAGCTGCCTCCTGAAGGACCCGGGGTGTCTGGATGCTGCCATGCTGCTGCTTGCTGCTGCTGTAAACGAAGCAGGTCAGTACGTTTTGTTTGGCGATTTTGAAGGTGGCCCAAGGCTCTGTGTACAGGGCGAGGATTAAGCGGCTGCTGGGGTTGCTGAGATGAACAAGATCCTAATGAAGATTCAGCCGTTAAATGCTGCTGCCCTTGCCTTCCAGAGCACTCCCCATCAGCCGGATGGCTGTGCTCAGCCTCCATAGAGTGGGGAGGAGACCTTACAGACGCGTATTGAAAGGCTCCCAGAGCCTCATTGGTCCAACCGCATAGCAGCAGGGTGGTCAGGGGCAGGCCAACATCGACAGACTGAATTTCAAATAAAAGTTGATAATCTTGTTTTGTTTGGGCCGAGAGTTATTGAAAAAGACCAAATGAGACATAATTATAAGGTACCCAGGAGCTGCATGGATGCAAGTAAACAAAGATGCTCTCTCAATGCAAAGCAGCTCTGATTCTGTTTTCCCTTAGCCATTCTAACAATTCTCCCAAAGTCTTCCCCACATCTTCTTTGTTGGTTCTTAAGGTGTTTGACAGTTCAGCTGTTCAACCTCCAAGTGGATCTAAATGAGAACAGAAACACAATAAAGAAGACTTATCAATTATGTTTATTATCCAGACTTTTAAAAATATCCTCAAGAGCTTTTACTCCTTCAATTTGAAGTAAAGTAATTTTTAAAATAAAGGAAACAATAGTGATGACAGGAAGATCTTTTACTGCTAGCTTGAACCAAAGCCAGATATTTTGAAACAAAACCATTTCTTTCCTCACAAGATGAACTAACCCTTACAACAGAAATAGTTTTAAAAGGCAAAAGGATTGCTAACAATTGCTAATTATTCACACTTATTTTTACCTTTTAACCGTACTCTTCATGTTTTAATCTATCATCTGTCTATCTGTCTTCGTCTCCCTCAAAGATAACGGCTCCAAACTATTCTGCCAGGAACATTAAAAAAAAGGTTTCTTCCAGCCCAATTTCTGTAGTTTAGGTTACTTGATGCAGAATCCTCTAAAAACAGAGCACCGTGGTCACTCTGCATCAGTTGAAGTAAAATAACTGATCACCGAATCAAACGGCCATCTTTCTGTTTTGGAGGACGACCGCTTGCCCACTGAGCCACAGCTGTTTCTGATTATTTGCAGTAAATTAGTGTTTAGTTAAACTGGGAAAAAATGGCCACACAAACCTGAACAGGATTTGTTTCTTTGTGATGTACTGAGAAATCTGCAAAACCCAAATATCTTCTACTGTCAATTAACCAAACATTAAACTAATCCTGTGACAAAAATCTGAGAAAATGTAAAAAATAATCTGCATTCAGCACTAAATTTCCCTAAAATGCAGATAGATTTGAGATGCATCGCTTCTCTAATTAACCTCAAAACAAATAAAAGGGTTGTTACTGGGCTTCTGCAGAGCTGAATTCATGTTTTCTGGAGAAAGGACATATCTGAAATTTGCAAGGTAGTACATCTTGATCACCAGACTTGAGCACCTCTGATTTAAACTCTTCTCTTGAAAAAGAAAAAAACAAAGAAAGGCATCGACATATTTTGCTGGACTCAGTCTGGCAATTTTCACAGCACAGGCACAAACAGACGACATCCTAGATCAAGGCACAGAGTCAAAACAAATGTTTGAAAAACAGCCAACACTTATCTGTTCTGGCAGTGAATCCATATGTGTGTGTGTGTGTGTGTGTGTGTGCAGGGGGGGTGTAGATACTGTGGCTTGATCCCTAGTATCACAGCAGCTGTGTTTTAGTCGACACTTCTCATTCTTTACTGCCACCAGGGAGCAAAGTTTAAGAGGAGCAAAGACAAAGATCATACTCGGATTCCCATCAAGATGGATCAATTGTAATACCTCCCATTTATACAATACTATAAAGTTGAGTTTATTAGGAGCTAGAAATCTAGGCTAAGCCGAGAGACGATGAAACCTTATCCTTTATCGAGACATAAGTCGTGTAATGTACTTACTACACAGCATGCACTCAGTCTCTACTCAGGACATGGGATTCTTGTATTGCAGCCAATCATAGCACATTCTGGGAATGGACAGAGCCAATCATAACATTTTCATTGAGTAGCCAAGCCAGACTGGTGAGAGCCCCGGCACAGGCTTATCTAGGGTATCATTCACTATGTAAGACATTAACACTATTTGCAACTCCATAACTCTGTCAGACTCCGGAGATCAGTGCTAAGTTAGGGAGGATGCTTTGTGTGCTCTCCTCACCGCTGCAGGTTTCTCTCCAAAAGATGGACAGATTTTCATCATATAAGAGATATCCATATGAATGAAGGGTTAGAGGTGGGAAAGAACAGATGGCTGATCCAACAGCTAAATATTAAGACTAACAGAAAACTGCAGTTTATGGTGGTAATACAGCTATTTTATTATAATGAGCAACACCCGTACGTCTAAAAAAATAGCAGTCAGCCTTCATTAGAGCCAGTTTACAATGGAATAAAAAAAGCACCTTTCCTTGCAGAAACAACACAGATTCTTGGCTCTGTCTCTACATTTCCATGCATCTGCTGAGAGCCAATCATCTGTCCTGTGTGTGTTTCTCTTAGCAGACCAATGCTTCGATTGCAGTGGACTTTCAGCACTGACGCGCAGCAATTATGCAGCATAACAAACCAAAACAATCACTTCTCCATTTTTATTTTCCTGTTATCAGTGTCTTGGCAGTGCCTGCAGTCCTTTTGTATTTTGAAATGTTGAGCCAGTGAAGCATCATTCTCCAGAGTTACATAACTTAGGTCATATAACACAGAAGGGTGTAAACTATGTGCCAAAAGTGAATAACAAAGAAAAAAAGTGCTTATAGGTGAAAACGGGAGCAGAGAAAAGAGTGGAAAAAGAAAAATGTTGGAAGAGCAGCAGCTAAGTGGGTGAGAAAAAGCAGGATATGAGGAGATGGATCCAGCTGGAGGAAAAACACAAAGAGCAGGACACATCCTCTTTCCTAACACCCCCATTATGAGTCTCTATCAATGTAAATGTTATCAGAGTTTACATTTAATGATCTCAAGGATAGTCATCAATGCAGGCCTTAAACAAGGCAATCAGAAGGTGTTTAAGGTTGGGGAGAGCGCCGCTTACATTATTCATCGCAGTCTAGACTGCCAGGACTGAATGAGGAAACACAGTCAAGGCTGTGCCAGAAAGATGAGGGAAAGGAATGCCACAGTCTAGCCTACATTAAGCCAAAGCATGCACACCCTAAAGGAGCCATATACAGCATACAATACTGCTGTCTCCTGACTAGAACGAACAGCAACCCCAAATTTACTCTGACAGATGTGACCAGCCAGTCAGCTGCAGTGCCCCGAGGTGACCTACCCTGGTTTCACTGAGGGGTTTTCCTTTCCCTCACAGCCCTCATTCCACACAAATGACACATCGACAATAGCGCTCGACACTATAAAGCGATGGGGCATACGAAAAAAGGCACAGTATCATAATAACACCTCCGATCCAATGCACAGTTTGTGTAAGTGTGTCTTCTTCTGGTGACGGTAGGGCTGAGGTATGAGGACACAATACGATTGTTTTACAGCTTGGAACACTATTAGCTGGTATTTTAAAATACCAGC
Source organism: Kiunga ballochi (assembly GCA_037177335.1). Classification (NCBI taxonomy): domain Eukaryota; kingdom Metazoa; phylum Chordata; class Actinopteri; order Atheriniformes; family Pseudomugilidae; genus Kiunga; species Kiunga ballochi. The sequence goes on along the minus strand of JBAMIG010000006.1, from coordinate 15,428,187 downwards.
AAAGGTGCTAATATTAGCAGGTGTTTAACACGTTACACAGTGTCACTTAGCCTCCATGATATCCACTTATGTTAATCATAAGGACTAGTGAACTAGTTTCTGGTGTCCACACATAAAATGTGATTGATTACTACTCCACAGAGACGGGAAGACAGAATGAGTGAGGAATGTGAGCAGAGTATGTATACATGCGAGAGTGTGGCTTTGTCAGCAAAAAAGCCTCTGATGCAGGTACCCAGGGGAGCCCTGACACACGGAAGAGCTCGCACGCCACCTCCTTCACACACACGTGCCGTCACACACCGTCGGGCACTGTCTCCTTCCATCATCTCTGCTGCGTCTGTTATGAGTCCAGCGCTTCCACAGCTGTAAATCCTATAAAACATTTAGCTCAACTCAGGCTTAATAAGTCTTGCATGAGATTTGCAGCAGCCGCACAGTTAAAACTTTGTTGGAGTCCACAGAGAACACTGCCAGCAGAGGTGAGGTTGCATTCAGTTCCTCATCAATACTGAGATGGTTTCATACAGTTGCTGGTAATGACTGATTAATAACAAATAAAGAAGGCGCTATTTTACAGTAAATCACCTTGTGATGTAGAAAACATTCTGCTGTCACAAACCCCCCTAACAAACATGCACACTCAAAGACTTATCTTTCTCATCCCCATTCTCTCTCTTACTGGCGGTAGCCTGGCGCATGTTCCCATGGAAACCATCCTACTCTGAGCAACAGCAGATGGAGAGGGAGCTGGAGGTCTAAATTTATCTCCCAGCATCCTCTCTGACTACAGACTCACTGGCAGCAGGAAGTGAGGAGGGGGACTGCTTGGCCTCTGCGTGTGTTGACAAGTTGGTATGACCCTTTGACATCAAACACATTTCTGACAGGAGACCGTCTCATATCAAAACAGACCATAGTCTCAATAAAGCAGTTCAGCATTTGAAACTGTGCAGGTGGACTTTGCAGCATTTCTGAACTGTAAAATGGAAAGTTGAATTCCAGTACCTCTCCTGCTGCCACTGCCACCAAAAACAAACCCGTCCTTCAACCCAGACCCTAAATTCTGTACATATAACACTAACCAATCTGAAAATGCGCTCAAACAAGCAGAAGCAAACACCAGACAGCGCAGGAAAAACCTCAAAGGCTGAGAGACTCACCCACCCAAGGATATCGCTGCTGTCAGTGTGCGCTGAGGAGGACGGCATCTGACAAAACACCACATACCAGAGCCCTCGCTCACTCGCTCTCACCTCCATGAGGGATGCACTGGGTATGATGAGCCTCTGAGGCAACAGGGATTTCACAGTGCTTCGATAAGACTGGTGGTTTATAGCCATTGCAGCTTTTTTTTTTTTGCGTAAACACAAGCAGGTGAACTGTAGGTCAATACAAGCCTTAATATCCAACAGGAGCAGAGGTGGACAATGCAAACTATTTGAGTTTTGTTATTACCCTGGTGGGTTTGGTACCAGAATTAACCATTAAAATGACAACTATAACAAGTTACGTTATGCTCTATTTTTTTTTTTTTTTGGTGTTAAGCAGCCTGGTGGTGATGACCTTCATTATCTGAAATTGTACTTTCATTGACATGCAGTTTGCCAGTTTGAATGAAAATGCAAACATTTTACTACAAAGGAAATTAAGACTTGACAAAATTTCTACACTGCCTCATAACAAAAAAAAAAAAAAAAAGAACAACCCCACCATATAGAAGCTGCAAAGTTTTGCATCTCTCTCTGCAGCGGTGTATTCAGTCTGAGGTGTGCTCTCACACCAGTGAAAGAATCAAGGCACATTTCTAAAACTCAAAGAATATGTTACCACGATCTCAGACAATAAGATCCAAAACTTTCCAAACATGCAATCATAAACCACAGAATCTTCACCCATTTCACAATTGATAGCATTGCAGTTGGAAGACGAATGGTTTAAAATTGAGAGGAAGACAGACGGAGAAAGACGAGAGAGCGAGTGGGGCACAAAGAGAGCCAGAGTTTAGATTACCTGACAGAGCAGTCTGGTCTTCCCCCTCAGAGACGCTTCACAGGCACTGCGAGACGAGCAGGGAGAGCCAGAGAGTGAGAGCGGATATGACTGTTTGAGTGGGTGTGTTGCTGAGAGAGACGGAGAGAGAGGCAAAAAAAAAGGAGTGATGGAGAAAGAGGGAGAGAGGAAGACACTGAATGAATGTTTCCACTGTATAAATGCAAGGGGAGGAAGGAGAAGGATGTGGCAGCGAGAAGCTGCTTATGAGTGAGTCAGAGTCCTGTGGAATACATCTCCGAAAATTCACCTCATGTGTGAAACTGCAGTGATATCATCTGCCGAATACGCATATTCAGGATGGGATCGTCCGCTGCGGTTTCTTTAATTCGAAACACAATCAGCAGCTGTGACACACTGCCCACAGACAAGATTACAAACAGGTCTTACATGGGGTTTTCCCCTGCAACACGCAACCCTGGAGGTGCTTCCTCACAATTATCGCCTCCTCATCAGCACACTTATCTTACTGTAGCTGTTAGTAGTATGTGAAGGAAAACCCGGCCACCTTTTTTTCCCAGAGTGGCAAAACATTTGCCGACATAAGCGCGTCTGGTTTACATAAATCTTCCGGTTGCAGCCAGAGTGCCACTGCACTGCATCTGTAAATGAATTCCACAGTGGCATCCATTCAAGCAAGCCCCCGCATTACGCAGAGCTCTGGCTGGGCCTATCAGCAGTGCAACGCCATGGAAAGGCAGAGAAATAGAAAGAGAAAGAGAATTGAGAATGAGCGGAGGTCCTGCTGTTCCATAGAGCTTTGCCTCACTGGCAGAGCGCAGGAAGTGTGAGTCACACACTCTAAAATAAACACACTCACACAGCGACGAGCCGGCACTCAGAATGAGCGGATGGCTGGGCTACTGATCAGAAAGCAGGCAGAGAGAACATGGATCCATGCAGGCCAGCAACACGCGGTAGAGTGGTGGGACTCGCAGCCAGAGGATGGGATGAGTAGAAAGAAAAAGAAAAAAAAGAGTGATAACTCTGTTGCTACACTGTGGCTCTCTTTATCCTTTTTAAAATCCTTTTCTACCTGCTTGTTGTCATTTTCTTATCATTCACATCTTTCTCATGTAACGCTCCTGAATTATCCATGTGCCCCCAATTCATTCCCTTCTGCTTTGTGTTTCCTCATGTTTTATTTGGTCTCAGTCAATAGGAGTGTTGTTCTGAACTTTGTGATTGCTCATGGCTCAGTGCGGCTGATGGCTGACTGCTGTAGTGGGACTGTGCTGGCCTGATGCTGTGTGACTCTCACAGCCTGCTGGCTTTGCTGGTCGAGCCACTGTATTGTGTCTGCCTGAATGTGCTCATTGTCACCCTTTACAACACACACCTTCTATACTGTACTTCCTTGTCAGGGACCTTCACCCATCCGTCATCCCTTTGTCTTCTGTTCCTCAGACTGAGGAGTTCTGACGGGAAGGTGTAGGGGGGTGGTATGGAAACAAGACTGCCACTGTGGACATGATTGACAGGAAAGTTGCTCAGCACAGACGTGACAAACAGCAAAGCCGAAGAGTGGACAGCAGATATACAGGCCAGTAGCTGGACAGAGGATGTGGCTCAACAGCTCTGCAAGCTGAAGAAAGGATAGTCTTTAAGAAGTTAATTAAAATGGGAAGTAAATGATTGAGAAGGTGTGAAAAAAGCTTTCATGGTGCTATAATAAACAGCAGCCATATGCACTCACTGGCCCAAAGCAAGTCAGACTTGCAGTTTATGCAAAACTGTTTTCATTTACAGTAAATGAAAACAAGGGCTCCCCTGTGGTATGGTCACATGAGGCAATTTCATGTGCTTTGCACACACCCTGCATGTTAGAACGTAGAGAGAAGCAACACCTAAAATGCAAACATCATGTTTTATAAGAAACTTCATGCTGTTTTGAAACAGCCACAGACTGTAATTTAGACAAAATGAGTGGTTTGAGCATTTACGGACAACCATACAGATGACATATTTTTGGACTTTCACCCATAAACTGCAGACACAGACAGTAAAAGTAGGCAAATACAGGACTATTCAGAGAGTTCTCCCTGTTCTGAGGGCAGAGTATTTCAGACATGTGGTCTTCCAGTAAACTGACCCATTCTGTCCATAAGACTGTGGTGTTATTACAGAAACAAGATCCATTTAAGCGGGAGTCTACCTTGTGGATAAGAACAGCTGTGGTTTAGTGTTACTCTATTTGCATTTATATGGAAAGAAATACTGTGAGGGTAGTGGTGTAAGATAATGCAAAAAAAGAGATTTGAGGGTCTGCAATGGCCTCTTTTGTCAATAGGATGTAAACACATTACATTTGCTTAAAAAATCCCTCCCAGGCTTAAAATACCTTGATGGTTTATTTTCCTCATTAGGTGAATGGAAATGAAGAGTCACCCACATTTCTTCCTGTTAACAGAGGATGCTGGTTGTGCTTTTTGTGCACTGCTCCGTTTAGCACATCTAATATTGGGTTAATTAATCTGCGGATTGTCTTTCCAGAAAGCAATTCTGAAAAAGAGGAAGTTAAATAAGGCGCCTATTCAAGCAGTCAGCAAACACTTCTGTTGAGGAAAGGCCCCATAACACATTACTGATGATGATGCAACGCATTACCCCGTACATGTGTGGTGGCACTTCGGTAGAAGAGTGGCCCAATTTTATGAAGACAGTTGTACTTAAAATAACATTTAAAAATGTACCTTTTAAAGATTAAAGATTGAATTCAATAAAACACAGTCAGTCATTAATCTAGCTTCTTCTGTTCATTCTCCCTCCTTTAGAGAGGGAGAATCCTACACTGTCAATGTCAACTCTATTTAAAAGCTGGAAGTCCCTTACAGTAAGTGAATCTGCAGTAAATATAAATACTAAAATAATCATTAACAATAAGAATAAGAAAACAAATTTAATAAAAGATGAACCCTGCTCAGCCAAAAGCCCAGGGTGAACAAACGGATATTAAAGTGAGTTTTAAAAGATTAATTGCAGACCGTACAGATTGGGGCAATGTGTTCCACTATATGGGAGCCACAACTGTAAAGCTCTCTGTTTTTCATGATTGATCCAGACCATCTGGTCAGCTGACCTATGGGCTCTGGAGGGATGATGCACCTTAAAGTCAGATAAATATTCTGGGGTTAAAATGTTTAAAGACGTAACAGCAAATAAAATAATCTTAAAAAATCAATCAAGTGTGAGTGAAGTGAAGAAAGTACCAGTGTCATAGGTTCTGCAGATGGATAAGGTCTGACTGGCTAATGCTGACATATTGGGATATACAAAAATCTAAGCATGATTTAATAAAAGTGTGAATGAATTTTCTAGATCAGTTCCTCTCAAGTGGGGTTTGACTTTGCCTAGTAAACCTGCACATTGTCAGGAAACATGGAAAAGTAACTTCATACTTCCTTAAGAGCAACCCTATGGGCAGCAAATAAAAGGAGACAGAAATGGGCCCAGAACTGATCTCTGTGGGACCCCCGCAAGTCAGCGGAACCACTGTCAAGATAAACTGCCCGAACTGCAATAGAAAGATCTACCAGAGAGGAGATAGGATTTAAACTGGGGACTAAACTGAAATAATATTGGACATCTCTAATTTAAACCAGTCCAAAGCAGCGCCTTCCGGACCAACACAGTGCTCGAGACGTGACAGAATCGACCGTGTCTAACACTGCTGTTATGCCTGCATTAAAAAGCTACAGCTACAATGTCTGCATCTCCCAACGCTCCCAACTCTCGCTTTTAGTACCACAAGCATCTCCACAACTGACAAAGACATCACAGAAGAAGCTCATGTTGCCGCAAGCTGCTAAGCTAAATTATGGTTTAATGAAATATCTCATCAAAAAAGTACAACAGAAAACTATGAAGGAATAACTGGTGGCAACTTTCTACAAAATGTTTTGATACATTAGTTGTCACTTAGTGGGACAAAATTTCTACATCTGATCTGGAAATGCAAAATAGATTTGTCTTATCCAAATCTATTTTTGTCTGCAACACCCTTGAATTGCACAAAACCCTCTGAGGCAAAATTTTTAGCAACACAACACACATTCGTTATCTTTCTCTTGTCCACACTGCTTAGGTTTAAATAAGCACCACTGTCCATATTTGTGAATAACATTATACAATGAGTTGAGTAACCAGGAAATTGTGCTTCTAAGGTTGCTGGAAGTAGCATAGCCCTTGAAAAATGATGTCATTCACACAAGCAGGTCTCTTGTTAGCAGTTTGTGATACCCATGTAGACCCAGCATTCACAATACGTTACTACTTTACTGCAGGGAAACACTGGGAACAATTTAAACCTTCACTTTTACATAGAAAATTTTGTGATCTCGCATGAAACCGTTTCATCAAAAGCAGCCGCGAAGGAGTAAAACCTCAGGGAGAAAGTTACCGTAACTCAAGTCCAAATGATGACAGATGTGTCAAAGAGAGACAGGCTCAGAATGTTGCATGTGTGGTTTGCAAATGAAATGACAGAGTGACAAAGCAGAGAGGAGGAGGGGTCTTTGGGATAAATATAGAAAGAGGAACTGACATTTTCAAAAAGCTCGTCCTCCTCATGCCCACAAGTTTCACTGATGCGTGGATGTCAAGATCACAGTGCACGTTCTCCCACGCAGCTTGATGTACCCACCGTTCACAGTCGGCTGCTTTATATTTGCTTTCTTAGCGGTTATGCGAACAAAAGAATGGGCTTGCTGCAACCCTATGATGAGTCTCATGCACGGCTCTGCATGGGGAGAAGAGTCAATGTCACTATAACGGTGTCAAGCCACTAAATAGGTGCCATGAATTTGAAATATTTTGTTATGCTACTTCCAAAAGTCAAAAGATGTTGAAATAATATATTAGAAACATTTTATCTTCTACAGCACAGAGTTGCAAATCTGTCTCTAAAAGTGCTCCTTTAGCAACTGGCTATGGAGTCTCAAAGGAAGTCCATCTTATGACAGCAGTGGTTTTTATTTTTGCTGAATTTATCTATTTTTCTTTGAAGTCACCCCTGTAGATTCCTCTCTAGTGATGGGAAAGCCTGCACTAGTTCCTCTTTTTGCAGCTGTTCTACTGCATCCTGTGCAAAGCAGGTACACCCAGGCCCTCCGAGTCTGTGCATGACCCGGCGCCATGCTTATCTGCACATCTCAGTAACCTGCTACTACGTTAATTTGAGCTGTTGAGCTGGAGTTGCCAGCGCTTTTACTGCTGCCTGCACAAACACAGACACGAGGAAAGAGTCAACAGGTGGAAGCTCAGTCCGAGTGTGTTCAAACATGTGGAGCAGGCCACAAAACGTATCAACACAGCCTCCTCCCAGCTTGGCAGAGAGACTACCTCTGATCAGGGACTTTACTCAAAGCCTGGCCGGTCCATGTAATTGCTACCCAAAGTGACAAACAACTCCATTCATCCTAAGCGTCCGTTTTCAGTTTACTCTCCCTCCTCTGCTGCAAGCCCATGCTGACAGTTCAGCTTGGTGCCACGCTGCATTAGTGGCCTGTCAACAGAGACTCTCCCGACTCATCAACGCCTCGTCAGCTGCCCTTTAGATGCAGTTCATTTATACAAAAGTCATGTGCCATAACCCATCTGTTTATGATTGTTTCTCTGAAAGTGGAGGTATGTATATTAGTGCATGTATTAGAAAGAGAGAGCGACAGTGTGAGACAAAGAATTTCAATACAGAAGAAGAGACTTGCACAGAAATTACATGAAGGCTCTCATTTGTGGTCATTTAATGGCTTTGGTTTCCTCAAGGTTTCATGATAGCTATTAAACACATGGAGAGCAGCTACAAAACCTTTTTCAATCACACAGAATCAGGATTAAAAAAATAAAATAATAAATAAAATTGGTGCTTTATAACTGTGCTTACTCAGCAAAACACAGACACCATAATCATCACTGAATGCTGCTGCCTGCATACACCGTGTATGTAAGTCTGGAAAACTAACAAGAAGCAATCTGTTTCTTGATTTTCATCCTTCACTTTCATATCAGAGTCCAATCTCTCACCTTCATGAACCTCAATGCTGCCAATATTTCCTATGAATACACCCTTGACAGATGGGTTCACAGCTGCAGGACAACTCAGCATTTGCTTATTTGCTTCTAGTGGTGTTGAGTGTTATTTTCTATATACTTTTTTTTGCGTTCATATCTGGGGCATCTGCCTGAAATAGCCTTAGAAAAACAGCACAGGTGAACTGCATGCTCAGAAAAAACCCTACATACTCAATATCAGCATTTGTGGGGTGAATTATATGTAATAATGAATCAATTTTTAAAGAAAGAGAAAATAGGAAGCTTTTTTTGCCTTGTTTAAAAACCACCTGAGCACTTCAAAACCAAACTCTAATCTAAAGATAGACAACTTTAAATTTATTTACCAATTATTTGGTGATAAAAAAAAGTTTTATAGTTTAATCTGATAAAAAAATGCTCTTTATGTTTGTTATTGTAAACCATTATTGTTGAAATATTCCATATGCGAATGTCTGCTTTCCCACACAATGCATAGCAAACTTTTACAAGCACAATCAATTGTAATAAATCAATAAAAGACATGTAATTTGTTATTTAACCATATTATTTATAACCTGGCTGCACGTGACCTCACAGTAAGACGATTGCTGGTTCGAGCCTCAGCTGGGGAGATCCAAACAGTATCTTTTCTGTGTAGAGTGTGTCTGTTCTACTAGCGTGGGTTTTCTCCGGGCACTCCCCCCCACTCCCCATCCAAAGACATGTGTGTGAGTTTAATTAATTAATCTAAATTCTCCATAGGAACGAGTGTAATTGGTTGTCTCTCTCTCTCTCTCTCTCCAGTTGGTCCTGAAATGGACTGGCGACCTGTCCAAGATGTACCCCGCCTCTCGCCCAAGTGGCTGATGGGATACAATCCAGCTACCCACAGGCTGTAACTCCATTAAAAACTGCAAGGATCAGATCTGTATAGGAGCACACAGTTTTCTAGCTGGACAGAAAGATGGTGGACACAGTCTATAATCAGATTAGTTCATATTTCAGGTGCTTTTGGGAACAAATGGCTGATCTCAACCTATATGTGCTACTGATAAGAAGCCCAGTTATCAGTGGGATGGTGTGATGGTATGTGGTGATGTGATGGTATCAGAGTCCATGCCATGGATGACTTGTATGCATGTGAAGGTGTGATTGAAATTGAGAGGGGAAATTTAATAATTTTGAATTGAACTATACAGATTTTTTTTCCTTAGATAGTAAGCAGTAATTTCCACAGCAAAGAAGACCTAATTCTGTATTCTCATTGAAGTGTAAATTGACAGAGTTTAAATGGAGCTTGTGTTTAGGTATTTGTTTGAAACACTTGTGGATTCAAGTAGTACTTTACATTACTTAAAAAACCTGCTTGCATGCAGGACAATAGATGTGCAATGAATCCATTGAAGGCTAAACGAAACCAAACATGCTAAATTGTCCAGCTGCTTTAGCTTTCTATCTAATATTTACAGTAACAAGTCACAACAGAAGTTGGTTTTAGAAAACAAGCTTTGCTTTACTGTAACCACAAGGTCCAGACAATATCAAGAGCTCCAACCAGTGAGGGTCATATTTTAGTTACACTAAATGTGTAACTAAAATATGACCCAATCTACTGCAAAGTAACTGGCCCACTTTGAACTGGCAGACATGCAGAAATGTGTCACCGGCTGCTCTCATTGTTTCTAGGAGCTGCAGTGTAATCTGGCCACCGGGAAAAGCCGCACTCAACCACCGTGACTGCTTCCATGGTATCATAGCAAGTCCGTATCACTGCAAACACACACACCCTGAGTGTGTATAATCATAAATCTACTGACACACACACATCATAGATTAAAAGATTTTTTCTCCCTTTTTTTTTCTCCACTGACCACCCAAATTGTTCACATTCCTCTTGAGGGTAATCGAGCCCAAAGATCACATGACCCATGCTAAGGGAATTAGGGGCACACTTCTCCAGCTGTCATCGCCTCAACGCGATCTGGTTCAGGAGAAATCTGACTCCCAAAAGCCAACGCCGAGCTCTCCCCCATCCGCTATCGTCCCACTCATCCTCTGAGCTGCCCATGTGTCCCATTATGTGAATACAAAGTTGAAACAAAGATCTTCTTAAAATAGAAATGCTGTCTGAAAAGTAGCAGACACCGGCCCAAAAGTGAAAGCAAGAAAAGAGAAAGCGTGAAACGAATGACTGCAAGAAGGACACGCTTGTAGAGAGGAGCTGAGACACTATTGATTTAGGATTGGTGGCTGGATACATTGATTTCCTGTTAGCACTCCCTTGGTAACGTGTGGCGGATTTGTCATCCAATACAGGTTGAAGCATGGTCTCTGAACACACTCTAAGCCAGGCTTCATTGCCTTTCATGTACTGATACACACTTTGGATCGTTACACGGTACCTTAGGGAATGTTTTACCATCAGACATGTTTGCTGTAAGAGCTTTCTGTCCTGCAACGTTACTAGAAAAGGAAGCAATTTCTAATTTTAGGTGCTTAATTTGTGCATCTCTGTCTCCAGATATCACATTTTGACACAAACAAACCAGAACAGAGGATGAAACATCATGCATTAGATTGGATTTTATTAACCATCTGTTGCTTAACTTTAAAATAGTTTTTTTTTTAATAAGAAAGAAAACCTCACAAATGAAAACAACGCTAAGTGTGTTTTAGCTGAACACGCCACAGCTTTCTAACAGAAAAAATACCGTGTGAAAAGCTTTGCATTGGAGGTTTTCCACTCAGAAGCTCCAGTTCTGAAACATTTTGGTGTGCACATTTCTCATGAGCTCATTCAAATTTCCACCTACATTTATTTTGGGAGACAATAAGGAGTCCAGCTACTCGTTTAGTTTTGCATCTCCTGAGCTAAATCCACTTCGGCTGATGTATGTCACCTTTATCTTCAGCTTTGTGCAGATGCTGCATAGTTTGCTTTCCGGATAAATCGCTGCTGCCAAAACGTTTTCTGTAGGTTTCTATCCGTCCACAGTGTTTGCTGTGTGAATGATCATACTAGTTTAGACTTCTTTCTTTAGTCTTTATATTTCTCTTAGATGAGCTCATGGCAACAGAATATTCTAAGATTTTAAGAACTGAAGCAATCATTCAATTTAAAGATACCATTCCCAAGCCTCATTTAATGATGATGATGGCAAATAAGCCACAGTTCAAAAATCTCTGTAATGCCTGAAACATCATGAAAGTGATCAAGGAGGTGGCCAAATGTTTTGGTTTTTACATGACAGAGCTATACATAGAATCTATAATCAATTTTTATTAAAGTATTCAGGGCACCGTTTCAGTCTCTGCATTTCCATCTAATACTTAACAAAAAATGTAGCAAAACATTTAAGGCTGCAACTTTGGGAGGTTCCTGTTAACCGTTCATTTACTCTTCGAGCCACAAATATTAAATATTTTCTAATGTTTCTCAAGATTGCAGGTTTTCCACTGTTGGGTACCATTGATTTCCTACTGAATGAGTCTGACAGCGACTCGACCCAGTCTAAGTTAAGTTAAATTATGAGGTTTGACTCAAAGCTCCACCCTTCACATCTACATATTTAATATTAGTCACACCATTAAGGATAACATAGAATTGGCAAACAACACCTAGTTCATCATAGCTAGGTTAGCACACTAACATTTGCATTTGCCATGCTTTTGAAAACTTTTTCTGGACATTTTATTTAATTACACTTAGTGCAAATGGCAAAAATTTGAATAAGTAAAGTGAATAACGTAACATAGTTCTCTTGACTCTCAGCTTTCTCACATCATGTCAAATGTGCAGAGGATACATGAAGTATGAGCCAAATAAACCCACCATCGATCTCTGTGATTGCCAAAGTTCAGACATGTTTCAAGTTGAAAGTGAAATGCATGCCTTCCTTTCTCACTGCCTCTGCAAATTTCTGCAGAAAAAAAAAATACCAGGAGGCTCGTTCACATAAGACCCCACATGTTCAGATGCAATGCCAGATAGAGGGGGGTTAGCAGCACAGAAAATTTGCTGTAGGATTTTTCAAGGGGGACACACTGATATTTCAGGACAATTTGAGAGACCATGTAGAAAAATGAAGGCAGGCACTTGCTGTATATGAGAGATGGGTATAGAGACACAAGACCAAAATAGCAACCAATCCCTTCAGGGTGCCAGGGACTGGGCCTTGACACGGGTGGTGGTGTGGTAGAAGAGGGGTGAACTGTGAAGCAGCACACATGACAACAGGGAGAAATGAAGCAAATGGGTTGGCTTAGGTTTTCTTCATAATACCTGGAAGAAAAACCTAGATTCAGCGAGAGATGCAAAGATGCTTCCATTATCAGTCAGCATAGCTAAATACAAAGACTAGAAATGACAGAAACACATCCTTTTGGTTATGCTTCCCTTTCCTTCTGGGTATTTTGTACAGATCTAATAATCAAGACAGGAAGGATGTTCACTATTTTTAATTGATCTTTAAGTGTTATTTTAAAAATATATCACAAAGAACCGTGCGTTCATATCATGCTTCCACTATGCATGGAGAATAAAATCTGCTTATATTACAGGCCTCAGCCGAGTCCTGTATTTTGTTTAAAACAACAACAAGGAGACATCAGTTGCGGTCGCTTGGCAGGCAGGCTCTGGTCTGCTTTATTAACAGTTATATGCTTTTTCACAAATTCAAGATTTTAAACGCAAAGCTTTCCACATTTCTTCCAGATTCTTGTTTAACTATAACAAAGTCACAAAATAAATCTCTGTACTAGCTTTTACAGTTCTTTTGATGATTTTCATCAATCTGAATCTTACTGTTTTGTTACAGATTAACACTGCCCATTAGATGCTTGGTTAACCTGCATTTTGTTATAGTTCTTTACAGTATAGAAACAAAGTAATATT
>JBAMIG010000006.1:15399446-15413623 GCA_037177335.1 Kiunga ballochi | reverse complement strand
CTTACAAATGATACCCAGAGAGTTTACTGGCCAAGACAAACGCTAATGGGGAGTGTGGTTAACATGCTTTTCACCTAAGGTTTTTGTGGTCAGCATCTTTTGATTCAACCTACTTTAGTCATCTGTTCTTGAAAAGAAAACAAAAGCTTTTATAACACACACCAGAAAGTCAGTCATTAAAGTGTTTGAGTAAAACCATCATTACTGAGAACCAATCAAGGCTTTAAGTAACTGATCCAAATAAAAGATAAAAAGGTACAGAAAAGCAATGCATATTGGGGATTTCCAGTTCCAGACTATGTGGTATATCCTCTTCTCCTGCCATTTGCTTATTTTGTGCTGAACAACAACCTCCAAGCATGAATCCTGCACACTGGATATTGTTTGGATGAAGATTTGCCATATAAAACTATTCTTCAATGAAAATGCTCTTAGCATTTGCTGCCTATTCCCGGCATGCCTACCCAGTACTTCCAACAAAAACATTCCCCCTACTTTACTTAGCAGGGAAACTGACGCTACGTCATGAACTAAGCAACCTCAGAGATGATTGTGAAGGAAAAACAACCACACAAAATGTTTCCTCTAAACCAAGAAAAAAAAATCAATGGTGCGGCCCAACTTTTCTCCTGCACTGACAGACGGGACTGTAGAAGTCGGCCACTGCAAGATTGCAGGTAAAGAGGTGGAAAAAATTAAATGCCTACAGCAGGTCAGCTACTATTCCTAAACCTAATTCCCGTCATGGATGGAGGATAGAGTTTTTCCAGATAGAGAAACTCGTTTGGGGACCACAGGAAAAGCTGATGAGGAAGTCATAAAGCCTGAGCACACAAAATTTAAACAAATGGCAAGATGTGCCCTCCAGCAAGCAGCTAAACTGGGAGTGAAAATCTAATCTAAAGACAGAGAAAATCTAATCCAGTGTTGAGCAAGCAGGATAACTTGCATTACTGATACCAAAATAAAGACAGACTAAAAATATCCAAACTGCGCATCATCAAAGTTTAAAACGAGCTGAAGTGTAAAAGGTTAAAACACGCTCCATGTTAAAAGCCGGTTAGGTTTATGCCCAGCCACACACACACACACACCCACACACACACACTTTCTGCTTATGCTTTACAAACCACACCATCCTTTTTACTAGTGAACGTCACAGGACTGGAGCCTGGGCAGATGTTTTCAAAGCCCCCAGTTTTCATTTGGCTCATTGTGGTCTTTGTGGTGTTTAGTAAGAAGACATGCAAAGTAAGATTTACAGTGAACAGACCTCAGCTTCACTCAGACATGAACAGAAATGTCTCTTCTGTTTTCAAATTCAATAATAAACATAATCCCAGAATTCTCTCTCTCTCTCTCTCACACACACACACACACACAAGTATATATATATATATATATATATATGATTGTGCACTCATACTTTATTGAGGCATTCACAAATGATACTGCATCTTAATTTCATAACATCATGCAGTGAAACTATTGGTTGAAGCTCTTTCTGTTCGCCAGGTTAGGATTAGGATAGGTCATGCTCCGACTTTATGAGAAAACATCAAAGTCCAGGCTCGTTTTTCACATCGATGGCAGTGATGACAAAGTTAAAAGTATTAAAGACTTTGCAAATAGGAGACAGAATCCAACATAACCCTCCGTTCACCATGAAAAACTGCAGTAAGGATAATCTAATAACACTGTGGTTACACAGAAAAAGCAATAAACAGTGCATTACAAGGATTGATGGGATGAAACGCCGATACTCTCTACAAACTAACAAGCAGCTTCTGAGATATGCAGTTGCCTTTCTTCAGCAAGAAAGTAAAGGCAATGTTCAAATAAAAAGTCAATTTATCAAGTGGCCTTGGTGTTTTTATGATGCCAATATCAACATGAGCGACAATGTAAGAAAAAAAAAAATGCAGCTACGACAAATAAAAAGAAAGACTGCTGCTGAATTAAGCGACCGGGGACAATTCACTCTCGCAAGATCAAAGGCCATCCACGTCACAGTCTTACAAAGACATAAGACTGTTCCAGTAGAAAAAAACTTAAATTAAATGATTACATGTAACCATGAAATTCACTTCATAAATTACACTTAAGAGTTGCAATCTTGTATCATAAAAGCCAGATTTAAACCAAGCGCTCACACCCCTGAAACAAAGTCTGCTTGTGTCTCACGCTCTTTGGCTCAGAGAAAAATTGATTTCTCTACTGTATACCCACCAAACCTCCCTCCCTCCCTCCCCCTCGTTCTCTCACTGGGGTTTCTCTTCATCTCCCTTGTCTGTGTAATTTGGGCACTCCCACTGTAATGGACACCCTACTTAGGGGCAGTGAGCGGGAATCCAGTCCTGCCGCTCCGGCTACTGTACTCGCACAGAATCCCAATGAACTTCACACAGCTACCCACATGCTGCCATAGTATGACGCCTCCCTGAAGACAGAAAAAAAAAAAAGAGTCCTGTAGAACGGGTGGCTAAAGCTGTAGGGAGAGCTGAGCCCTCTACCTCTTACATGGAAAATATGCGACCAACTATGTGCCGCCTGGTGTCCCAAAGGGTGTGGGTGTCAGAGAGAAATATGGCATCTCGGTCTGAGCCAGAGATGAACACTGTGGGTTTTCCCTCCTCCACCACTTCTCTGGCCTTGAAATCTGTCAATCAGCTGACATTGGGGCCAGAGCATGGTTCTCAGAGGATACAGGCATTGCCATTAAGCATATTAGAGTTGCAGGGTGTTGATGAAAAATCAAAGTCTGCAGTGACTAAGCTGGGGTTGCTCACTCGCACTTTGCTGACAGTGCAAAACCGGGAACATGGAGGTGGTGGCCGACTACCTGGATGCAAACACTGGGACTGCTGACTGAGGTTGTTGAGGACAGCAGGATTACATCATAAAAACCCTCTGGAACTCCTCATACAGAGGATGCGTTTCCTCCAGCATGGTCAGCCTCTCCACCACTACATATGTCCCCATGTCTTTTCTAGACCTTTGGCTTTATGTTATGATTGTGGCATGATTTCTAAAGCCCGTTTTTCCATTCAGTTTTACTGTCATTCACCTCTGACTGAATATGTGAGCAGTACTGGCAATCTTTTAAACCCGCACAGCGTAAATGGAACTATTTACCTTCCTTCTCCGTTTACTCAGCATTACTCACCATCCTCCCACCTCATCCATCTTTACTCCCCTAAACAGTGTTGAAAACCTTGGCCTCACCCTCCAGCTTCAGAGGACAAACATGCATCCCTGTGATGAGCAGTGCACTCTATTTTTTTCCCCATCATCTGTTTATTTTCTCAATTACGCTGGGGGGAGTCTGTGTCAGCAGCTCTGGGCTTCTGCTCTGGCACAAGACTGAAGGCCGAAAAGGGAAGATACTCTGCTGGGGGTGCAGGGGTTTCTAGAGGAGACAAGGTGTCGACGGTATATAGGTTCATACCAATGACACTTAAATGCATTTATCTTTGTGAAAAGTGACAGGCAGGAAGTAGCATGTGTGAAAAAGCATGCAAAAGAACAACTGATTAAGTCTACTTTAAAACCACAAAACCTCCCTCACAAAGGAACTCATGCTTAGCTGTCCTGCACCTGACTAATCCTTTTTTACTTTTAATCAAGTTCGACAATGGGACATATTTGACACAAGACAAATTTGACAGAAAGGTATTGTGAGGACAGTTTACTTGCCGTCATGCCTTTTGTTTGAGTCTCAGGTCGGTCTGTGAACTTTTCTATTCAAAGGATTATAAGGCTTTGCAGACATACACCCAATGTGGTTTTGTCTTTGGATCAAGAGTCAGGAAAGCATAATGTTACATAACACTGAAACCAGTAGCTCAATACAAACGCAGCCATAATTCAAAGTGCCACCTAAGTCCAATGACAGAGCATATGCATTGCAATCCGGTCTGCACTTGTTTTACATTTTACCTCTTCCATTTTATGTTCCTTTTACATACATATATACATATTATAAAAAGAAGCATCCCAGTCACTGCAGTTTGCAAAACATGATGGAAAAGCTGACGTGTTGTGTTTGTGTTATTAACAGGCAAAAATGTCTGTTTTAGGAGGGTTGAGGTGGAATAAATCTAGTGATATTATGTTCAAAACTTTCTATCACTCAATTGATTAAGTTGACTGAGCATAGTTACCGAAGCAAAATTTGTTACTATAGCTTAAGGAAGAGATACTGGTTTTACTGAAAACAAAACTTTTTCAAAGTGTCAGGATTTTAGGAAATACTAGAGGATAAAACAAACATTAGATGTAGGATTTGCCGAATGTAAAAGTGCAAAAAAAGAAAAGAACACACGCACAAAAAACACTATTCTTGCAATGAGACCAGGGCATTTTCAAGGCAGGATGTAAGAAATTAGTCATACTGGTTTGCTTCCACTTAATCTAAAGTAAAAAAAAACAAAAAACAAAAAACAAAAGTGAGCACAACCACAACTGGTTCTCATAAATACTCACTAGACATAAAAATGTCTTTGTTTTCCTCTTGATTTGACCTTTTTAGATGCCCATGTAAATCGAATTAAGTTTCATAGTATTCATATTAACCAGGCTTTGTTCACATTTACTTAAACTTAAACTATCCTGGACTTTCTGATTTTCAGCGCTTAGTTTCACTTTTTTTTCTACTTGTACAATGAGCAAATGTCTGTTTCCCTCTCCTAAAATGCATTGCAGGATTATAACAGAATATTAATGCAATTAATGTAAAACTTCTCTCCAAGTCATAACTTATGTGTCACTTTATTAAAATAAACTCAACAGAAATTGCATTATGCTGCAAGTCTACAATGTTATTTTTATGTTCTTAACTTCTGGATTTGTTACCATAACTTTGAGATCAATCAACTAACTAATCATGCTGGTAGTTCTTTAATCAAGATGCTCAAAAAAAAGTTGTGGGCAGCGGTAAACAATTAATTTGCTTTTGACCTT
This sequence comes from Kiunga ballochi, assembly GCA_037177335.1. Lineage (NCBI taxonomy): Eukaryota > Metazoa > Chordata > Actinopteri > Atheriniformes > Pseudomugilidae > Kiunga > Kiunga ballochi. Next base: position 15,408,661 of record JBAMIG010000006.1, on the reverse strand, counting down.
TTCATCTTTCACTTCCTGTCATGCTTACACTTTTCCTTAAACAACAGAATTTGACAAACTACAGTGAGATAGGAACGTTCCCACATATCCATAGAATATCTTTTCCCTGTTGATCCACGTTTCCAGGAACCATTCCCCAGCAATACAGACTGTGCAAGGTTTTACAATTCATGCTGTTTCAATCAAAATAATGCGAATATATTATTTTATAATCTTCTGCTTTAAAAAGGTACAAAAATACTGCAGAGAAACAGTATGCCTGTCAGTGCCAAACAGAAATATGACAGGCACTCGATTGACTCGAGCACAGTGGCAACCTGTCTTCTGTCCAGCCTCTGCAGAAAGGTTGTGTGTAGGAATGCTCCTGCAAATATTGACCTTCAATTATGTGAAACACACGCCCTCGCTGAGGGGCTGCCATATGGAGGCATCAGCAAAAACAAACAGTTAATATCTACTATATAACTGTATAAAAAGTACATCATTATACATAAAATACACTTTCCTTTGCACTGGGAACACCAGGAGCCTTCCAACCTCACTCAGGATGTCAGCAAAGAATCAGAAAACAACACTAAAATGTACTATTGCAAACATAAAAGACCACTTCAAATTGAGTTTTGTCCTTTTTATTAAAAAGGTAAAAAATAAAATGACCTTCCCAACGGTATGCAGTCGACCACAGTGCTGCATATTAACAGCATTTAAAAAGAAGTGTTCTTATTGTGACCTTATCAATGTAATAGCATGGCTTTCCTACGCAGACCTGGTGGTACAACACAAATATGCATCTAATTGGGTAACCCACAGCAGATATGTAATCCTCTTTTTTATATACTAGACATGTCTTATTATTCAATGGCAGCAATGATGCATTGGCTCTTACTGCAGTGTTTGGTCCAAAGCATGAAAAGGAGCTGCCCCAGAACTCCCTGGAAGCCAGCACACTTCATAGCATGAAGACACCACAGGTGAAAGAGCGTTCCTCAAGGCTGAACATGGCACACAGCAGACTGACAGCACCATGAGACAGACAAAACATATCTGGATTCAGCTGAAAGCTGCTCCACAGATTTCTTGGGCCTTTTGAAGAGTACAGCTAAAGGAGCGGGTCTGCGGGTTAGTTCAGCCTCTCTGCCTCACTGACAGCAGCATGACTGGGGAGGATTGTGGCAGAGCATCGCCTGCTGCCTTGATTTGCTCAACAGATCCACGGCAAGCTTAAAGCCCAACCCTCCTCTCCCACTGTGCAGAAATCCCCTCCAATCCCCACTTACAGATACTGCAGGGATGCCTTACATGCTGAAAGAAAGTCAACAAGAAAAAAGGAACAGGCTTTTAAAAGACAGGGGGGAAAATCTGAGCATATAATTAGAAAAGTTAGGAAAAATCCTGCAATGCCTCCCTACAGATGCACACAATCATTGCCACTGCTCTGACAAGGTACTGCTTCATCGCTTTCTGCATTATCCAACAAAATTATTTTAGGAGGACTTAAATCAGAAGTAAACAGCAGTAATCTCTCCAGGTGTTTGGTTAATAAGAGGAGATTAGTGTGGGGACATCTGGAGATGGTAATCTAAACAGAAGCATTGTGTGCTGAGGGTGTGGTCTGAGGGTTGGGGGGTACGAGAGATGTAGAGGAGATAGTGATATCTCATTTGGAAAAATAATATCTTCACTGCATCATCGATCAATACAAGCACACACAGCATGTAATCTTTCAATGCAAACCACAGTTTCATTGATATGTTGTGTGGATGACGTCCAAAGCCCCAAATACTCACTAACTGGAACAGTATATCACTGTGTGTACTTTATGTTATCAGCCTCTCCCCGGTGTTACACACATCTCACCAGTGATATCATGACCAAGCCCTTTCAAGACATACTTGTGGTGTACAGCACAGAAGCTTACAATCACACCACAACAATAACTATTGCATAACACTGGCCAAAGTGGAAAATGAACACATGCCAAAAACTATGCCAATAATGTTGATATAAGGGGAAAAAACTAAGTCATAAGCTACACAGAAAAGTACAATAACACTAAGTCTGGTAAGAATGGCACGATGTAGAAAACTGGTGGAGGGAGGATTGCCATCCCAGGTAGCAAACTCGCTAACATTCCTCTTGCCTACAGACTGTGCAGGAGTAGGTAATGATTACCTCTTAAAAAGGGAGTGTTTGAATGAGTAATCCCCTTTTTTTGTGCCCTCTTCCTGCAGAACCAGTGCTGCCTGCCCCACTGTACATATGCATCATCATCATCTGCATTTATCATTACATAACTCAGGAAAATACACACAGGAGACAACAAAGCAGCCGCACTATGGTCCCTGGCAAATGTAAGGAAATTTTATCTCCATTTGAAGGGCCAGCCAAAACACTGGCCAGAGCAAGATACCACATGCTGATAGAAAAATGACCCCCCACCCCCCTCCTCTTTCTCTCTCTCCCTGACATAAACTGATCCAGTTGATTTAAATGCTACAGACAAAACCACAATACCAAATAACAGAGAAGACGTTTTAGTAAAGCATCTATTCAGCGTTTACTAGAACGAGACTGAAAGACAAGAATAAAATGATCAAACCACTGGGACATTTGTTAAGTTGCCAAAATGGCACTCCAGACCTCCAATTTGAACTGTGTGTGTTTGCCCAAATGTGTGTCCAAGGTCTTGTTGCTGGTTCAGTCTGGTCTCCCAGCATTACACTGGGCCTATTCTTCCATGGTGCTTCAGAGAACAGGATTAATGACCAGCAGCAGGGACATGAAGAGGTTGTGTCCACCAGCCACCAGGATTTTACAGCTTGGGTGTGTGTCACTGTTTGGTTTCTCTTCTTCGGGTGCCATTTGTGTCATCAACCCTCTCTTAAAGAAAGCAAAACTTGTTCAATCATGCCAGTCAATGCTTTGTGTGTTTTCTGCCACAACAGTCACGCATGAATCATGGCAGACTGCTAGGTAACAATTGCTTTTTCTCAATGAGTCACTCCACCTTTGTAACTTTCACCTAGAAAGTTTCAAATCAAGTCATTGTTTTTGGGAGAAAGAAAAGGAAATGAGCATTACTCTGGTGTTGCTGGAGGTATCACATTTGGTGGAAGTTGCATCTGAAGGTATGAGCAAATCCACACAGCCTCCATTCCTGCTGATTGAATATCTTTCATTAAAATCCACAAGTCTGCACTTCAAAACAATAACTAGGCCTATGCAGTCGCTCCTGACCCCCAGAGGTATATCCCCAAAAAACCCCAATCCTCAAAGCTACCCCAATATAAACATGCCTTTCTGTTGCAAAGCTTTAATGTAACATTTTTACAAAAGGTCCCCCTAGTGGGAAGTTGGGACATAGTGGGACATGAATTGGACAAACGGTTGATGAGATATGACAAATATTTTTTTTACATTTTTTGTTAAAAACTTTCTCTAGCAAGAACTTTTAAAATGTTAGGGGTTAATACACAAACCATGGGCAGTATGATCACTATAGTCTCCTCATTTCCACTTGGTTTGATGTGAATTGGACAAACAGTTGCGGAGATATAGCCAAAAATATGACATTTCTGATGAAAGGCTCCCTCTGGTGGGAAATTTAAGAACCTCTGGGGTTAGTACACACAATCATAAAAAGTGTAATCGCAAGTGGCTTCATTAGCATTTGGTTTGACGTAAATCTCACAATTTGATGAGATATAGCTGAAAACATTGCATTCCAGAAAAAAGCTCCCCCTAGTGGGTAAATTTGGAACCTCAAGAGTTAGTAAAAACATTTGCATTTGATTTCACCTATTATAGACAAAAAGTCACATTTCTACACAAAACTTCCCCTGGTGGCAAGTTTAACAACTTCAAGTCCTCATTTAGTGCTTTCCTAAAGTTATGGCGAAAATGTGACATTTTGTACATAACATCTGCCACCAGGGGGAGTTTTATTATCCAAAAAAAGCTACAATCTAATCAGTTCGGCCTCATAGTGTGTAATATATGTAATGTGAAAGAAATCCAATAAAAGTCAATCAAGTTATTGCATTTACACGGCCAGTCTGCGGCAGCAATGGACACGGTGCCGCTAAAACCATCATATCCCCAAAACTCCATTTCAGGGATATAATAATGTGTGAAAGGTTTTGAGAAAGCAGAGTATGTTTTCCAGGTGAGTATGGGTGCAGGTTAAAAATGTTCTTTGATAATTAGACAAAATAATAATAATAATGACCTGTTTCCATGTGAACACAAAGGTTTCTGGTTAAATGACTAATGTCTTGGTGTTAGTGGTGACAGACTAATGCTTTGCTTATATTGTATCCAAGCAAATGTATTGTGCAAGGCTAAAGCAATGTTGCTCAATGCCAAAGCTTTCTGTGATGAACTGGCACGGCTAAGCTGTGAACTGGTATAAAAACAGGTTCTAAATGGAAAATAGCATATTTACTTCCAGGTTTAAAACTTGGAAGTCTTAATGAGCCACCCTCCTATCATAGTAGCAACGTTACAAGATCATCAAAGCGAGCCTAGCATGCAGCCGTTACTCATCTTCTATGGTAAAACTAAAAATGGCACAAATCCCCAAGAGCAGGTACTTTTCAAAGATCAAATGCTTCATTTAGTCAAACAATTTTGGACATTTTCAAGGACATGGAGAAGTGTTCTCCTCGGATGCCTGCTGAGCTGGTGCCTTTCTTCTGCCAGCACTACAAGTAGTCCTGATCCAGGCCAGAGAGCAGGACTGTGAGGCTGCCACTTTGGGCTGATTCAATAAGAAATAATTGCATATTGGCTTCTCTCCATTTATCCATTTTCTCCACTACATTTTTGTTTTGTTTTTTTCTTTTGAGCTATAAGTTACAGCACTGGTCTAGAAATAGGACCTATTACTGATATTAAATCTAATGAATTAAACAATTCCACCTCAGCTTTCTCCTGTCCTTATAAGTTGATTTTATGACCAATACACAATACATGATATACACTTTATTTTCTTTGTAATCCAGTGATGTCACACAGAGCTTATTTTGCATCAGTGACTGCATGAAATTATATTTTTAAATTCCCCACTGAGTAAAAGAGTGCGATAAAAAGTACTTTTTTATATATATTTCAAGTATATAAATAATACAATTTTATCTTGGTTGCATCGTGTCAATGTGGTAGTTAATTGAAACATTTCACCCAACCAGATTTTAACCTTCAAGACATCATGTACCTCCAGCTCTGATTCACCACGTTGGCTTAGTGAGAGCAACTTTTCTGCCGGCTACAAACACAGTTGCTTGTTCTGGGTTTTTTTTTCATAGACTGGTTTGTCAGTTTTTGTAACACAAACTGGCAACACTGGCAGAGTCCGTACTGCACAGGATGGGTGGAAAAAACAAGACATGCAGTCTGATGAGTTTTTTCGATGGATCAGAACATTAAAACTGCAAAAGGGAGTAAATAGTGCACAAAATATGGGCACAAGTAACTAACTGTACGTGTCGATGTAGCAGAAATATCTTTCAGGTGAGCTCAAAAATCAGAATAAAATCTTATTTAGATTAAAATTAATAAATTGAGCGTCACTATTCATGAATACATCTAGATTAATGATCCAAGCAAAATAAACCAAAACCTTGATAAATGTCTGATGTATCATGTTTTCCACTATTCTGCCTGATTCAGATCCCTCAGCCAAAGTAACAGAAGCCTTTAGCTACCCACGAGTTATCACACACTCTTTTGTGACCTCATGTCTTGCTCCATGAGTGATCTTTCCTGCACAACCACACCTGAGGAGCATAACAGCATCTTTCAAAGGAATCCATTTACATAAAATCTGACTTTCCAAGTCCTCTGCTTTCTTTTGTCATGATAAACTATCAGTGCATTGTGACTTATCCCTAAATGAAACACAGAAAACACTCACTTCACATTGACACACACTGATCGGAAACACCTGACTTTAATTTCATCTTCACCTTTAAAAACGTCTTTCCAAACCTGATCAAGTTTAAGGGGAACTTTTCTGCCCAAATCCAAACACAAGTTTGAGACTTAGTCGCTACTTTAAGACAAGTCCTTCCTGGGTTAATTCCCACATGAAACAAGTCAAACAACAGTTAGACATCTGTTGTTTCAGTAACAGTCTCAACATTAACACTGCATGTCCTCGCTGTATTAAAGGTAAGGCATAGTTCTAATAACAAAATACCTTAACGTGAAAGAATTTGAACAGACGCCCAAACAAACCTGTGTCGGTCATTTCAAGCCATCTCTCATCATCAGCTGATCAACAGAGTACAAGAAAAGCATGATGTCATCCCCTAAACATCATGCAAGTAAAGGTGCAGCCCTTCACAGTTTCACAGGCTGGGTAGTGGAGATTTTTCTTCTACCCTCACACTTGTCTTTAACAGCTTCTTTTTTTTTTTTTTACTAAAGGCAGCCGGGGTGAGTGAAAGTACAGATGAGGCAGTCAGCTGAATGTGCAGCCCCCCCACCACCACCACCAGCAGCGCTACTACAAAGCTGCAAGGATTGTAGTCGGAGCGCGACTGTGGCAGAAATCCTCCCCCCTGAACTGAGTGGTGCCGAGGTCCGCCTCATGCAACACATATTTAACCAGTTACTAACACAGCACGTAGCTGAAATCCAGACAAAGTCAACTACTGTGCGGACATGCGTGGGATCTGCTCCTAACTTCACGTCGCACCCCTCCTCTCTCTCCCTCTGACAACCGAAACCAAGTCACAGAACATGCAGGAACATTAAGGTGAATATTTACCAGCTTTCTACAATGTGTGCACTGCAGCCATTTATCCCGCAGCGAAAGAGCCAGAAGTCTGCATTTCCTGGATTGAGATGGGCTGGAAACAGCGGCTCTGCGTCCGCGTTGCTGTGGAGGGAAAGCCGCGGGGAGGTGGTGTGCTTCCCACTGATGTGTCAGACCGGACAGCGACCACATTCAACTGATCGCCACAACAAAACAACATCTCGCCCGTCGCAAAACGCTCTCCGCGTCCCCGCACCACCCCGCCACGGCAGGGCCGGCGCGCGCCGCCCTCCTGTCACTCACCTCCAATCAGCTGGCGCGTTTCATGAATAACCATGAGGTGTCGGAGGACGCCATTGGTTGGAAAGGTCACTTCCTGGTTGATGCGATTGATTGTAATTAGCTGGACAAACTCGTGCCGTAAGACAAATTTGGACTTGTCATACACTTCAGCCATCACTCTTAAAATTAATTATTAATTCAAGCTTGTTTCGCTATTTCTATTTTCATCTTTGTTTTGGCATCACACACTTTGAGTTAATCAGACATCTGCTGACATCTGCTGACATCTGTCAGCACTGACAGATGTCATATATTTTATAAGGTGATAAATGTCCCATTTTGAGTTTATAGAATAATATTCCTTGATGATCGCATCCTAATGAGGACAGCAAGGACTTCTGCAATGTTTTGCTGATTTTCCTTCTCTGACCTGCTCATTCCTGAGGTACCACAAGAGAAGCAGGGGTCCAGCAAGGGTCACCGGCTGATGCAGTTCTGACTGCAGCGAGCCTGGATCCCGTGGAGATCAAATGGACATTTAAAGGCCAGTGGACATCAGAAGGCACTGGTGGTGATAAGTGTCAAAACACTTAATCTTTTCACCTGATTAAATCCTTACAGCATCAGGCCGTGCAGGTAACTCATAGAGGAATGAACCTACTTTCAAATGAATACTATACAGACAGGAAAACATCCATGTAACTGAATGCAAACGCCTTGTGCATTGGTAGAAAAACAGATGCAGAGTAAATGTTGTGCACGTGAACGTACAGTCTTTCCAGGGTGGAATTTTTCCCGAGCTGTTGTTGCATCCGCATCCAACGTTTTAACTCCTTGTTTTAGGTGTTGAGAGAGCACCGCTGCAGCAAAGAGGAAGGGGAAGGAGAGGGAGGGAAAAGTGGGAGGGTGTGGAAAAAGAGGAAAGGGTAGAAGAGCAATGAAAGACACTGGGAGGAAGTGAGAGATGGAGCAGGAGACAGAGAAAGTAGTGCAGGGACACACAGTGGTGTGAGTGTTCAGTGCTGCTACAATATGACTCTGACAGGCTTATGTAACCAGACTGGCCTGGCATTTGGCTCACAGCAGACGCCGGCCTCACTGACTGTTATATAACTGCATTAGCTGCTCCTCTGAGCTGAAGGAGAGCATGCGCACTGCAGAGCTCTAAACACACACATGCACACTCTTAGACTCTCAGACCTTTCCTCTCAGGAAAAAGCTCAGGACAAAGTGGCTGCTTCACATTGCAGATTGGACAAGATCGCAAGTTCATCAGCTCATTAGAAAAAGAGCTGCTGAACATCTTGCAACTCCAGAGTAACTGAACGAGTCCACAAGGCATCAGCATTTTTACTTCCCCCTCATCCTGCCACAAGTTTCCCATCATGAAAAGCCTAATTGAGGCTTAATGTTGGGTAAATGTTTCCAGTGCACATGCAGTATGCCAGCAGGGCTTAAACTCAATTAGCTCCCCTGCATGCAGAATATAATTTAATGGGTCTGGGTTCAACTCTTAAAACCCAATTACACCTCAGACAGGCATTTCCAGTTATTCTGCTAAAGAGGTGGTTGAAGATGTACAATCCAAACAATGCCCACCTACAGCGTCAAAAGCACTGGCATCAGTTAGTAGCACTACATTTACTGCACTAATAAACCCAGAAACAAAGCTAAAATATGGATGCAATCTATTCTATATCACCAGAGAATTACTTCAGTCTTGACAAGTGTATGCAAAATGCCGATCATGGTGACATTTCTCAGCTACTGTGGGGAAATGGAAGTTAAGGTCAAGATAAACAGCAAATGATAACAATTGTCTCAATCTACAGTTAAAAATCCCAGGATGCCTAACTAAGCATGGCTGTACAGCTACACTAAATGGCTCATAATCAGCACATTACATCCTCTGATCTCCTATTACAGAAACAAATTGCAACTGATGATAACAGAGGAAATGAAGGTGGGATTTATGACACTGAAGCCAATGTGCAAAGATGAAAAGTGTATTAAATCTATCCTAGGAGAAAAACGGAGTTCACATTTGTACACCTGATAACAAGGAAAATAAACGAGAGATTTATGACACTTTATATAATTGTTCTCTGATACTGTTCGCTGTGTTCACAGGCTGCTGCATTTCACATGGAACTAGACTGTCATCTCTGGAGAA
>JBAMIG010000006.1:15349849-15364495 GCA_037177335.1 Kiunga ballochi | reverse complement strand
TTGTATTTCTTGTACATGTAATTACAGGTGTCGTTTATTTTATAATATTTGTCTTTTCTTTTGTTATATGCTAATGACTTGTTCATACTTTACTTTACATACACATATGTCATTTATGTTCACTTTGTATGTTGGCACTGAAAAACCAAAACAAATTCCTAGTAATGAAAATTACCTGGCAATAAATCTGATTCTGATTCTGATTGTAGATGATTAAAATCTTGTAAATGCATAAAAAAAGCCATTGGTAAATGATAATTTAAACTTAATCCCCCCTCTCTTATGTGCTGAAGAGGTGGGCTAGGAGTATTAGGAAAAGTGCTGTGATGATAAGAGTAGCTCCTTGCACATCAGTCTAAAACAATACATATAATGTGATAAGTGTATCTTGACAAAATCTAAATAGAAGTGTCTGAGAAAAAAAAAGAGGAATAGTCGGGGAGGTAATCGCTGTGGTGAGCTCCCTGGTCAGTGAATCGACACAGGCTTGATAGATGGCGCTCGGCCTGACAGCATTGTGTCGTGTGGCTTAATCACAAAGAAGAGGGGCCGATAAAAACTTTGTGGAACCATCATGCTGTTTCTGTTGGAGCAATGCTTTTCACACTTAGTTTGAGAGTTTTCAGAGATGCCAAGTGAAAGTGAAGAACATTATTCTTAACATTAATCCACCTAGTTAACCCGGTGGGAGAAGTGTAGAGTCGGGATTATGACGTGCACTGAAGATATTTGTACATAACTCATTTTCTAAAACAAGACTATTTAATTTGAGCATTGCTTATTGCTCAGGGGATCATTACCAGTTGGATGTGCTCAACAAAACTCTGTAATTGCTCTCCCAGACACATGAAACAGTCTGATTGTGGTCCATTTGGGGTCAATTTAAAAGTTGCCATAATCTCTGCTTTTCCAGCACTTTTAGGTCCAAATAAATCAGCAGTTTATCTTTTTTTTCTGTAAAACTCAGATTATTTATTCTTTTCAAATAAATTTCAGCTTTGAAGACCAAAGTTGTTTGCAAGATGGTAGACACTCTGAAGTCCTTTATAGGAGTAAGCCCTTGAAAAGGACCACATGTTTCATTTTACGTGCAGAGCAACTCTGTTGTTTAATGAGCCACATAGTCGTCTCCCTCTGCTTCTGCATGCAGCCGGATGGGGGACAAATACTGTAACTCATCTCAGTGCTGTAAAAAGAGATTTCGCAACAAGTTTAAAATAGTTTAACCATTTTCTATAAACTTATTTATTTCTGTAGATGTAAATTATTGGACAAATAACTTCATTTACCCCAAATAAAAACAGAAATACTAAAAGAAAAGTTGAGTTAACTAAAGATAGTTATGTGACTTAAAGACCAACCCTAATAATTTTTCCCTCTATTGTTAAGCAAGTTTTATGAAGTGCTTTCTTGACTGGGGTTGGTGCCATGGTGCTTGCTCCAGTCTGGGTGGCAAGAGGTCTGACACCACGGTATTACGGCGGCAGGGTGACACCGGCCTGCCTTAACCTGGGTAATAGTTGGTTGCTGTGGTGGCGGCCCCTGTGGACATGGGGATGTTTTTAACTTTTCTTTTCTTTTTATTTTATTCACTAACACAGAAATAGTTTCTATTAAAAGACGGAAATTGGGGTTCATCTTTTAGGTGGGCTATGTTGTCTTTTTGTGTGTTTAACTTAAATAATTTTCTCATGTAAAGCATTTTGTACAATTTGATTAAATTACTGATAGGCGATAAACTTAGAATGAAGATCTTCATATGAAACAACACATTAAACCACTGATTGAAGAACGAGAGATGCCAGTAAAGATAAGAAACAGCTGGTGGCGAGAGCTCAGGCTTTCAAAGCTGTGCTTAAACTGAAATGCTGTGATTATGGCATTTTCACCAACACTCACAATGCATCTCAGCATGAAGGTGGAAGTAAAGTTCAAACTATCTCCAAGATCAAGGGGAGATATATTCATTTAACACCCTCTGCGTCCACAACAAACAAGCAAACAAACCAAAAAACTACACAAAAAACATATAAATTTTCTAATACATGTCTGTGATAAGGTTTTGCCTCAATGCCACAGGATTTGCTGGGTTTAAAAAAAGAAGACAGATTCCCTGTTCATCAGAAGGATTTTTTTTCTGAAACTGTGAAATGTTAAAATAAAAATGAAGAAATAAAAATACAATAGTCTAGTCCAACATTTTCAGCTTCATTTTTCTGGTTACGGCCCAGACCAGGGGGATAATAGAATGAGTTAATAGGATTAGCTATAGGCTTCCAATTAATCTAGTATATTGCTTCCTCTTAACCATTTATTTATATACCCACGGGTCCAGCCCTCCCACTGGCTGTCAATCAGTTAGACAGCTGGAGAAAATAAACACATACTGTAAAGTGTACATGTAATAGTGGTCCTAAGGTGTAGAGGCAAACAAATAAATACATAAATAAAAATAGGGGAGAATTGTGACAAGAACATTGCAGTGCCTCAAAATGGCAAATTCATGTTGATGCTGCTGTGACTTCTGCTACCAGTGATGGAAATGACAATACAGATCCCGTTAGCAACACTCGACAACTGCTGACAAGGGTGAGACAGACAGCGAGCACAGCATGGGAAAATTTCAGGCAAAGCTTCCTCACGGCATGTTATATCAGCAAACAGTGGTAAGTAATTCATTCCTGCAGTGATGAACAAGTTAAACCTTATCGAGTTGTATATTGGTTTTGAACAGATATTTTTCTACATGTTGGTTTCTTTTTGTCTTTTTGTCTGATTAGAGCATAAAAATACACAACAGACAGCGAAAAAGGGGAGCGGTAAAAGATACACCAACTAATAAATCCATCACCAGAATGAAGCCCATCACAGTATCAGGAAACATTTAAAAATCTTTGATCAACCATTGATACAGTAAGTTGCACAAAGCATTAGCACTGTGTGCTGTAAAGAGGACTAAAACAGGATTTCATCACCAGAGGAGATGTGTTGGATCCTATAGAAAATCTGTGCAGACTTCACTGTTGCATTCAAACAGGTGTGGGGGCAGGTGTCATGTGCCAGCAGGTGTCAAACAACCTATCATAGCTCAGCACTCCTGTGAATCCAATATTTAACCAATCTTCATGGCATTTCCTTCTAGGAACAAGAATCCTGTTTAGCTGTATCTCTACAACATTTAAGATGTGATAAAGTAATTCAATCTGTTTTAAAATGAACTTACAACTGAGCACCTGTGGTTTAAAGACGATAATTGATTTATTACTAAATTATTGCTCTTTGAAACGTTATATTAGGTGAATCCTATGCAAAGTACGTTTCAGAAAAAGTCTCCTCTTTCTCCTCTTAGTCATGACTTCACCACTCAGTGTAAAAGTCTTTTTTTCCTCTGCTGATTCAGATGCTTTCTGCTTTTGTAAAGCAGATATTTCTGCCATAGGGTATGTTAGTTATTTAGAATAACACTGTGTTTAATGACATTTTATGTAAGCCCACATTATATTGACTTTATCAAAATCCATATGATATTGATTCCCCTTCCAATTCGCTGCAGGATTCCTCTTGCTCCTATAATTACATTTGAAGTGAAACTATTAGCCGAAGGCTGATTCAGATGTGAATTTAAGTTTTGTTTTCTGAATTACATATTGATTCACATCTTCGCTCTGTGATTTTTGTTGTGCTCTGTGAAGACTGAAAGATTACAATGTAAAATGGAAAGTGTCGACGTTGCCCCGAACAACGACCACGATAACAACATTACACAGAAGGTAATTAATAATACAGATGGTGGCAGATGTGAAATAGCAGGTGTTTTCCCGTAACCGTTTTTGCCACTCTAAGAATGGAGAGCAGCTCTTATAAACGATAAGGAAGTAGCAGTTTAGGGGCGTAACACAACATAGCAAGCTCTGTGTTGTATTCATAGCAAAACATGCAGGAATAAATGTACTTTTTATTGTGCATATTGTGTGGACTCGGACAGCTTTTAACTCTCGCGTTTCTGTTCACTTGCTTTCCTGATTTGTGTGTTTCCTCCAAAAAACATGTGAAAGCAGACACTATATAGGACACAGCTTTAAAGTGAATAAAAGTTTGTTGTAATCCTTCTTGACCTTTGCCAAAATGCTATAGGGAAGGCCTTTAATGGCTTTGAAATGTTATTGTCCCACAGATACAAACTAGTGCTTGATTAAATATTCTGTTTAAATACCCCTGTGTTATCATGAATGAACCCACTACTGCTTATCACCTCATGCCAGTCCCCTCTATAAATATTTACCACAGAAAGTAGTGCCTGCAGAAGAATACCAATTCCATGTCAGCAGGCCTTCATGCTCGGAGACAGGAAAGTGTGGCATGCCGCTGAGCATCGGATTAACAGCAGTAAATTAATACAGCATCTGCTCTTCCTCTCTTTCACTTGGTTTTAATATGTTTATATTTACTCTGTTTGTGTTCCAACTGCATTTGCCATCTGTGCTTTGTATACCATCTTTTAGATGATGGCTGTGGTTTGATAGAGAGACAGTGTGAGCTACTCTGCAATCAGATATTATGATGTTATTCAGAAAGTCCTAATGCAGCATAAACTCAGAAAACTAATACTCCCCAAAAAGAAAACATTATTGCAGACTAGCAGATAATATACCCTAACTGGATGTAAGCAATAACCACATGAGATAAAGTAGATTAGGTAAAGTGCTTTACCTAATCTACTTACATATATATGCAAAATGACCATAAACAGTTCAATAATATGCAACAAACACAGAAACTTATAAGCTGACTTATATAATTATTTATCTTATCAAGACTTTTTAGGGCTCTGATAAAAGATAATCACCTTGCAATGCTTAAAAATAGTTTTGCAATTTCTTTCATGATTTTATTTTGTAGTTTTTGTTATTGTTTACTTGAATGTATTCTCTAAAGAGACCTGTGCATCAGCGCATCAGATGACATGAACAAAGCATTCTGACTTAAAAGCTAAATATAACAAACAAACTTGGGTTTTATTGCTAAATATGGCAGGTTTATTGCTGTAACATTCACATCTTGACAAATATATTTTATTAGTGTGTGACTGGGAAATTTGAGGTTCAAAACATAACAAAAATAAAAACAAAAACATTAAACAAAATGCAACATTTTGGAAAATCCATTGAGAGAAATAAAGGGACCAAAATTAAGAGTTAATGGAAGTTTTCACAAAGCTTTCAAAATAAAGATGAAAAAACAGCTGTTTGTCCCAGTTATGTTGCTATGGTTTCCATAATGATGTTGATCTGTGTTTTGTTATGTTGTTTCCTGCTTCGTCTCTATTATATGCCACCAATTTTTGCACCACATTGAATATAATCAAACACAAATATTTTTCGTCAAAGGTGCTCGCTGATCCGACCCAATAAAACAAGGCCGATCCAGAGTTTAAATACAAACAACTCTGAAACAACCGTGCTAAATGCTACTAAATGCTACATTCCTATAGCAAGTTAAATGCAAAAGTGTCCAGATTGCTCATACAGATCTGAAGTGTTTAAGTGCACATACGTACCATGAGCTGGACTTGCACTGTCATCAAGCAGATGTTCATAACTGTCAAACATGGAGATGTAAACCCAAAACAATGTCAACTTTTTAGTTTCATACCAGCTTCTCTTTATTTTGGTAAAAAAAAAAGCTGTATAATTTAATTAAGTTTGAAAATAAGTAGCCTGTTTACATTAGCCTGCAAGAGAAAAATACGCTTCCTCTGGAGATAGTTCCTGTAAAAGGTCCTTAAACTCCGTTGAGCTTGACTTGATCCTAATTGCTTACAAATATCTTCCTCGCTATGTTTTGATCAAACATGATGAGGAGCATTTATTTTGATCATTATTAAATTAACATGCCTCACGGTCATTGGGGATGCTATAGTATCATGACAGTTTGAGAATGCATGGAGCCTAAACTGCATTAAAACAAAAAATCTAAAAGAACCAAATGAGTCAATTTGTTTTGTATTCTTTGTAATGCAAATGTATGTGAATAAAAAACTCCAAAGATTAAATCATCTCAAGGATATTGGTTTGGCACCGACAGACTGAAAATATACAAGAATAAAGAAAATCCAATGCCATCGGTTCCAGTACACGTTAAAGTGAATCTGAATGAGAAATAATGTGTGGGCTGCTTTATTATAGGATCTACATGAGTGGTGGAACTAACAGAGAAATAGTTTAACCATGAAAATGTTGAGTGTAAGACAGCGTGAGCTTCAAAATCTTTTCAAAGGAAATTCTTGGCAACGTAGACCCCACTGTGACAGATGGCTGAGGGAGGTAAGGGAATAGAACAGCGTGGCAGATCAGACCTGACTCAGGATTGAAGGATTGGAGAAAGAGAGGTTTTGGTACTAAGGATGAAAACTGGGTGATGCAAGGAGGGATCGTAGGATTGAATCCAAGCATACATCATGTAACTTTAATGACAGTTTGGAATGTTCTGACCCACAGGAGCCTTTCTAGTGGCTTCAACAAGTTTTCACAAAAAGAAGCATGCAATTAAGTCTCCCTCTGTGAAGTGCATTGTGATGCTTAATTTTGCACTCATGTTGAGCTTTGTGATGAGCAGGATTTATTGCTTTACATCTTGAACTCAGGTCATTTTTATTTGCATGCAATTAAGAATTTAGCAATGCAAAAAACACGACTGCTTGATGTTGCATAGCTTTATGGGGAACTTGCAGCATAGTTATGGATAGACCTAGTTATGTGAAGCAGGCTTAATTAACCCTGATCATGCTCATATTGTGTTGTGCTTAGTGCAAATGGCATTGCTGGGTAAAAGCCTGCATGTACAAATGTGATAAAAGCTTCATGATGTGTGGGGGCTTGGATTGCGCTAATGCACAAAGAAAGTGTTGGATAAAGGCCACCTGTGCTGTAATGTTTGCAGAACAGTTCACAAGCTTTGTTTTGTCTAATTACATTTTAAACCTATACTTTGTTTTTAGCACAGACCATAATGTTACCTTTCCAAAGGGGGTGAAAGCCTTCCCCCGATCCTCATATTATCTTGTTTAGGGATGGGTTCTCTGTCCTTCTTGGCAAGATG
The DNA here is from genome assembly GCA_037177335.1 of Kiunga ballochi. Lineage (NCBI taxonomy): Eukaryota > Metazoa > Chordata > Actinopteri > Atheriniformes > Pseudomugilidae > Kiunga > Kiunga ballochi. The sequence continues at coordinate 15,357,397 of JBAMIG010000006.1, read as the reverse complement.
ACCCTGGAGCCATGTTTAATGAGTTTACAGCTTCATCTGTTTTCTAGCATCCAACACTTAATACCATCTGCTGTACAACCCAACCCATAAGCCCAAGTCTCACTACCTGATTATCAAACTGTGCAACACTGCTTCACAATCCTCTTGTCTTCCTGAAATTCCTGAGGGAGTCAGTGTTTTTAGACTCCACATTTATGGATAAAAAGGTGTCTAATCTTTGCAGAGCACTGGGCATTCAATCTTGTCCTTTCTTTCTCCCTTTCTCTGCATCCTTTTGGAGCTTTATCTCCAAGAAAGAAGCAACTATCTACATCATCTTCCTCCCATTGTAAATTGTTTCTGCACACCTCCTTTGACTTGTTGTAACCTATCAGTATGATTTAGCGACTGATTTTTAGTATCTTGGTGATGAATCAACAAAGGCTGAAACAAGAATATATGTCTTTTTCTTTGTTAAAATATGAGGTTATCTGTTGTTTTAGTTCTTAGATGAAAACAGACAAACACGATTCTGTTTAAATATTTTGCACACAGAAAGTTTAACTAAAGGACAGGGTACGTACATGTTTGTACGTGTATACCACAAAAGACCTTCTCTCGTTATAAATGCTGATCTGGTGATAAAACTTACTGAAGATACAACACAACCTATAGCAACTTAGAGTCTTTTGCAAATTTAGTGTGGGAGGCTGAGGAGGAAAACCAGTTGTCTGACATCCTGAAAGCTGATGGTCTGATTTCATAGTTCCACTATATCCCAAACTTGAGCAAAACACTGAAGCCCTCATCCCAGATGTAAGTCGCTCTGGAGGAATCATGTCTCATCCCCCCACCCCCCTTATCCCCACCCAGTTGCATCCTAACAATCATGACAGTAGAAGGAATCCATTGATCATCATTATTGGTCACTGAGTGAGAGCTAAAATATTTATACAAAATCGGTACATTTTTTATTGTAATGTTTGTGAAGCTTAATTTCTGGGATGAGGTGAAATTTCTATTTATTAATCTGCGTTGTGTGTAAATGAGTCCTAACATGCTGCTGATATCATTTGCTTGTCTGGTAATGAGTTTTTTTTCTTTCCTTTCTTTTCTTTTTTGTTCTTTCTTTGGTGGAAGATGGAGCTTTACCCTATCTCTTGTGGCTGTCCCATCACTCTAAAATAAGATTTTATGACTCAGTTTAAACACTTGGTGCAGGTGTGGACCAAACCATTGAGCAGGGTTTCAGGGAAGTTTAATAATTATTATTAATGCAACATATAGAGCAAATTTAAGCTCACAGTTTTTTTTAAATTGAACATAATTAATTCATTAGGCTTCATTTGACCTTAGACTTAGATTAGTCTAAAATTAATTTCTTCTGTTCTGTCATTATTAAGTCTATATCATCATATAAGTCACTGCTAGGTAGCTAACTCCACTGTGAGATATTCTGGGACACAAAGCTCTAACACCAGAGGAAGCATCCAGGTAAAATGGGTCTGGCAAAATCTGTACCTGATGGTGTACATTTCATGACAGAGATGTCTGAAAAAATGCACACAGCAGTGGGTCTTTTTTTTAAAAAAAACAACTAATTAATCATAACTTAGTATTCCTTTTACATTTCAGTATTTTGCTGTTTCAGTAAAACAAAACAAAAATGTATTCTGTGATGTTCCTCTTTATGATTAAATATCACATTAACACGCAGATACTGTCTGTGCTTACCTATTAATTTAGCTGTAGCAGCTCAAGCTCAGTCCAGCCTGATAAGACTATCACCATAAAACTTCACGGGAAAGAACAGGGGTAATGATTCAAGACTAATTAGATTAGACTCATTAGATTCGTGTAACGCATGAATGCATTTGTCTAAAAGAGAGTTTAATGCTGTGAAATAAATCATTCTCAACATTACAAAACAATGACAAGTTAAGTACAGGCCAAATATGTTTTTGATGATGTTAATATGCTTAAATGTTGGAAAAATGTTTTGTCTTTTGTCATTGTTGCATGTGAATCATTTTAGATCTTTTTCACATTGAAGTGAAAATCTATACAGCTGCACAGATATTTTCTTTTTCAACACAGATAAAGTAATCCAAATACTGCGATTCATTAGTTTCACGTGTTCTTTGTTGTTTTATTTTTTAAAAGTGGGGTTGTGTGAAGTAACCTCCTTGAGAGTCAATGTATTGCTTTTAGAGAAAACAGATATGGAGTTAAGTTATATGTTATCATAAGACGCGTAAGGGATAACGCCTGATGCGGCGTCTATTATGCGAAAAATAAATAAACTGTTCGAATAAGTTAAGCACTAAGTTAAGACCAGCAGGTGTCTGCTCTGATCAAAGTACTGGTCATTTTATACCATGGGTCCAGGTGAATACTCGATTCTGATTGGCTGCATTGCGTTAATTAAAAAGGGATATAGGGCACCTACAAAAAAAAGTTCTGGTCAAATAGTCAAACTGTTCTAAATTTTTGTGCTGGCTCAAACAGTAGATAGTAACCACAGCAAGAGAAACGCAGAAAAATATTTTGTTTCACAGTGAGCTGCATGTTCTACAGTCAGAACCAGTGGCAATACATCAGATAAATAGTCCACTTAGTTGCTTCTGGTGAAATATGTATGATTTTAATGGGAAAAATACATATTAATAATGATTTAATGATTATTTCTTACTTAAGTGATCATGATATAAGCGGGCTAATGCTCTTTATCAGAAATTATTAAACTTCTCAAAAATAACCTTGTCTTCATTGATATCTGAAAATGGGCATGTCATCTTGGAATTATCCATTATAACCATCTACAGCTCAAAACGTATGTAATTTTTCTTTTGTTTCTTTTAACTCTGTGCCCACCTTGGTATTAGACAGCTAAATGAACTGGGTCCAGAGTTGCTGCTCCCACCACACACAGGACAATAACAACAACAAGGGCTAACAAGAATCATCATATAATGAGAATCATAAACACAGCATATTTAAGGTGAAAAAATCTACTACCTTCTCACTCCACACTCCTTTCTCACTTAGTCTGTCCTTTTTCAAAACTTGTAAGAGAAAAGATGAACAGAACAGCCCCCCTTATCTTGAAGCCAATCACAGATCTTGAATGACATGTATCAGTAGGTTATTGCAGTATTTAATAGGAGTTCTCTGTGCAGAAAAATATTGTGCACTTGTTTTGCTTTCGTGTTAGAAAAATTTGTTACACACCAGCATGTGTTTTGCTGTCAGTATACCTTGTCAGATGTTTCACCTTGCCTGACTTCAATGAAAGGGTCATTTAGTAAAATATTGATTAAGATAAAATAAAGATTGATTTATTCTGAATCAGGTGTGTTGGAGCAGGGAAACGTTCAGAACAGTGGGGCTGAGACTTAGGATCCATGAGCTAACACAGATTTTCATTATGTTCTCCATCAGCTGTCAGTCACACAGAAAAATAAGCGAATGTACACCCCACACAGGTCATCCAAAGCGTTCCTGTTTTAACTGGTTTAATCTGTTATGCAGCACAAAGTTAAGACCAGCTGGTGTCCACTCTGAGCTGGAGTTTTGTCTGAAGATATGTGTCCTGTTTTACATTCACAATGGCCTTTTTTCCCCCTGTATTTTTAATATCATTCCCTCTCAAACCCTCATTTTGTTCTTCTGTAATTATCACTGACAACGTGCATATATTTGCATAATCGCACAGCAAAGCATTCATTACTTGTGGGTGTTTTGTTGTGCCACCAAAAATTACAGAGGCCATCCATGTTTCCTCAAGTGGTTTCCACCTGAAATTGTCTGACTAACCTTACTTGGATTGTATAAAAACACCCTTTAATGGTAAAAAAATTGCATTCTTCTCCATCTTTATCTTCTTTTTCTCATTATTAATATTAATATTGTGATATTCCTAATTATTTAAAACAGTTGAAGGAAAGAAAGCATGGTCATAGTTATTTTACACATATCTTAATAATGACACACCAACAACATATTATATATCGTCCTGTGAATGAAAATAAAACGAAGATAATCAGTGTAAATGTAGATCTGGGATGTATTAGTTCTGTGTTAACAGTTTAAATACTTAGCTAAGTCCTGTAACGGATTTTTATTTTGGTCATTAAGTTATCTATTATGTGCTCTAGCATGTTTCTTAGTTTGTACATACTGAGGGAAAAGCTTTGCTTCTTCTTGTGTCTAAGTCTCTCCCACTGGGGATGTGAGCTGAGCAGGAAACAAAGAGGCACTGGGAGATGTGGAAAGGTGTTTTCTAAATGAGATATTCTTGTTTCGGAGCTTCTGTGTTAAACCAGTTCAATTGAGTGTGTTACAGCTGTGCTGTTAGTTTGTTATAGCTTACCTCGGTCAGGAAAGCACAACAATAAAAGACATCTTAAAGGTAAATTTACTGTCATTTCACAATACATTTTGTATTTATACTTCTAATTTATACTGCAGTTGCAGAAAAATATTTTGCAAAGGGTAAAACTATATGCAGCCTGATGATGCTTTCTCACATGTATGAAAGTCAATGAAACAGTACTATAGATGCTGTGCTTTAAACATTATACTCTATAAACGTGGAGGAGTGTAAACATTTAATTCAAGATAAATTAGATTGAAATAAAGATTGCTACCTTTCCCCCTCCTGATGATGTATTTAGATCCCAGACAGTAGCAAAAGTTCAAAACAGGCTGTTATTACATGATGTAACGTAAACAGGGTTTTAAGAAACAAGAAATTAGTTATAACATTTGACATGATGTTCTTTGTGCTCAGCACTTCATTATTATCTGCTTTTATCATTTATATGAGTTGATAAAAGGATAATTTCTCATAGTCAATAATCCCAGTGTCCTTCCAGCCAATCTCAGCATAAATACTTAAATAATACTTATATAATAGATATTACACTTTGGCCTCCTCCACAGAGAATTAAAATACAACCTTTTCATCTGTATTATCTTCTTAGGATGGATATTATGGAGTAAACACACCAATGTCCGTCACTCATTCATTTTTTTTTATAATAATCAATAATTTACAATAATATTCATACTTACATTTGGTATACTGAAATGATGAAGCCAATTGTTCATGGTTATTATTTCAATGCTCTTTACTCTTCAGACAGAAATGGCTGGATGAGATGTGAGGCACACTGAGTAAAGCTAGATTTTAATTAAAGATGTTAAATCTGCTGGGAAGGACGGACTTAAATACGTTGAAGTGGCACTGCTCAACATCTAAGCTGCATCCTGTCAAAATGACCTTCCAGCCAGTAAAAACCAGTCCAATGTTGGCTTTTGTCTTATCTCTTGCTTTTAATACTTTCTCTTCTTCTTTTCTTTTGTTCCTCCAATTATTTCCCCTTGGCTGCTTTTACTGAATCCACCATGGTGCACTCCCAAAATGGCCAGTTTACTGATTTCCAGTTACTGGTGTGTGAGGTAGCGCTGTGAGGCAATCAAGGTTGGAGCACGAAGTTGTTGCAGTTTCTCATGCCTTGGGATTCTGCAGAGCAATAATGGCCTCAGGAATGTGCAAATGACTATCAGTATACAATCAAATCATGTTTAAAGCAGAAATTTGGGGTCTGGGATTTATGCTGTGTTGCTTTGTAGGGAAATGCATCCCCTGCTAACACAGAAATCTCCTTTCATAGACGGATGCACATATAAGAACAGATCATCCTGCACACCATCCAATTAATGTAGAACCCTTTATATAAGATTGTAATTTTTTTAATCTAAGTACATTAAAAGGAGATTTTCAAAGAGTCTGGATACCTATGTCATTGCTTTTTCAGCTGCACTCACTGTTCTGTTACACACAAAACAAAAAAGCTCACAGTGCTTACCTAAACATCCTCAAGTTGCACATAAAAAAACAAACTTCTGGCTTATAGAGATGACCAACTTAATGAATTACTTGCGAAAATAAAAGTAGTTAAGACTTTATGAGACTGACAAGAACAGTTAAGACTTTTGTGTACTATGCAGCTGTGTATATATATATATATATATATATATATATATATATATAATTGTCAGGCCAACTGGGCTCTGGTTCAAAATGCAAATATTAGTTGACAAATGCTTGAGATTGCAGGCAGCAAAGGTTTAGTTTCTTTTTAAAACAAACCACAAGTGGAGTCAGGTGGTGGGTCAGACACAAATCACTAAAGCATTACTTATTGCAGACAGCAAAGAAAGCAATTTTCACTTGTGTGGGGAAGGTAGAAGAATTGCTGGACTGAAAGGAAATGAGGAATAAGGGAACAAATTCATGCGCTAAGAAAAGTGGGAAGAAAAGAAATGTGTAAAGAAGCTAGATACAAAAAAACGTTGACAGATGGTTTGATATGCTCCTCTGACAAATTCTGCTTCATGGAGATGGAAGTAGAGTGCTAAGGATGGTGAGGGACATCATCCTTTAACTGAAATAGTGTAAATTTCAGACTGAGGGTTTGTAAAATCTTTATGGCAGCAGGAATTCATCCTGTTTGACAGGATGCTGTACTTTTGTTACCTCCCCCCCAAAAAAGATACTTTGTGTTTAAACTAAAACCTTCCTAACTCCAGGGAGTTTTTTTTTTGTAGAGAAACAGGAATAAAACAGAGAAAATTATCTTTTCCTTTTAAGGGATCACCACAGTAATGCAAACAAATTGCCACTTATTTTCCAATTTTCAGTCATTTCCTGTCTGGCAGATTGCACAGTTAAAATAATTAAGGTACTCAAACTGTGCTTAAGAAAATGTTTCATACCAAAGAAGTTTGCACAGGTGGGAAGCCAGCCGACAACGAGTACAGCAAATGTGTGATAAACAAAGGAAGAAAAATTTAAGCTTTCCACAGAATACTTTGTCTCACAGCTTCAAAAAAGCAGTATTAACCCAAACCTCAATGGCCTATAAGGAAAAGCATGTGTCACATAAATGTGGGTATTTGTTTAATACATTTTGCTTTGCAACATAATCAATTTAGTTCTAATAATCATTTCAAAATTCAATTGATTCTAGTAACAAAAAAAGTACATTTGTGCCAAACCTTTCCTGGCAAGTACCCCTGCCTCTAATCCCCCATCAAAACTGTTCTAGACCCACCCATACATACCTGTATAAATCATTTTTACTACCGCTCAGAGAGTTTATTTGAAAAGGGTCCGACTAATTTGCATCCTAGAACCTGTGCACAATTTCTCTCACCACATTCACGGTCCTCATATGCACTGTGTCCCCAACATGTGCACAGCACCAAGAGTAGGGAAATACATCTCCTTAGATATCTAAAGATGATTTATCTTTTCAGATATTTGCCTTATGACTTGTAGAATTTATACCTGTGTAATTAGCAAACCTCATTAGTGCTGAATAGTTTTATGAAACAAAAGCAAACAATGTTAAAAATATTCAGCAGCACATAATGATGTGATTGATCTGATTTACATTTAGCTGCTAAATATAGCCTACTTTTGCTAGCACCCCCCAAAAACAAACAAACAAACAAACAAACAAACAAACAAACAAACAAACAAACAAACAAACAAACAAA
>JBAMIG010000006.1:15329927-15343370 GCA_037177335.1 Kiunga ballochi | reverse complement strand
CATCCATCCATCCATCCATCCATCCATCCATCCATCCATCCATCCATCCATCCATCCATCCATCCATCCATCCAGGTGGAGATCCTTTCCCAAGTGGAAGAGTTCTCCCAAGTGATCAACCACTTCATTGTCCTCCACTTGTTCATCACTAATACACTCCTCAGCTGCTGAGCCATCAAAGTGTTTCTGCAGATGGCCGGGTTCAGAGCTGTATATAAAGCACAGCATTAGCAAACGGTGGGAGGACAGTCCCATGTGCAGAACATGGTCCAAATGAGACTGGGCTCTGAGTAAAAAATAACTAGCTAAGTCATATGGTAGCTCTCATTTACTCACTGTCTTTTAAGTTTTCTTATGATTTGTATGTTTTTTATGTAACTAACATAAGCAGCTGAAGTTTCCCTTGGGACTGCTAAAGTATATTGTATCTTGTTTTACATGGCATCTATGGTTGCAATAATCTATTCATTTAGCACGAGGAAGTCTTTTCCATTTTTGATTCACATCTGTATTGTTGATGATGCAGGGTCATGAGGTCACATAAATGTACTATTTAAATCAGTGTGAATTGACTTGGGATGTGTTATCAGAACAGTTATATAAGTAGCTTATTGCTTCAGTGAGAGATGCCATCAGAATGGATGAACACAATTGGGCATGCTACTAAATTTTAAGCCCTTGGCAACATGTCTCAAGGCTACTTTATGTGTGAATCGTATTTTACAACCCCTCCTGAGCTCATCCTTGACCCCTAAGAGCTGCTGCTAAAACTAAAAATTTAATAACGGGTCAAATTCTGAAATATTAATCCTAAAAAACATTTAATTCTACATGCATAAACTGCATTGTATTCCTTAAAACTTAAAATCAACAATGTAGGCAATAACCAAAAAGAAAACAACCCATAATTTACTATGAACTTAACTGAAAGAAGTGGGGAAAAAAGAAAAACAGTTTATAGCAATTTAAGAATTTTTTTTTTTTACGGCTGCAAAGAAGTTAACATTGAATACAAAACGTCTTGAAATGATGATAAAATTAGTTCAGTACAGCTTTGAATGCAACATCTACACAGTGTACAGGAAGCTTGTGTTACCTTCACATGAAAACAACATTATTAAATCTATCTGCTCTTTTTTTTGTTGTTAATTTTTGTTCTGAAAAAAGGACGGCAATGGATAATTCTCATACATATTTTGTTTGTGGTGAAGGAAACAAGGGAGAAAGAGACAGTTTTGTAGTTTTTTTCACTATTACTTTCAAAATAAATAAATTAGTGACAATAATAATATTTATTTATTGTAAAAGTTTACTTAATTTTATTATTTGGAACAAAGACATTTCCATTTTCACCTTTAATTAGCAAAATGTTCTTTTTCAAATACACAAACATGTAAATATGGTGTAAAAGGACTGAAATAGTGTTGCACATGCATGAGTTCAAACTTTATGTCTCTCTGTGATTCTGTATACAGTATACCGGTAGTCAGCATGCTAACATGTGCAACTTTAGTTTAAATGGGAGTATGTGGAGAAATCTCACTTGTACTGGGAGAACTTTTTTTTTTTTTTTGTCATTTTGTCCTGCTAAAGCTGAGACATTTATGGGGTTTATGGGGATCTTTTTGAGGTACAGTATTAGTGTTTGTGTAGAAGACCCTGAACATTTCCTAAATACCCTGGAGAGTTAGGGAAAATTGTTTACCATTTGTGTGTTTTTGCCATTCAACAACTATTCGAAATATTATATATGAATAAGTTTATTCATATCCTGGTCAGCATATTGAAAGAATTTAGTGATTAGCTCCAGTGGAGGGACTGGAGGTGGAAATATTGAACTTTCTACTTAAATACTCGACCAGATGAGTAAAGTAGTCGATGCGCTTTGACTCCTCATAGAGAAAGTCTATGTAAATATCATTTCTGAGACGTCCTTGCAATGCTGAAACATACAGCATGAACGTTCTCTTCTGTGTTTCAGGAGTATCAGGGTATCTTGATTCAAACACTCTTCACCACACTTCCCCTTACATCTCATGCCCTGCTTTGGTTGAGGTATTTGGCCTTATGGCTAAAATGTTGCCTTTGTGCATTGCCTCATTTGTGAGATACGTGAATGTTGCATTTTGCAATAATTTTCTAGCATTTTTCCAAAGACTTACTTGCTCGAAAGGGATGTCTGAGTTTTCAAAAAGCTTTCTCTGGGTAGCCATGGATTCTTAAAGCCCGATGGGGGTGATTAATTTTCTTGTATTAGCCTTCATGTTTGTCTTTGCACGTAGTCAGGGTGAAAAGTTATAGCTCTGGTGAATACATTGAGGTAGTTTCAAACAGGATGAAATGTGTACATTTATAAATCTTGGCTACAAAGTTATTCCACTTCTTTAAAAGGATTGGTACTCTATCTACTGTCTGCAATGTTTAATTACAGAAAAACACCTTTATGAAAGTCTTGTTATTGTTCTGGGAGATGATCTGAAATGCAGCACTAAGCTGTTTCTGATTTTCACCCAGGTGGCATCCACATTACTGGACCAGAGCTTCTGAATATATTCAGTCCCGATTTCTTGATTTTCTTTTCATGGGCACTGTGGGATACACTGATGAGAACACAGTGGAGCTTATATATTGGGGACTTTGAGGTGTTCAAATGCCTCGATCCAGTTTGGGTTGAATACTTTCATCCATCAATCCTGGTGCTTCCATCACTGGCTTACTGTGATGGATCAGTGACAACTGCTTCATCTTTCACCGAGGGAACCAGAAGGAACTGGCCTCTTTAAAATGAACTCATATCTGTGATTTCTCTCTGTAACATCTAGACACTTGCGCACAAATGATTATTTTTCCAGAGTGTTGGACAAGGAGAGGTATTAGTGACATGTGTCAGTGACCGCACACTTAATCAAGGACAAGGAGCAGGACAAAACAAAGTCCTCAGAAATTTCCACTCCTTTGACACTTGACTCTGCACTGCTGTGGACAGCACATCAGTTCATCATCTATGAAAAATCCAACATATAATCAATCTACTCACTGTTACTGTGGTATATGTGTGCAATATGAGACGATGCCACGGAGTCGAAGCCGCAAGGATCAAGTGTGGTAAAATCAAAAGATCAGAGGAGAAATTCAATTTTTATTTCCAAAGGGATTTTCACTGTGCAAATGCACCTCCATCAATGTCCTCCCTTTACAGAGTCATCTCCCCTTGAGCCCAATGAATCCATCTCAAAATCCTTCCAAACATTGGACTCACAGTACCCGACACTGTTGCCATGGAGTCTACCTCCATAACAAGTTTCCCTCCTCCTAATATGGTTACCAGCATCATGAACAGCACATTTCATTATGGCCCCAAACAAGATTAAAGCAGTCTTGCTCTGGAACAGCCAAGGGCCATAACTAACTGTTATAAACAGAGAAAAAGGATTTATTATTAAGTTTCTCCAATCACTGAGCTCAGGAACACAACACTTTTCATCTCTGAAGTGTCCACAGTGCTGAATGACAGCGCTTTATTAATAGTTCTGCTTCTCCAAACCAGCAATGTTTGTTGTATTTGTTTGAAGTGGAATAACATCAGATTTATAATAACCTACAGTTGGACTTGGAAGCTGTTTTCACCAGCGTTTGCTGGTACAAACCTTCTATCGTGACTTTCCCCCGTCATGCATAATGTCCTCTTGCTGCCTCTTCATGTCTCTGAGGAGCTTTGCTTTAGTAAACGCTAACAAACATTAAGCTCACGGAAACAAAAGCTTAACAGTCAAACCTCGCCAAAATGAGCTCCCACACACTAAACAATGTCTTAGTCTGTGTGTACTGCAAACATATGCCAGTATATGCACAGGGCTGGCGTTCCAGTGGGCGGCTAAAGAACAATCTACTATAGTAGGCGCGTCTAATGGAATTCAAATGTTTCAAACCTCAAAGAGTCAAAACAGAGCAGATAATTCTAGTTTACAACGGCCTGCTCAGATTAATCCTCCTCTCCTCCTCTGTTTCTTCTACCTCTTGTATTTTAGTGGGCGCTGAAGCTTGAAGAATAATGCAGTGAAGAGTAGCTCCTCATCTGTGGCCCTTAACCAGACTCCTTCTTAAAGTGTGACATCATCAGCTGCAGGAAAACCAAATATCTAAACCAGCATCTTCCGTACATGTAGGGTTGAGCAACAAACCAGTGCAGTTTGTGTCCTCACGGTGACCAGTGCTTCTCATATGATACTTCTCAGTTGGCAGAAAATTGCGAATCAATAAGATTATCAAGCATCTCATGTTCCAAGGTCAAATGCATCTGTAACAGCACACCATATTTCACACTCCTAATCTTTTGTTATAGCTGCGGTTATCTTTGTTTTCCTTTATAGATGTGAAAAAACATGCATATCTCAGGACTTAGTGTCCTGTGATGTTTATCTGTATTAGCATTGTACCTCCGACTGACACTGTTAACAGTTATTAAGTATTTCAGTAAGCCGAATTAAGTTGTTTAAGTGGAAAATTGTCATTAGTATTTTATTCAGATTTAATAGCTTATGAGCTTAGGGGTTTTCTATGAGTGTTATGATGAATATCCATGTCTGTAGATACATATTTCTCCCAGTAGCACTACATCGAAATAAAAAAAAAGAAAAAGAAAAGAATAGAAAAAGAAAAGTGTGCTGTTTTGCAGTATCAGCTGCAGAGGTGAAACACCTGCTGATATATTCGGTACACCAGAGGGATTTTTGGTCAGAGAGAGATGGATGTGAGGAGAAGTGGACTTATAAAATAGATGTACATATGAAGACTAAGTGTCTTTTCTGTTTTTCCATGAAATAATTGTGCAGCAGGGGGAGCTAGCAGGCCAGAAATGGAGTGGGAGAGCTGAGGCAAAGAGCAGGGACTTGGGTTCGGCTTCTCTGATGTGGTGCTGCGCGAGCTCTTCAACTACTTGTATGCTGCTTCTTGTGTTGTTGCTAAGTGTGCATGTTGCACAAGCAAAGTGCAAAATATACAATCAAACAAAAAAAAAGAACTAAGGAAAGAGTGACTTGGTTTGGAGTGACTTGCAAGTTTACTCTGTAGATCCCCCAAGCGTTGTGTCCCACTAGCCTATTAAACACACCTTACTTTATACTGCAAGAGAGTTGGAGCTTACACAACAACCACCTTCTCTATTGCGGCACAAAACTATAATTACAACAACAGAGCCTGCAGTATTAAGAGTTTCTTCTTTCTTTTCTTTTCCTTTTCTTGTCTGTCAGGAGGCATGGAGAACATTCTTCATATCACCAGCAAAGATAAACCCTGCAGTGTCATTGCACGGTGCAATGTTACGCTTTTCTCTGGAAAGGTTTATTCAGCCGCTCTCATTACATGTATAAAAGTGTCTCAGTGCAAGGCAGCTCTTCTGACAGGAGCTCACGTTTGGCTTGATTTTGTTCCTCTTTCTGTTCATCTCCCAGTTAAAGCTCATGAATGTCTGAGTGTATTAGTCTTATAAAAATGCTTTATTAATTTAAAATGAACTATGTTGGAAATTTGGATGAATTATCTGCAGTCTAGTGTGTTTTTAATGTTTTGGACAATCTGATCCTTTAGGTTGGATCTGTAGGGGAGCTTTGAAGAGGTATTGAAAGTGAGTGTGTGTCATATTAATTGGTCCCTTTTAAGGCATTTGTTGGAAGAAATATTTGATCTAGGCCAAAAAATATTATTACAGACAGGGGCTGCAGTGGAGCCAAATATGTTTCCATATTGCAAGAGAAAAACAGTGTAACCTCTACGGATGCTAGTGAAGAAACTGCACTAATACAGCAATAAAAACTGTTCATCATCAGTAAAAGTCCTGCATAAAAAGTTTGACTCAAGTAAAAAAAAAAAAGAAACAAAATGTGGTTGAACTATAAAAACATGTCAAATGCTACCATGGCTGGCCACTAATGTAGTCTGTTTACTGGATTATTAATGCAGATGCAGCTGGATACAAGCAGCATGTTGCTCTTGCAGCTGATGGAGGTAGAGCTACTTTTTAATACTTTATATTCAGTTTATATGTAGTTGCATTAAATAAATTGTAGGGATTGTGGTACAATGGAAGGTGTTAATATGAGAAAAACAGAATTTAGGTACATGTACTGTACATTATGTTTTCCGGTGATATCTTGAGCATCTTGGACATCTTCAGTTTGACACAAGATTAGTGTTTATCCAACACTATGGCATAGATTTTCAAGGATACACACTGAACTATACTGTACTGATCACACCCAACAACATTAAAAAGTGAGCTACTAATATCACATTTGTCATGCTATGATTATGGAAGCAAGCTGAAGAAAGATGAACAAGAAAACAAATTACAACGATAGTATTTATGTAGATTCTGTGATGGATCAGAATGTGCCTGTTTTTTGCCTAACAGGACATGCACAGCTACCACCCATTTGTTTTGGATGCAGTGTTTTAAACTACATTCTGGGTTTTGGTCATCTGGATTTAAAGCACCACCTCGTTTCTTAGTGGCTCTGGTTTCCATAGCTAAACCATTACAGACTGGCAGCTTCATAAGGCAGGGATTTTGCCCATTTCCTCTCACTGGATGTAAAGAGAAAAGAATAGGTAACATTATGAGACGTGCGTCATTAAAAAGGGTGCTAATGGTTGCTCTTTAACGCTGAGCCCAGGCTGCCTCTGCAGACATCAGTACTCTACACTGATTGCTACTGCAGTCTCAGCATCACTTAACTTCACATTAAATGGGCCTGTGCTCTGTCTGCTTTGAGCCAGGGTGGGAAGTCATTCAGTGCACAAATGAAAGCAGAAGGACCAACTCTGTTCTTTTCTCAGTAAGAAGAAATTATCCACACATTAATGCCTGGAGATATAAAGGTGATAGTCACTGATGTTGTGCAGGGAGATGAAAAACATATATCATGTGAAAACATGCGAAGGTGCTGAAACTAGTGCTGTGAATAGTTTTGATCAGTCATTTACCTTAATATAAGTGCAGTTCATGCAGAAAACACAAATATTCCACAGATTCCCTGTTTTAGAGGTGTGAATCTCTCAGGTACACTTGCTGACAGCTTCTCAGAGGCAGGTGCTACTGATTGTTCAAAGAATCTGGAAGATCTGCTCAATTGCATCTTTTACTTCATGAAATCCCAGTTTGACTTCATGGTGGTGAGGTCAGGCCTGCAGGGACCATAACTCAAAAACTCTTTATTCTTCTTTTAGTTTTAAAAAGTTTTTTTTTTTTGTTTTTTTTTAAAACTTCTCAAAGTTAAAAGATATCCTCTCTTTGGGGCATTTTAATCATCAAGCTAAGTTTCAAGAGTCATTTTTCAATTATATAAATAATAATTGGTATAAATTAAAAGATTTAATATCCTAAATTTCAACCCATTAAAATATTTATGTCAAAATAAAATAGAAATATTAACTTTATATTTATTTATTATTTATAATTTTGACAAAAAAGGTAGAGCCGTCATGGTTTCCAGAATAACTATGGGAGTAAATTTGACAGAAGAGCCATGGTTCAGTAATAAAGCTTAAAGCTTCTGTCACTATTGTCTGTCTCATTGACTCATACTCCCAGATTCTCAATATTTATTATTGTAATATCATATTTTTTAGGGCAGAGACAACTTTAATATACTTTCTTTACAGCTACACTTGATACATAAATAAAGATTTGGGAATACTCTCAAGCAATGAAGGTCATAAAGTATTTCGTGGACAGAGAGTGTTTGGTATCACAGAGCATCTTACTGCTGCTTTAACAGAGAATATTAGCTCAGGCAACTATGCTGAAAAATGAGATGGTGTGAAGAAAGACAACAAAAAGAAAAACATAAAAGTGTGACATATACCTATTTTCTGGTTGTTGAAAGTAAATCTGTTTTAATGGACTTGACTTTGATGCCTATAAAAATACATTCTGCTGTGTGAACTGTGCACATGGCTAAAATGTCACTTTCATGAAATATGTCAAATTTCTGGAAATGTTTTCCCTATTTAAAGTAAGCTGCTTATAAAAGGCTGCATTCCTCACAGATGGACAAAAACTTCTCTTTCACCTATAATCTTTTTCTTTTTAACTGGTTACAGCATTAGAATTTGGCTCCTCAACCTTTTTGTTGCAGAATTGAATGAAAATGAAACAAGAAGCCGAGACCTTAAACTGTAAAATATGCCTGTAAAAAAACAAGCTTTAATGTGAGGCACTTGGATATTAGATTTCTTTTTCCCCAGATAGAAATACATTTAGTGTAAAAACACAGTATTTGATAAAGGAAAAGCTAGTATGTTGTTTATTAATGTATGTTTAATTCTTGGTGTTTTATGTTGTTACACCTAATGCATCACATGTGTTATATATGAATAAAACATTTTACAAAGAAATGTGTATTTTAACAGGATCTTTTAGCTATCTGGCAACATGTTAAGTAAAGTTGTTGACATAAATAATAAAAAATTTACACATATTGGAATATAATATTAAAATATTAAATATTATTTAATTTATATATAATTTGAAAAAGGAAAAATTTGCATTTCTCTGTTTTTTTTTGTTTTGTTTTGCTTAGTTTCCCCTGAGAACACAATCATTCTATTCATTGCTATTTTCATATTATTTCCCCAGTTGTTATCAAGCATGTCCTGCGGTGACACACAGTTGACTAAACCGACATAAGGCAAAGTGTTTTACAATCAAACACAATGTTTTCGCCACAACAATGAACAATAAATCTGGGAACTGCTTCCTTTCTGAAATAATGACAGAAATAAAAAGAACGAGAAGACAGTTGATTAACAGAAAAATCACTTTTTCCACATGGCTTGTTTTATTTTTTTTGCCCAGGCTGTACTTGAAAACTGGCCCTGCGGCAAAAAAGAAACAATAAACATCATCCTCAAGCAAGGTGTCTATATTTTGTACGCCTTTTGACCTCACTGTACAAACAAGCACATTCATATCAATTTGTGTCACTTCACATTCTGACCATTATTTACCGCAGCTGCAGATTCTTCACGCTCCCTCTGCTACAAAAGATTAAAGTGTGATGACCACTCCCTGCTCTCATTGCAAAGACTGCCCAGATACACTTTTCATCTGAGCCTGTCACACAATCAGACTCTCAGTTTGAGCTAGAGCTAAATGAAGACAGAAGCATCCTTTGTTGTTTTTCTAATGTGGAAAGACTGTTGTGATTTTCTCCTCTCATAAATCTTTGCAGACGTTTGTGTGTTGGTACATGCAAATGTGTGGGTCATTGTTACATTACTCATCCACAATCTGGTTCAATAAAAGCAAATACCTTGACCTTTGAAATGACTTTACCTTTTGTGTATTTTATCATTGTAAAAAATGGGGTGTGTGAAACAGAGACCAGCGCTTTATAATCAAGGGATGTCTGTTAATGAACTGATAACCACGGTGCAGTCACTTTAAACATGAGGAAGATCAGCTGTGTATATTTGTGGCATCTCCTGTGACATTGTTTTTAATAATTCAGCGATTGCCCGATGTAAATTGTTCAATGGAACCCCCTCTTCTCACATGAGGAACAATTTGAAAGATGAAGCTGCTACAGGCATTTTAAGATGAACAATTTCAGTGCAAGAACAATATGCAGAGGTGCTAAAATATTCAGCACATTCTGCAAACACCCTGCCTCTCTCACTGGGTTATTGTGCACTGAAACACAGTTTATATTGGCTAACTTTGTCGTGTCTGTGCATTAATGGTGATGTCATAATAATGATGACAGCAAACTGAGACATAGACTTCACCCCTTATATTGCACGGTTGGGCAAACTTCCCAACACAAGAGAGTTTCTTCGTTCTTTTAGCACTTTTTCTTTGCTGGGTTTTGTAATGAATCACAACTCGGAGACCTCTGACTTGAATCAATACAAAGTGCCATGCCAGCACTATCTCTGCCGTATTACAATATGGGTAGAGTCATTGGAAATGAGTTCCCAGCAAACATCCCTCCAGTTCTTTAAAAATGCATAGGATTAAGAAGGAATGGTGTACTGCAGGATCAATCAAGCTCAACCAAGTGACTTAAATGACAGCGGGGATGGGGAAAATTGACGCTTGACAGTTTCCACAGTTTCTGAATCTTAGGTTCCTCTGCACTTTCTTTCCTCAACTTTAGATGGGGATGAAGTGTCGATCAGCTCTGAATGCAGGGTTGATGCATCAGGATTACTGCTCAGTGGGTGGTAAGGCCATTATCGCATGCTATCATAAGAGAATTTTCAGACTCATCTTTCAGGCCAAGTGTGGGTTGAAATATGTTAAATTAGATGTAGAAATCGGAATTAATATTTTGCCCCGAAGGCATCAAGACGTTCCTGCAGGAGGGATTAATTCAGACAAATTTATGGTTTTGTGTTTTTTTAGCATCTGTTTTTTCATGCTGTCAGGAGACTTGCAGTGAATAAAGCCGCACTGCTCCTCATGATGAAAGCTAAACTCCTGGTGAATTCATGTCAGCGATACAAAACTGCTCAAATATACTTCCTGTGTTATCAGCACTACCAGCTGGCATCTACCGCATGAAACACTGTCATGTTGCCTTTTTGCATCACACATAGCATCTGCTAAAAAACTGAAATCTAAAAAGCTTAAACATATTTACAACATTTGATGGATACCATACATAAATAAAATAAACAATTTTATAGAGGGTTATTTGTAGAAAGGACTTAATAAAAGTGAGAGTATTGAAGTCAAACTGAACTGAAATAGGACTCGTAGGTTAATTTTGATGTGATCATAGATCCCGTTTAAATTTCGGTTTGAAAATTTAATGTGAGTAAAGCTGTTATACTGGGAATTCATGAACCTAAAACAAAATTATGCTTAAAGTGAAATACAGATTTAGTTTTATTCAGTTTGACTGGTATAACAACTTTTTGCAAAAAAAAAAAAAAGTCTGTGTTGGAGCAAAATACAAGATAGAACCAGATGGGTGGCATAAAATTAGGGATCAGCATTATTATTAACATTTTGATTCAGTTCTCAAACTTATTCCATCTTAGTGTCTTTTCTGCAGTGGACAACTTTACAAGCACTCCTGTTTCAAACACTCATGATTAAATTCTGTAGGCAGACCTAAAGGCCCATAGGTAACGGGAGCAAAAAAAAGGGGGGAGTTGTCAAAGGAAAATGTCAACTCAAGTACACTTTATTTCTAAACCCTTTTAAAACAACTATAGTTGCACAAAGTGCTGTAAAAAAAAGCTAAACAATTAAACAGGCAGTAAATATACAACAAAATAAATGTTCACTGTTTGTAATGCAGTTTACAAACAATAAACAATAAAAAGTAAACTAAAAACAAATAAAATTTACATAATAAATAAAGCTAATGAAGATAACCAACAGCACATCCAAGCAGAAACAGCCTCACACTGAGTTAGGAGCCATAGAATGCAAATGCATCTTAGAGACGGACACTGAGGAGGCTTGTCTGATGGGGAGGAAGTGCTCCTTCCACATATTCTGGCAACGGAAAAAGCTCTGTCTCCTCTGAGTTTCTGTTTGGACCTCAGTACGTCCAGGAGCAGCAGGCCTGCTGACCTGAAGCACCGAGCAGGAGTGTCAGGGTGGAGAAGCTCAGAGGTAAAGAGAAATCATATAAAGATTTAAAAATACAAATAAAAACATGAAGCATCTTAAGCAACTTTGTGTTTCTAAGCCATGTTCTCTTTGTATCAGACATTTACTTTGTCACCATATTTACTTGAAAGCCGAGCTGCCATGTTTCACCAGATTGCAACAACTACGATGTAACTCAGGTATTGTTACTGTGACCCAGTCCACTCTGTACTAGATAAAAAATCCATTATGTCAAATCACAGATCAAACCTCTGTTAAACATTTGAGATGGCTAAAAATAGTCTCTTCTCATCGGTTTTAGTTATG
Source organism: Kiunga ballochi (assembly GCA_037177335.1). Taxonomy (NCBI): domain Eukaryota; kingdom Metazoa; phylum Chordata; class Actinopteri; order Atheriniformes; family Pseudomugilidae; genus Kiunga; species Kiunga ballochi. Next base: position 15,331,438 of record JBAMIG010000006.1, on the reverse strand, counting down.
AACATCATGGATCTTTCAGAGTGTTGAAAAGATTGATGACTTTTCAAAGAGAACGTATGAAAAATCCAGTTGGAGTTGTTCCTTTTTTCCAGTGTTCCCTTTTTCATTTTGGCCACAGATGGTTGTTCTCTCCATGTCGGCCTGTCCTATTTTTGTATAATATTTTCGCCAGCACAGATAAAAAAATCTTTGAGAGCAGATCAACCTAGCCCAAACCTTTGCAGGTGCTTCTACCAGTTACTGTGTAACTAAAATGAAAATGATCCTGTCCTGTAGGAAACAGAGGAGCACATACAGACATTCATCCTCCCTCTGATTGATGTTTCTGTACCACTAAGCCACTGAAGGAGTCCCATAAACTATAACTTGCGTATCCTACAGCAGGATTCAGACATGAAATGTAAGCAGCTCAGTCTAAAACAATGTAATTGTAGCTTCCACACAAGAGGACAGTATTCTACCCATAACTATCTCTGAGTGATTGTGTCATGTTACAGCAGAATCATTTTCTTGCTCGGTCAGAATGAGTACTGAAAACTAATCTGTTTGCATTGTGAGACGAGATATTGTGCAGAAAATGTAAAAAAAAAAAAAAAACGTTAATGGAAAAACATTAAATGCAAAAGGCTCATATAATTTCCTCATTTTTCATAATGGGTTTAAAAGTTGAGTGCTTTTTATACTGATGTCATAGAAAAAAAAACAGTTGCTTTTTTATAATGCAAAAGGAAGTGCTTCCTAATTATGTGCCAATAATTCTCAGTCTGAGACAATTAACAACATCAATATAAAAACAAGGCCATTTTTACGGAAGAATCCAACGACACTTCTCAGCGTTTCACCTTGAACGAGGGGTTAAGAGTTAGGAATTGCTGTCATGCTTTATTTTGGGTTAGCTAAAGTAGTGCTCACATTTAAAATGCTCAGTGGGTCTGCTGTATCAAGCTGTTTTCCTGGAGGAAAGTGGAAGCTTTGCTGAGAAAATGTAAAAAAAAAAAAAAAAACTATATTAAAAACAGGAAACAAAAACATTGCTTAGGAACATTATGAGGAATAATGTGTGTAAACACAGGTAAATAGACTTTCTTCTATTTATTCTTTCTGTAAATAAAAAGAGTTTATAAGAATGAAAATGTGTTTTTGTTTAGGACATAAATAATGTAAGTTTATTTGTATAGCACCTTTCATGCTTTACAAATTTAAAGTGCTTTATAAAAAAACTGCAAGAGCATTACAGATGTTAGTATAACAAAAATAGCAATAATCACAATAAAATAAAAAAGTAAATTAAAGTCATTAAAAGCAGATCAGATAAAGTTACCGTGCAGATTTTATTCATTGGTACATAAAAAAATAAATGTTTTTAACCAGGATTTAAAAGTGTCTGCATGTGGTGAGAGTTTAATCACTACTGGCAGTTTGTTCCACATGTTGGCAGCATAACAGCTAAATGCTGCCTCTCCATGCTTAGTCTGGACTCTGGTCTGGACCAGCTGACCTGCGTCTTTGGA
>JBAMIG010000006.1:15307595-15328681 GCA_037177335.1 Kiunga ballochi | reverse complement strand
AGAAATAGTTGGTTCTAGCCCGTTTTATTGTATTATTATAAATTTTGAGTTGCTCTCTTAAAATTTCATAATGAACTGTAAGTTTTGTTTTTCTCCATCTTCTCTCTGCTCTCCTGCAGGTTATATTCACTGAACATATCACAGATGTATTCTGGGCCTAAACTGTGTTGGGACTATTCTGTAATAGACTGTAAGTCAGTGTAAAGATTTTAAAACTGGTGTGATGTGTCCAGCTGTAGAATTCTGAATGAGCTGCAGATCTTAAATGCTCTTTGTTAAAAGACCATCACAGCAATCCAGCCTGCTGGAGATAAATGCATGGAGGAATATGAAGAAAACAAATGGTAAAATAGTAGCTGCTGTCACATCCTGACCAGATAAAGAAGATTAAGAATCCAGAAAGGCGGCAGAGTGGTGCAGTCCTGCTTGATCTGGATCTTCTCCATCCATGATGCCTGTCAGGGTATACAAACAACCTTCATAAGAAGCTTTACTAATTTTCAGATAGATCTAAATTAACGGGATTGTGACTTAAAAAGTAACATCTTTTAATCTATTTAACGGTCATTAGCTCAACTTTGTTATTGTACTTTATGTATTTCTGTATTGTATGTCACATTATTCATATTATTTATTAAAAGGGGAGATATTGTTTGTTTAAAGACGTTCTCACAGATCTGGTTATGAAGCTGCGGCCTCCGTGGCTTAACATGATATTTAATTTTTCAAATGTACCTTTACCAAACAATATAGTTTACCTCAACGTGCCTTGATGCTAACATGATAGAGGTTACACATTAGAATCATGTTGCCTGTGCAGTAAATGGTATACATTTCTGTGGGCTCAAAGCTTTAGTAAAATGCTACTTTGATAGATTGTGCTCTCAGCAGCCTACCCACTAACCATTGTTTTTCTTAGAACTATCTTCTCTCATTTATTCAGCTGCAATTCCCCCTTGTGAATAATCTTGACATTTTTTTAAAGGTTAGATGAGCAATCCTCCATAACTCCCCTTTAAAGACTTTCTCTCTGCCTGCTGGTGTCCAACATGCTCTCAGGACTCTGAAAGAGAGTTTTAAAGAGAAACAAACTACTAAGCTTCACCTTACATCTTAACCACAGGATAACATCAGGGTCGTACACGTTTTATCACATTACACGGCACAGATGATATCATGTGTAAAGATCACATTTTAAATAATGGAAAATGATTTAGTTGAAACGCTCGAGTTGGTACAGAGATTGCAATCTGGTTCACAGAAAGAAGAAACATCCTTGTGTCATCTCATGGATCGATGAATCCTGAAAATGATAATTAGCTGTGGTGATAGCATTGCTCAGCATCATTTTAAACACTGTTGCAGTAACATGGAAATGTGTTGATGTCATTATTTTTTATGAGCTAGTCGTAGTAACTAGTTTATGAATAAGATGTTTCCTTGAAGAGAGAGAGAGAGAGGGAATACAGGATGACTCTAGACAGATTTATTGAATCCATCAGAAGGATTTTGATGAACATTTTTGTACAGTGACAAGAAGTGTAAAAACATAATAAGGCAGAAATAAAAATAGGTTCTGATAAATGGAACAACAGAGGGAGCATCTGGCTTGTAAAATAGATATTAAGTCCAGATGAAGTCCTAAAAGAGCCAAATATTGTCCTGAAGTCATCTGAGGGGGTAACTTGTCTTACTCTGGTATATGAATTAGTTACATGTCAACTCTACATAAGTTTCACACATACAGTCATCTCAGATGGGTCTATGTGTAGTTCTAGGCTACCATGAATGCTTGTCATTTATGAAGTGAGACAGCCTATCCAGCCATATCATCGTGCGTCAGCGTCCTGTCGCCCAGCAGCTGCACATGTACGCAACACTCTTTCAACATCTTTAATGAATGTGGCTTTTTTACATTTTGGCTAAAGTGAAGTGAGCAAAATGCCTGCAGTTCATTCACGATCTCCATGTTGTGCAAATGGAAGTATGAGGGAAACAAGGCTGCAAAGGAGATGACACCAGTATCCCAGCAAGTGGAGTTCAGGTGGCCATTTGTCACTTTAACAAATAAGTGCTCACTGTCACACTCACTCCTAAAGGGGCCATTTAGAGACACAATTAACCTAACCTCTTTGGCCAGTGGGAGGAAGCTGGACTACCAGGAGACAACCTTTACATTTACAGGGAGCGCATGCAAACTCCACCTGGACAGACGGGTTCCAACCTCCCCCTCAGCTGAGTCTCAAACCAGCAACCTGCACTGTGAAAAATGGCTGAGATTAAAAAGTTAATTCCTTAGCAGGTAGTTTTTACTCCTAACTTTAACCATAAGCGGAGGAAAAGAAATAGAAGAGTAATAGTGAAAGTTGTGGGAAAGTCTGTGCATGATGGGTATTATTGGCTTGACATGTGTTTAACCCCTCATGGGCTGATGTATCACTCTGTTTCTGAGACATTTTGCATCACTTTATGGCAGAAACTTTACCCAAAACACTATTGTTCACCATATGATACTGGTCTCCTGCACCCTGGGAAATACCAGAAAGCAGAAGATTATCTGATAATATTTTTTATTATTAACATAAAAGCTGTGGAAGCAAAATGGGCGTACACTCGAGTTTTTACTGTAAGTTTTTTTTTTTGTGGATGAGTGAAGGTATTTTAAAACCTGTAATGAGATCACACTGAAAAGTTATAAAAGGGATAAATAATAATAATAATTTACTGGCTGTAGATGTATATGGATGTGTATCAGACAGTCAGTAAAGTTAAGAATGTAAATTTAGTTCTCTGTGTTAGAAAAGTGACGGGGATGGTCTGAGTGTCAGATGTGCCCTGACAGGAAAACATATGCACATTTTGAAACTGACAAATGAGCACGGGCATTTATAGAAACATCCAAAGTGTTATGTTTTTAAAGGTTTATTACCATTTTATATTGTTATTATTTAAAAGTCTGATTGAATTATTTGCTTGTGGATTATGAAAAAAATGCTGTAGCAGTCTTTTGAGTGGTTTGATTATACACACACACACACACACACACACACACACACACACACACACACACACACACACACACACACACACACACACAGCTGTGTCTGTACAACAAAATGCTTGCATTGTTGTCAGGTAAGTTATGTTGATTGTTGATGCAAAAAGCATTATTTGCAGAAATGCATCATTTTTTGAGCCACAGTCCATGAACTCACATAAAATGTTTGTAAATCTCCAGACATCTCGTTTTCATGCTGCACAGGTCTTAAATGCAAAAACAACAGAAAAACCTATTAAATAAGTGTGTGATTGTGTGTGTATCCGCTTGTGTTTTTATAAATTCATGCACATGATTGGCATATAATGCTCAGGTGGATGCCAGGTTGTCATATCTCCAGTGGTCAGGTTGTGTAATTTGTTTGCAAATTGAAAAATTCTTTGAAAGGACATGAAACTGTGGTAATAACATAAGTACCTAGAATATGGGTCTACCCATATTCTCTGCACCCACATGTTCTTTATAAACTCTCTCCTAAAATCAACTGCAGGATCGGAGGTGTACCACATCCAATAGTCTCCATGTGTTTGAAAACAGACATTTCCTCTGCAGCTTTACCATCTGCAGTATAATCCCTTCATTAGATTCTGGTCAAAGATTTCGAAGCAGGACTTAATGTCATCCACACAATATGTTACACACTGTGATGGCCCTGGTATAAGTTGTTTTTCAGTCTCACTCGATCTCTTCAGGATGAAGACCAGAGCAAGTCTCCGTTCCTGGACTGGAAAGTCTCCTCAGGTGTCTGTTTTCAGGAAAATCTCCCACTCCATCCGTTGACTGTCCAATTTCTTCAAAGTTGGAATCAAAATCGATTTATCTTCCAAGACATTCTCTTTTTTCTCTCTTTAGGTTTCAGTGACATCTTCATCTTCTTCTAAAATCTAGTTTTACAGATAACCTCATGATCACTCAACCACTCATAATGTTCATAGTAACAGGATAGTGAGGCAAATATAAAGCTATATTTTGGGTGTCTGCGTAAAGATATAACATTGATTAATCTGGGAGGTGTGCTTCATGTCGGGGTAAACACAAAAGCACTGGAAAGAAAAGGGTTCACACTACAGAAACCTGTCTAGCCTGAGTGAAGATATATATTGTTTCATCAGGAAGGTGGTTCACATGGTAAGTTTGGCACATAAGCACAGAAAAGAGATGTTTAAACATCTGAAATGTGTGTGTTGTGGTATTAGAATGTTTTCAAACCTGATGGATGTGTATAACGTGAATACCCATTCATGTTTGCCTGCCTGGTTATTGTGTCTGTGCAGGTCTGGTGAGGCACTGGCAGCCTATCAGGGAGTACTTTGCTACTCAACTCACCACATAGCATTTAAAAAAGGTTCAGCCTCTCCATGATCCTATACAGCGACGGGCAAATTGGGGTTTATTGGCTAAACATGTTCACCACAACTAAGCCAAAAGCACAAAAACGTCTTCTCTAATTTGCTCAACACATCACTCAATAATAAGGCTAAAGAGGTTTTGGGATGCTGGTCTGTGGAACGATGAGCCAAACCTGATATTTTTGGGCGTATGGATCAGCGGTATGTAGCAAAGAAACATACTCTAAAAAGAACACCGTCCCTTCAGTGAAGCATTCAGTGGTCCAGTGATGGCCGCTTTGCTTCCTCTAACACTGGAAACACTTCAAACCAAAATGGATTCAGTCAAGTATCTGGAAATTCTGAGAGAAAATGTGATGCTGTCTGTGAAGAACCTGAAACTTAGGTGTCATCGGACCTTCCAACAGGAAAATGACTTCAAGCAAGACTCAAATCTACCAAAGCTTTGTTTAAAACACCCTGGAATATAGTAGAGTGACATTAAAAGTGGGATTTGTTGTTAAATTAAGAGAAACCTCTTTCAATATTTATTGTGCTGAGCTGTTTCAATTGTTCCAGTTTGACGTATTTATTGCAAAGAGCTGCTAGTTTGTACATTTTGTCAATAAACCTCATTTGCTGTGGGGAATACAGCCATAGACTAAAGCAACTATAGGAAATAGTTGGATGGTTTGATTTATGATTGACAACGAGTAATAAAGACAGGGAACCACCTGTATACTTCTGCCACATCCAGTAGTGTGATAGTGGGCCTGATCTCAATTGCTTTTGGTTTGATTGTACAATCTATATAAATCAACCAACAGCTGTGCAGCTCACCTGCAGTCAGACCATGAGCAGAGGGAAAAAATGCCCACATGATGAAACCTCATCTTCTCGCCACTTTAGCAGTCTGGCTTTGTACGCTCAAACCTGAGAGATTATATCCCTTGCAAAAGACTGGACAGTGTGAGCTAAGGATGAGGGTTTATACACGGCAGACATAACCTCTGCATGCTCACATTACTTCCTTCCACGAATAACATCTTAGCCTAAAAATAAATAAATAAATGTAACATTTTTGAGTTGGTCACAAAGCATGTAAAATATGCCCCAGATGATTTTCATCCCAGTTTGGTGGCAGGGGCTAGAGCAGCACCCTGCAGGGTTAATAGTGAAGCCATTGCATCTCCATTATGTTCACTGCTCATTAAGCTAATCATCCTATTACTCTAATAACAGGTAAAATGGAACGTCTTTTCATGTTTCTGCACCAGCACAGGCACAGCTGATGGTATTTTCTGCTTAAATGGGGGTGAGTCTGTTAATCTGAAAAGCTGGTTTCACATGTATTTGAATCATGTGGAACTTGTGGCTTTTTAGTATATTTCTAAAACTAAGGAGGGTCCTATTTGCATGTTCTCCCTGTATGCATTGCTTCTCCCAGGTACTTTGTTGTCTGTATTTTTAAATACACCTCTGAGCATGAGAGAAAAAGCAAAGCTTGAAAAAATCCAGTCAAATTAAATTTGATTCCAATATCCTCATTGCAGAAATGAAAAAATGGCTCTAGGAGATTCCATATCTGTGCATCTAACAGTATCACTGGAAAAGGAACAAGTTTCATTAATGAGAGACAACCAACTTGACTGGTCTGCAGAGAAAACCCACAAGACAGAGATTCTTATCGTTCCTATTTTCATGTGTAAGGCTTACTTTAGCAGAATTTGTCCAGTTAATCTGTCAGAATTATACTTTAGATATGATTTAAATAATAATTTAAACTTTGTTTAATTTTTTTAATTAGTGCCAGTATTAGTAAGAAGTTAACTTTTTTCTCCTTGCAAAGACACTTTTATTTTAGTACAACTTAGTTCATAAAAAAATATGTTCTAAAGTCTAAATTTCCTTAATACTAAAAAAGTACGTTGCTGATTTGCACCCTGAATCAATTACTAAACAGCGTTTACATTCAAGATGTGTCTGAAATTCTGCTGTTGATGTTTGTTTACGTTACACGTTGCTTGTTTACCCTTAGTTTGTTTTTCGATGCTCAGCTCATTCTGTTCACATGGAATGAATTATGCTATATAAATAAAGTTGACATAGCAGAGCTGAAACATGATGATTATGTCAGTTTGGATATAAAAATGGTTTTATTTTCCACATTAACTGTTTGAACCTTACTGTGTAATTTAAAAGTCAGATGGCTGACTCAAAATGAAGGGACTATTTAAAAAGAGTACACATCTGAACCTCTTTCAACACAATTTTACATTTTGCTAAGTAAAACTTCACTTTCATAAGATTGTGATCCAGTGAAGTACAGCTGAACCGCTAAACATAAGAACGTTTTAAATGGTTTGGGAGAATAAATATGCGATGCCACAGATCAGGCATTCATAATCTTTATTTCTTCCGCAGACCCCCCTCCTCTCACCTGAGATCTACAAATTAACTAATGAATGCAGAAACACTGTCAGTGGCAGATTCTGGCAGAAACATTCACAGCTGCTGTTATCTTCAAGCTTAATAAAGCATTGACAAGGTTTTGTATCAGTTATCTGTGGTGAAGCTGCAAAGCACAGCAGGGGACACTGAGGATGACAATGCTCATCCCAGCCTTCCATTAAGATCTCTGCAGAAAAGCTTTGCTTTGCGTGGAGAATAAGCTGCCTTCCTCCCTCTCCAACGTGTGGTGAAGCCTGAACGCCCACTGCTTTTAGATTAACCTTGTATTCCCTCATTCAGCAGTGAAGCACTGCTTTCATATAATCCCACCTGGCATGTCGTTGACTCCTCTCACTGATAAATGCAATTCCCAGCTTCCAGTCTTTCTAATTCAGCTATGCCACACAAGCAACAGTGAATAAATACATTAAATTCAGTATCACATAGGTGGAGAAGCTTGAGAATAGACATTTGTGAAATAGACTTCGATCAGAACTTATCTCGTCTTGGACTCCTTTGCTATTTTCTGTATTTGTAATGGATTTTGCTGTCACAGATTTTTCATTATTCTTTTTTCTTTGTTTTATAAATGGCAGTTTGGGAAAGGCAGACTTTCTAAAGAATCTTTAGATGCTTGTTTTTTTCATGTGACTCCCGCAAAATCAGTCTTCATCTTTTACATGAAAGAAAAGAAGAAATGTGTGCACGAGTAACAGAAGGGAGTCGTAGCGAAGATGGCAGCCCCCTGCATCCACTGATGCAGAAAGGGTTCCAGTAGGACAGACCTTTATTGCAAAAGCCATCAGATGTGAGCATGACAAAAGGTTTTTACCTTTTTGTATATATTCTCATCTTTGGGACACTGACTGAACCCAGAATTACTGATTTGTATACAACTATTGTAATTATTTTGTGAATACAATTTTAACTAGGGTTGTTCAATATTGTTTTTTTAAACAATATTCAGTGTAAAGATTTTCTTAATTTCCAATACTGATATCAACAGATACTTACACATATTTACCCACCCCAAAAGGGAAAATAATAATTCAGGTAAATAAGACCCAACTTTTGCTTTGAAGCAGATGAAGACATGTTTAAATAATTCCATAATGCAGGGATGAGTCCACTCCTAAGCTGCCTACGCTGCAGGTGAAATGATGTCACAGCCACAGGATTTTTTGCAAATTGTGCCAACAAAATACAACATGTCTGTAAAACTATACATTACATCTTCTGTGCTGTTTAGTTAAAGGAGAAACAGCTTAAGAGTTTGATATATAACATGTACACGTTTAAAAAAAAAACTGATACTGATATCGTCTGATATCACATTTTAATGCGGACATCAAATGATAATGCCGATCATTAAATATCAGTTTACTAAACACAATAAACCCCATCTCTTAATGTATTCTCTTCTTCTTGAACCATAAATCACTTTAAGGCTAAGGAGGATTATTAACATTTGATCTAATAGCCACACACTTTGAGGAGGTTTTACGGTTCAATGGCCTGCTTTCTGAATTAAAGCAAGAAACGCTCTTACATTTGCTTTTATTTGTTTAAACTGTTCTGCATTTATAATCAGGCCTCAGAGACCTGTTTAAAGACCTCCGAATGGGATGATCAGATTGTCAAGATGTCTAAAAATCCTTGTGAAATACAAAAGGAGCTTAAATGTGAGTGAGAGGAAACCCAATGAACAGAAAAAGCATAATATTTGTTATTTTCTGTATTCCACTCCAATGTAATACAATTAGATAAAACAATTAGACTGAGTCAAAACAGGCATTACTCACGCTTGGCTCTAACATGTTTCCACCAGCTCACAGCATATTTCATATAGATGCAGTTCAATTACAATAGAAAGCAATAGTTTATACTTCTTCTCCAAATGTTGTTTTTTGTGAAATGAGTAGAAAATCAACTCATTTCCTAAAAGCATTAATTCTACCTCACATTATCAGGCTAAACTGAGTTGAATCCCAATTTATGTGACTCATAACAGATTTTTTCTCTGTGTGGAAACAAACTTAATAGTCATTTTTTATTTTTAAATGTGACTGTGGACCAAAAGTGAGATCTCTGACATGTGAATGCACACGAGAGTGGACGTTCATCCTGGACTCTGTTCTGCTTTTTCTCTCTACAAAATGTCTGACATGCTCTTTACACTATAGATCCACTGCTGGCAACAGCTGCTTAAAAAGTTCAGACATTTCTATATTTTTTTCCTTCTTCTAACTTTTTTATATCACTGAAGAAATGTTTGTTTTACTTAAAAAGCTAAATGTCTTTCCAAATGTCAGAATTGTTCATGGATGTAAATCTGATTTCCATCATGGTCTCACATTTCTGGTGTTTGAACTGACATGAAATTTTCTTATTTGTGTCCACTCACAAACCTTTTTGCCATTTTTAGACACAAACCAGACACAACAGGAAACAGTGTTATTGTTTCAATATAGAGTCACAAATGCTTTGTGTTGCTTTCGTGTTTACAGTAATTCTGTTTTCAGGTCACGTGGGTTGTTAACATTTCTCACATGTAGTAACTATATAAGTTGTGTCTTCAAGTGGTTTTACCTTCAAATTTAACTTTTGCAAGTATTTGTTGTTGTCTTGTACTTTCTCATGCGGTTTTCTTATTTTGCAAAATGACGTAGTTAAACTCAGGCTGCTAAAACTACATTTTTAAAGTTTGGCATTTACAATGAGATGGTTGAAGGTTAGTGTTGGTTTGATCTTTAAAACGAGGTTGTACGGACTCACATCAGCATATTCAATCCAACCTCTTCCAAGCATCCTGCTGAAAGCTACTTTTCAAAGTCGTTTAGTTTTTTGTTTTGGCAATTTTTTTGTCATGGCGCTGGACAAGGACGCGTAATTTTCAGCAGGCAAGCATCAAAGTCATATAATACGTTACTACATTAAATCTAATAAACTGAACTCTTTCAATTCTAATATACCTCATATGTAAAAGCAAAATCAGTTGGAAATTAAACATTTACTCTAAAAAGCATAAGAACTGAAGGTGCATCATGGATATTTTGTAGCTTTTAATATATATTTAAAGTTCAGACTTGATCTTTGTAAAGATTTAATCATTAAATGTCTCATTTCATGAAAGCAGATTACATAAAAGCTAAAGTAAAGACTGTCAGCTGGCAGTCTGCAGTCAACAACATGTACAAAGCATCCTTATAAAACAGAGGTCTGTGTTGGAAAGTCAGACTATAGGTGGTGGATGATGTGTGTGAGGCTCCAGGAGATCTGGTGCAGAGTGGCACAGCCTCATTGCTGCATTAATTTTCCCCACTATGCTTCCAGTCTCTAAAAGCCTTTTCAAGAAGTACAGAGGAAACTATCTAAAAAAGAACAGATAGTCTTAGTTGTCACAGAAGGCAGAGCAAGCTGTGACACTTGCTGAAGGAGGTGTTACTGAGTACAAACCTAGCAGCCCAAATCTTTGCCACGAGCACTTTTTTGTGGCAAAATTAACATTTTGAATAAGTATAAAATGTAACTGAGATTCAGATTTAAACAAAAAAACACCACTTCGGCCAAACTTTGCGAGCTCATAAAGAGTTTTTGTTCATAAAATAGGTTAAATGACTAAGTTGAATTGGTACTGGAACTGCTGCATTCATACTATATAAATGGGCAAAGTCTCTGCAAGAGCAATGTCTGTTAGAATTGTGTATAAGCCCCTGTTGTCTCAGGATGATTGCACAGGTCAATGGCAGCCTATCAGTCTTGCAGAACTGTGCACTTTGGGCCTCAATTCCTTGTAATGACAGCAGCTGGAGGCTCTTCCAGGCATTCTAGCCCCTATGTGCCAAAGGATGTGATGTGTGACTTCTGTTGTATTTGTGGACAGGTCTTATTTGTCTCAGGAAAGGGCGTCAGAAATGACCGGACCCGCTGCACCCAGAGTCATTTTCCCAGCTGAATTTTCTTTTGCTTGAGAGCTGGATGTATAGCAAACCTTAAACTGCCATTTCACCCGCACTTACTGTGTATATATTAAGTCAGTGTACAAATGGCACTACTGTATGATTAAATGCCTATCTGGAGATTTTAGGAACACCTATATGGGGCAAAACCACTGTGAGGCCAGTAGTTTTCGGGCTTCATCACAACAGCAGTAAACTGTGTGTAAACAGGCTGTGGTGGGAGCACAATGGGAAGCAATGGAAAAGTCCTTTCAATCTTCTGTCCCCTCCACCAGGAGTGCCACTGCAGCTCTGAGTGCCCCCCTGGCACACTGATTCCGAGATGAAGGGGAGGCTCTGCAGCAGCGTGATCCTAAACGCGATGACACAGGACTCTGTGGCTGATTCTTTGGACAGGTGCATGCTGGGTGATTTATGTGCACGTCCTCTTGCAGGTCCCCAGGAGCAAATATTGACTGTTTATTTCTCCGAGCTCAAGGCAACAGGGAGGCAGCAATTTCTTTATGTTGTTTTTTTTTTTTTCTAGACCTTAGATAAATTGAACCCCGCAAGATGCAAACACACCTGACAAGGAGCAATTTTTTTTAACTTACGCACTACCTGCCCCCCCCCTCCCACCCCCCCACCCCCACCCAACCTCAGAGAATGTAGAGGGGAAAAAAGGCAACTTAATAGCAAACATTATTGATTTGTCATTCCTCTTCGCAGACATCTATACACAACAGGGACATTTCAATTACACAGGGGGCTTTTGGATTGCTTCCTCCTTCAGCTTCCCACCAGGACAGGCCACCTGCTGCAGTATTGATGGACACTCTCACATACTTCTGCATATCACAGCACTTGGCATCACACACATGTACCTAAAAACTAAAATCTAAAATTGGTGCATAAAAAGTCTTGCAAAATATAACATGTTTCAGGAAGAACAGTGTTGTATCTTATTAAAACATTTAGGTTTCATAATGTGGAATATTTTGTATGTGTTGTTTATTCAGTTTGTTAAATGATGACAGATGGAGCTCTGGGTGGTTGGTGGATATCAACAAGGCACAGAGGTGGTGTTGGAGTGATGTTTTGAACTGGAATCATGGGGAACTTCTTCAGGATGCCTGAGAGTGTCAAAAATAGTCTCTGTAAAATATGAATATTTTCTAACTGACTCTTTCCTTCCATGGTATATATACACCAGACAGTACTATTATCTTCATGAATAATTCCATGCTACAAAAAATGGCACTGAAATTTGATGTCATTTGCATTGATTATTTAGGAGAAAGGAACAAAACCAGTATATGCAGAATAATTTGGGACACAGTGAAGATTACAGTACATTAAAGCCATATCTCTCAGTAAAACTTTGAGGTCAGGACAAAACTATGAGGACAAAAATAATTTAGACAATTTTGCTATTGAAGTTTTTCAAATTGGTGTAAAAATAGAAAAGAACCTAAAACAAAACCTCTGGTTCCTCTTTAAGACTATGTCTTACACATATGAATCCAACCAGTTCACCCAGCTTGCTCAGTCCAGAGGGTCCTGTTTTTCTCCCCTTAATTTGTCTTTTACAAGGGGAAAGTACCAAACAGGTTTTTCTCAGCAAAGTCTGCTTCTGTGGGAAATTATGTTCACCATTATCGGAGAGATACACAATGTTTAGTCAGCCAGAACAAACATTTTTTGTACAAAGGGCAGAATGGAAGTGTCCGAATGAAGTGGCCCCACTTGCTCATAGTACTTAAAGACGGCAATAATTTGTGCAGAGTATTTTATGAATTGTGAGTATAGAAGAGAGCTACGTGTTCAACAATGCGAAAATTTCCCCTCTTTTACTCTCTTTCTCACCTAAGTGTATGTCTCTACATGGAAGTATGTTTGTATATGGAGATATTTATGGGGAAAATGGTAACAAACAGAAACAGAAAATAAATGGAGAGCTGACTGAGTCTTTCCTGCCCTGAGGTGAACAAGACAAAAAAAGCAAAGCCAAACCACCTATGTTTATTTACTCTGATACTCTGTCAGTCCTACAGGGACAGCAGTCCTGTAGGGTTTTTTTTCCTGCTTCAACACACCTTCAATTTGAATGGATCCATCAGGCTATCAGGTTCTGGTATGAAAGCCTGGTCTGATCCAGGTCTGATAGCACTGACCAGGAAAGATTTGAGTTTAACAAAAGTTACAATTTTTTCTTTTCTTTTTCTTTTTAACAAGTACATTTCAAGAAAATATGCCAACTTATGCCGTCAGTTTCATTTTTCTTACCAATAACAAAAGAATTTAGTTTGTTTATTGCTTGCCAGTACTCAAGTTTTCTTCTTCAGATCTTGTTTGTTCCTAACCCACAGAGACATGACCAACCTTTCTGTTTTAATTACGCATTTCTTCTGGTCAGTAAATGTTATTCCTCAAAAAACACAGCTTAAAGAGACAAAAATGTGTTTTTTTCCATTTACAAAGTTGTACCACGACCTCCGATTTGGAAGTATCTCGAAATGACTATGTTACAATTTTGCTTTAAATGAATGTAGTTGAATAGATTTTAACCTGCACTGAGGCCAGACAAGCAAACCAACTAACTAAAATATAGGCTTGATGAAATGATATTTTTCTGTCTGGTTCAAGTCAGTGTGTTGATTTATTCTGTTTGTGTTGTTTCATAACACTCTCATTATGAAGCAGAGGCTTGTTACTGTCACAAATGTCTCCTGAAGACTGAAAACTAACATAAAACACTGAGCAAGAATCTCTAAAAGGAAAATATCTGTTGTTTAAAGCATTGTAAAGCTTTGAGCCACCGGGAAAAGATTTTATGCATAAGACTAAACATAAATGGAAAATCATGTTGTTGCATCAGATATATTTGAGTTATTTTGTCTGTTTGTGACCATAGTGTCATCCTATCTAACTAAAGTACACAGTTAATAAAAAATTCTTTCTGCCCTCTATGCGTACTACAAAATTAATGAGTTTTTAGTTTATTCTGTCTCTCTTGGATGCCCCAAGCTGTGAAATATGACCACAATTAACAATTTAAGATGTTTTACATATTAATACTCTTCCTCCTGACAGTGTGTCACCTGACCAGAAAATCAACTTCTGCATTAATGAAAATGATCATATATATGCTTTTATTGTATTTACTGCAGAGATGATTTAGATTTAGATACATTTAGATGATTTCTGCTGATACACTGACTATGATTACGTGTTTTTTTTAAAAAAATTCATAATTAGTCATTTGGAATTAGGTAATTCTAAATGAAATATTTCTTTAGTAAAGTTGACATGGAACTTTCTCTTAATTCTGCTGATGGCGGGCTTGATGCACATACGAACATTGGAAGTAAACAAACCACTTGCTGATTCTCAGCTTTTAGTAATACCACCATACCTATTGTTCACTTTTCAAATGGATACGACTAAACCTGCATGGTTTACTTGTTAGAGGGATCTTTTTTTGTGTGTTCTACAGAAACCAAAATGTAAACCTTTAACATTCATGCAGTTTACTTACTTTAGTACATTTATTTACACATCAAGAATATAAACCATATAATAGTTATACTACCCAGTGTATTAAGAGTTACTTCTATAATTAGTAACCTCAGCTTGAATGAAAAAGTGAAGCCTATGTAGAAGTGTCAAATCTGTCCAATAGACCTTCACAGGAGAAATAAACATGTTTACAACCTGGTGCAAAAAACATTGTAGGTCTAATAGGTCTTGTTTAAATTCATGACCCTTTGAGGGAGGGTAAATTTTATAAGTTATATGTTTAGACTATTGATTGGTTTAGATCTAATTTAATTATGAATTTCTGCATAATTAGGGGTGGGTCCTTTTGAATGACAGGTATCTAATAACTGCTGCAAAAGGCAGAGTGCAGCACAAATACAGTTATTAGACAACTAATAGCACGCCTTAGCGTTAGCATGCATATTTCTGCTAGCCATTTTGTTGCTGTTAGATTTCATTTAGCTCAGTGTACTCTTAATTACAGGCAGCTTAGAGTTTGATAGACATCAATCATCCACCCCAACTTTCACAGCACCCCCCTCTCAGCTCCAGCTCTACGACCAGGGGCAACGGCACATATGATGCTGACAAAATGGCTTTTATATACAGTCTAAGCTTCTAAAAAATGTTATTTAATGGTGTACTGTTTTAGTTAATCAGACACTGTAAGAGGGTGAAATGATGTCTGGTTGACAGAGAACACAGAGAACACGCTTTCTCTTTCTACAATGTATTTATCTGCATTTTATCCTTGTTTTTTTTTTAATCACATCTCATTCAATCTGTAACTTATGAAGAAACTATTAACCTGCATGGACTGTAGCAAAGCAACACTTCTCCATCTATAATTAGAATTGCACTAAAAATACACACAAATGGGGAGAGTTATGCATTTATATATAAAAAAAGCAGTTTATCATTTAGGAACAATTTTTACCTACATGAAGGAAACTTTTGTAAACAAAACTTCTAAGAGTCGCAGGAATTACACAGCTAACTGCTTATTTTATGTATAAATGGGCTGCAGAGCATTTTTCTTTTTAACTGAATGGTCTGAAGTTGTTTTTGTGTGCAGCTGTATCATCAAGGGAAACTCAGCAGCCGTCTTTTGTTAGATTATTTGATTGGTTTGACAAGCGTAAGCATTTTGGACATTTAATGGTCAGTCCTCTAAACACTATGTAGAATATCATTTTGATTTAGGGGTTCAGGGTCTGCATGCCTGATTAAGCTACTTGTTCAGAAACAGCATTACATCATTTACAGGATGCACTTAGCTTCCTACACACAAGCTAAATTATTTAGCTGCACAGCTAAACTATAAAGACTGATTAGAGCAAAGTTATACTGGATCATTTTGATGCAGATTATGGAGTCCTACATGTATCACACATATCTAACAAAAGGGTTAATTTGGACTTCACTAACACACGAGAGCATGTAACTCTGGAAAGCTACTTAGCTGTTCCAAATTACAAAGAAAACAGAGCAAGAACTTCCTTTAAAGCTGTTCTGTTTTCTCTTTTTTTGTATAAGTTAACACACTCACAAACACACACACACACACACACATACACACTCACACACACATTACCTAAATTTCTGAAGACAGGACAAAAGTCTTTTTCAAACTCACAAAATTAAGAGCTAGGCACCTTATAGATTTTAGTTTCTAGTGAAGATTATTGAGGAAAAACCTCTCATTCTCATTCTCATAATTCTCATTCCTACCAAGGCAGGATGGTTGAGATGCATTAAGGAGGTCATAAAATGCATCTAAAGATATTGAGAGGCCAAATAAATTATTTTAAATCTAGTCCGCTGCACCAAATTGTCCCTAAAATACATATAAAACATATAAACATTAACACAACTAAACATTTCACAACTAAAATGACCACTTTATTCTAAAATACTGACATGAAAAGTAAATAAAAATCTAAAAAGAAAAACATTATTTACAAAAACAATGACTATAGTTTCAGCTTTTGACCTAAATTATTAAATGCTTTTTATTTCCTATGAGCTTTTTTCTGACTGTAAAGACTTTAAGACAAATGTCTTTCTGGTGTCCATCCACTGACTAAATAATCTGATCTTGGACAGAAACAGCGAGGTAGTCCCTCTCTAACACCAGAGAAGGAGTCTGACAGATTAAAGTGTTAATGCAGAGAAAGGAAAACAAAAACAAACAAACAACAACAAAAACACCACAAAACAGGTGCAAACAACAGCAGATTGGCTGTTTGTGAACAGAAAACCTAAGCTTATACGACTCCAACTCTTCAAAGCTGAATTATTCAATGGTAAATAGTATCACGTCATTAATTTGTAAATTTGCAGAGTTTTTAATAGCAGATGCAAAAGATGACAGTGAATGTGATCATGAATCCATAGCCACAGATGCAAAAGCACAAATATAAAAAGAGATGGAGAAAGAGAGGGAGGGTAAGAGAAAACAACAAAAACAACCAGAAACACGATAAACACTAATTAGCTACTCTAATTGAAGTGCACTCTTAAAGTAATTACGAGGCAGAGGAGGCAGTATTTATTCTCATAAATTATCCTGACAGCACAGACGGTCCCGTTTCTTTTCTTTTGGTCCGAGGAAGATTTTCCTCCCACTTCATAAATCTGTCAGTCAGCAGCAGTGTAAGTGAAAGTTTGGTGTTAATGGTTTTGTTTAACATTAGCATTGTGTTATTAGGGCTTAATGCAACATAAGATGGGATATACCACAGCTGTCTAAGTCCAGTCCTTAAGCTCCACCATCCTGCAACATATAGAATCATCCCATTTCCAACATACCCAAATTGAATGGCTGATTTCCCATGCCATCCAGTTCTCAAGAAGCTCAGTGAAACATTCATATGATTCAGGCGTGTTGGAGAAGGGTTACATTAAAGTTGCAGCATAGTAGGACCTGGACTTCTCCTGGATTATACCTTCCCAGATAATGCTGGCTAGGAGGAGTTTTAAATAAATATTTGCCTTTGCTGTAATAACGCTGTGATTGTCGTAATTGATACAAAGCATTTTTATTTGTTTGACCTCATTGTGGTTCAAAAACGTCTTGCTATAGGCTTATATATATATATATATATATATATATATATATATATTAATATAAATGTAGGGTTATATTACTTTTGTTAATGTGGTAGGACATATAACAGAAACGCACAACCCCTTTACATGTGACACATGAAGACATTGTGTGGATTGAAACAAGAATAATCAATGCTTTAGTTCTAACACATGAAACCGCGGCTTGTTTATAATATATTTATAATGTATCATGTTTACATGTCATCTAACGTAATCCAAAAGTTAGACTTGTGTACTCAACCAACAATAAGCATCTGATCATGCTTTTATATGCATTTAATATTTGGAACACAAAATGTTAGGATAATGACTGGCTTTGTCTTCAATGTCTTTTATCTTCTTATGGAAAAACATTCATGTTTTTCACACACGACTGAACACATCACCAGCAATTCCCTACCCAGACAGGCAGACATTAGTACACCTACACTCTC
This sequence comes from Kiunga ballochi, assembly GCA_037177335.1. Taxonomy (NCBI): domain Eukaryota; kingdom Metazoa; phylum Chordata; class Actinopteri; order Atheriniformes; family Pseudomugilidae; genus Kiunga; species Kiunga ballochi. The sequence continues at coordinate 15,310,821 of JBAMIG010000006.1, read as the reverse complement.
CTGTAAGCAGGATTTCATATAAGCAACGTCTTGTTTGGATAGAAATGATTATTGTCAAATAAGTAGGGCTGGAAAAGCTGAAGATAACACATCAATCAAATGGCACCATGGAGGCTTATCCTCACATCTCCTCCTGTCAGTTAGTAAGCCCACCAAGACCCTGTGCATCTTAAAGTGCACCCTTTGTAAAGGAATATTATTTCATGTGCCCCGTGTTGTAGACAGATTGATATTTTGACTTTAACTTTGTAATAGCAGCTGTGAAGGAGGACATTCTGCTGAGCAGCATATGGAGATATTGCTGTATGGATGCTTGGGACCTTTCCAGGGGTGCATAGTATTTAGTAATTAGGTGAATGAAATTATAAAGTTGGGATGTATTCTGTTTATGTGTTGAGAAGTAACTGCCTCAGTGTGGCCCTTCATGTGACACTCATTCAAATACTTATATGTAGATTTACAGAACTTTAAAACGTGGATATTTTGTTTTAAAAAGGTTATCCAATGGGTATATTAAAAGCAGTGATGGCCTGGGGGAAGAAACATTTCTTGTGTCTGCAGGTTTTTACCTACAGTGCTGACAGAGCCTATCAGAGGCGTTGGAAAGATGTGTGTGCAGGGTGTGAGGGGTCTGCATAGATGTCACCTGACCCCTTAGCAACCTGAGACAGACACATGTCCTGGATGCAGGGCAGGTTGAGTTATCTACTCTGCAGACCCAAACCACACTGTGATGAAAGTACAGACTGGAGGATGGTGGTGTAAAATGTGATCAGCAGCTCTCGTGGCAGGTTAAACTTTCTGAGCCCTTCCCAGATTAGTTCAGCTTATTGCTGTAACAAAAACACACGACTTGTCACAAAACAAGTTGTTTCATCTAATGCTTTCAACAGCATTTATCGCATAGTACAAAGCAGGTAGAAACAGAAATCAACAGCCATCTTAGCTTTGTACTGCTGTTCTCATGTTAGCATTTTGCATATAAATCTAATATGCTGACGATGGCAGTGGTGACATCACTTCGTTTCTATCACTCAGGTTTACAGATGCATCCAAATTGTCCATGAAAATAAGTGATATTATGTTTAATGTCAGATTATTGAATGGACGCTAACTTGTAAATAGACACAGTGCAGTCCATCCATCTCCCTATTTACCTGATTTCTCCATGATTGTTTTGCTGCCAGGGGCAGAGACTGCTTATCAAAGTTATTGAGTGAAAAATGATTTATGTGATGTTTTAATGTTAATATTTTAAATAGATCCATTCCTGTGTGTTGCCACAGATCTAGGCCTACATGTGCTTTGTGGAGACTAAGCCAAAATCTTTGTTAGGCTGTAATCTGAGACTGAACTATAATACAGAACCTTTGGCTAGATTAAAGAAGGACTTACTCCATTTTTTCTTAAGTGGTTTTGAATAAAGCGACATTAGATGGAGACAGCTCAATAAGTCATGTTTTAAGAGAAAGCGGTTATTTTCAGTGTTTTTCTTTTAACTTGTCTCATCCAGCATTAAAGCAGACAGAATGAGGGTCTAGCTGCTGTGTTGTGCTGGGTAAATTTACTTTGTCAAGAGGATCTTCATATATATATATATGTATATATATATATATATATATACATGTATATATATACAAAAAGTGAGGCAGAAAGAACAGAAAGGGACAGAGGCAACAAAAATGAAAGAGAAAACAAACAGAACACAAAAGAGAAGAAATACACCACAAAGGAAACACTGCAATCCAACCAGACACTATTTCATCCACCACACCTGTACAGAAAACATTAAGAATATCCAATGGAGCCTTCGCAGGGAGGAATAGATTAAAAATAGCATGAGCGCCTGAGATGAACAAGCAAAGTGTATATAAATAAATAAATACCTTTAAGGAATTTTTTTTTAAAAAAACAACAAGAAAAGCTGCATTTTACTAAGATCTGCAGTTTACACATGCAGAAGGAAAAATGGCTGTTCATGAATGAACCACACATCCTACCACACACATACACACACCCACCCGTCCCCATACAACCTACTCCTCTATGGTTAAATAATATGAAACAGCATATATCCCCTCCAAAGTGACATCAATATGCCAGACTTAAAAGGAATAACAAGAACGCTTTCTGCTGAGACTTATAAGAAGCTGTAGTGATGGAGATTCATCCAAAGCACTGCAAACGCTTTTCTCCTTGTCTCTTTATTGTCTTAATGTTAATTGGTACTTGACTAAGTACAGCAGAATCATGCTCATAATTTCTTGGAAGACTTTGACTATCTTGACGTGAATACAAATGAACTGGTTGTCAAGTTGACAAAAAGCTGCTGATTTCCAATTTAACTGATTTACATACCGTGGCTATCTACCTCCCTCAGTTAATTTGTGTTTGCCCTCTCCCTCATGTATACAACCAAATTAAATTGTCTAATTTGAATTGTTCTCATAGCTCCAGCAAACAGCATGGTGCCTCCTCTGTGGGGTTGGCCTCTAGGAAATAGCCTTCTATTAAGTTGTCACTTCTCAGCCTGCAAGAACTGCGAGGGGTTGTGATTCTTTCAATCAAAATAATGGCTGAATCTTCTGGTTCATACTGAGCTAATATGTGAAGGATTGTGTCCTGCTGTGGAGCAGAGATGTGCCATTAAACATTCCTGATGACACTTATGTTAACATCAAGCATTTTAAAGCAAAATTAAGTGACTTTTTAGAATTAAAAGTAATGAACACTGACGGATGAACCAACAAAATATGGAGTTCAGATTTAATGCAGTGTTCGCTTCCTAACTATTTGCAAAACAACAGAAAGCACAAGAATTGGGATGATCACTGTAGTATAAAATGTTAGCCTGTAGTAGATACTGAAATGCACAGATAGATACACAGCAAATGTATAAGTTGCTCATAAGTCACTTTTCAGAATAAACATAACAAAAACAAAATGTTTAAAAGTTTAAACCTGTTGTTTCTGAGGCTAAAACAATTCCTCGCAATATCTGAGTAATTTGATTACTAAAAATCTTTGAGGTAAACGACCTGCTTTGAGTAATAGTGAAATACATTATCGATTGTTCCACGTATCCGCCCAGGTGATTTTATGTTACATCCATTGACTGCATATAAATTTGACAGGATTGCACCATCGCCTCATACAGACATAAGGACCACACTGCAACTACAAACATGTCCCTGAATCACACACACACACACACACACACACACAC
>JBAMIG010000006.1:15291541-15302115 GCA_037177335.1 Kiunga ballochi | reverse complement strand
ATATACATATATACATGAAGATCTTCTTGACAGAGCAAATTTGCTCAGCACAGTATAGCAGCCAGACCACCATTCTGTCTGCTTGGATGCTGGACAAGACACGTTAAAAAAACCCAAAAATAATCTCTGGTCCTCCAGATCTATCATCTTGCTGGTTTTAGTGCTTCCCTGCTACAACACAGCTGATTAAAATTATATAAGAATTGCAGGATAAGTTCTTGAGGACGGGACTTAGATGGCCCTGTTAGAATACATCTTAAGTTGCAATAGTTTAGTTTCCCTTAGCTGAGCTATTTGTCATGAATTGGCTAAAATTGATGTCTGTGAAGCGCCCTAAGATGACATTTTCATAAAGTGGTGCGACACAAATAAAGTTGAATTGAACTGAAATGTAGCTTCATAGTGTTTGTTCTTGCACTTATAAGATTTGAACATTGCATTTGGTTTGAACATTTATTTTCTGAAGTTGTGTTGGCACTCAGATAAAACGGTACAGAATGAATCCACTCCTGTTTAAAATCAATGCCTATGATTGTACACAACAGTCACATAGCGTCTCACAAACACGTCGACGGATGATTGCAGAATTAAAATTAAAATAGGTCATTTTGTTCCTAAAGTAATGTTGTCTTTGATTAAGAGCAGCAGGTCATGACGCAAAAGGAAATACTAAGTAACATGCTTGCTGAGATTATATGTTATTATCCTTTCTTTGTCGCTGCAGGTATAATATACTCTAAAATTCAGTACAATCAGATATAAAGAAAGACACAGTCTGTCTCTTACTAAAAGTGGCTCGAGACAGTTTCTGCAGAGATGCAGAAACAAACGTTCTCAAGGAGCAGCAGCTACCATTAAATCATGTATTATCTCTTTCACCTTGTGCTTCTACCTCAGGGACAATTTCTGTTGCCCTCCGTGGTTATTGGTCACTCCAGATTGTATCATTTCATCCAACTAAGTGGAAATTAGCTTATTTCTGACCACTATCCTGAGGGAAGTGGGAAGTTATTTGAGCAAAAAAGACTCACCTGTAAAACATAAATCAGTCCTGCAGCACTCTTGCAAGACACTTTGCTTTTTCTTAATTATTCCTATTAGCAGTTGGGGCCTCTGAAGCATGTATCACTGTCTTTGAAATCGACTCAGCAGATTGCGAGAGGTGACTTCTAACAGCATGTGGAAGCTGTTTTCAAGCCGACGTAAGAGGTGCAAAATCAAATGGGATGGTATTTATCCGTGTGCTCATCTGCACAACAAGCCCTAGAGTCTTAAGAGCTTCTTGTACCGCTTGAAATCAAGATGAGTTTCTATGAATTACGCATGAAAGGGTGATCAATAAGCTTCTTGTCATCTCTGAGAGCCTTCTTCTTTTTGTCAATATAAAGTGTTAGTTAATACAGACAAACCAGATACACCTGATGCCACCCCAGAGATGAGCTTTATTTTATGGCTGGAGCAACAAGGACTGCGTGACATCTCTTTCTGTCTCTGCTGGTCAATGATTCTTACTCATGTGGAGAACAGCAATCAATAGGCACTTTCATTTCCATGAGCAAATCTGACTGCAAGATTTATTTACTTAATTAGGTGGAAGAAAAAACGATGCAGTCACTCTCTGCTCATCTTACTTCTCCTCACACACTCTCTCCTCGTTACATCAAAGACTTAATAATTAACTGAGAGATTTCTGTGAGAGAATACTAGTAAACATCCCTTAATAGCAATAAAAGGATTGGAAAACATGGCCTGAAATCCTTAATAGGCTGTTTGATAATGTATTGAAGAGGTTATGAAGATCAACTGATAATAATGACTTCATTCTGTTTGTATTGAGGTGGTCTTTGTGTGTACAACGACTGCAAACATATTAGCAGGTCAACAATCCATCGACATTATCTTTGAATGTAAAATCAAACCTAAGTATTTAATAATTAGAAAGGGTTAGAAATTAGACACGAGCAGCGTGGGCAGCAATGAATTTTGTAGGATTGTGTCTCACTTTGGACACGTAATGATCGCTCTTTGCTGTGCAATCATAATGTAAATAGCAAAAATCTCATATATGTTAGGAATGGCTGACCTGCACAAAATTACAAATGCTAAAAGATTCACATGAAATTATTCTGTTACTCTGGTTCAATAACTGATGCATAATATGGTTTACTGTATGCAAGGGTATGTCAGTGAAAGAAAAACAGTGCAAATCTAAGGAAATGAACAGCAACATGAGAACAGAATACAAATGTGGATGGTTATTTATAATCCTGGTAATTGGTTAATGCTGTTGCAGAATATTTTATAAGATTTTTTTTAATAAAAGAAAATGCAAAACCACTTTAGACATTCATGTTTTTACAAGTTAAACAGTTCAAATGAACACATTTTGTCTAAAATGTTTTCGATTACTATTAAAAATAAAAGGGTATTAATTCATTTCTGGGGCTATGTGACCAACACGGGTCTTATTCGAGCCGTCTTTTCCTTTTTTCATAAGGTTTCTACTTTTCTCTCCACCAAATCCTGGAGGAAATGTTGCACTCTTTAAGAGCTAAATGGTGTGTGCCTTTCATTTGATGCTGGACAGATATTATAAGGTGGTTGCTTTATTGAAAAAAGATCCGCACAAGAGGTCGGCAAAACAATTGTGTAAAATCAAGATAAATTTGATACAATAAAAACAGAATATTGCTAGATTTTAACAAGTCCCTGTCTGGTCAGACTGGCCCAGATAAGAAATGTGATATTGATTGTGATACCATTAAATATTTTTCCTTTTTAAATAAATCCTGATTTCAGTCTGTGGAGCGTGGACCACATGTCCCACATGCCATTTACACATGTCATCACATTAAGAAAAAAAAGGTAAAAACATTCATTACTATTTATTTTGTAAGGGTTCAGCCTTAAAAGCTTAAAAAGAAAGAAAAGTGTGTACATTACAAAACAAAAAACAGTCAATTACTCATTTGAAGAGCTGGTGAAACAACAGACAAAGTGAGGCTGAGATCAGCCTTCAGTAAGCAGAAGCTGGAAGAGCAGGATACCAGCCTGATTTCCTTCAGCTTTACTGCAGAAGACCACGTCTCCACATCATGACAGACCTATTTGGAGTGTTTGCATCTCGTATAGCACCAAGGTGACTTCTGCTGTGCGTACCGCTACGTTGAATCCAACTCTGTGATAAGATAAGAGACAGGCATAGAGTTACTGCCCCTGAGATACAAGCAGGCTTAGTAAGCACAGTACTACAGGTTCTATCTACCATGCAAGTGAATTTATTGTGGTGTCAGTCTATTCTTTGGTTTGAGAACATTTATTCAGGTCTGTCTGATATGTAGGCTGGCTGTAAAGTGAAAATATTGGACTGATTTAGAAACATTGTGAGCATTTTAATGTTTCTAGCTATCCTCACACATGCACTCTGTAAACAAATTCCAGTTCAGAAATATTTATTGTTTATGATCACAGTGGAATAACTAATCTTTAAAGTGTATAGATTCCTTGATATGGAGGTTTAGGAGTTCAGTGTCAAGGCACCATAAGCAATATATCTGCATATATCTGCGACATTTTCATACAATAAATCCCAAAAAAGTACTTTCAAACATGTGCAGACAGCTTTGTTTTGCAGACTTCTACACAGATATATTTTCTATTTTGATCTCTACCTCAGAGCAGCTAAATGAACAGCAAAACTTTGTTTTGTGCTGAGAAATACAAGTGTGGTTTTGTAAAGTTTCAAATGACATGTTTTATCATCCAAGCAAAGAAGAAATTTGTTGTGATCGGTGTTGTTTCTTTGACTGTCTTACAGGATGTCTACTCAGTCAGAGCTGCATTTCAAATTTCATAGACTTGAAGCACAAGCAAAAAAAAAAAAAAAAATCACTATTGTCAAACTGTAACATGCTGTAGAGCATCTATCTACCTTTGTGGAGTTTAAGTCCTTGTAAAAAATCAGTGGTTTTGAATTTCATAAAAAGGACAGATGTGATGTCCTCTACAATCATATGTAAAAATAAAACAATAAATACAAATAACTATGTTGGATTTACCCGTCAAAGGAGTTTAAACATATACCATGTCAGATTGAAGGGAAAAATACAATTGTCGGTGTGTACTTTCATTTATAGATCTCTTCAACGCCTTTTAAATCAAAGCTGAAATATTTCTGCTCTCCTACGTGTCTCTCATTGTACTGAAGGCAGTATTCTTCACGGTAAAGTTTGATTTTGTGACTGCCCTGGGTGGATGTAATTTTCAGCTGCGCAGCAGGAGGAAGCGGCTGGTACAATGGTCACTCTCGGGCAGAACGCAGTTGCCTGTGCCAGACAGCAAGAATATTGCTTCAAACTGTGTTAGAAAGAACAGCGTTGACAGTGACGGCAGTCAATAAGTCATCTGTGTCTTGGACCAAATCGGAGCATCTTTTGTATGAAGAACCTGTTCTTGCACTGAACGTTGTGTTTGAAATGGGGGGAAAAAAAGGTGATTGTGTGTAAAATGTGCATCGCATTATAAAAGACTCCACTGACAACCTGCTGTTACTGAACTTAAATAGATGAAAGCAGGCAGGTGTTATATTAAAATCTCTGAAATAGAAAGGTTATTGAAATTGTAGGTGCTCGCTGTCATTCTGCAGCCCGTGTATTATTCTTCATTATATTATTTCCACTTCCAGCTAAAAAAAAAAAATGGATTAAATCTTTTCTGTATGGAATTCTAAAGAAAAGTATCATGCTATGATGCATGTAAACATGTCCTTTTAAATGCTGATAATATGGTCTGAAACCATCATAAGAATGCTCACTACATTTCCAGCCCTTAAATCTTTTGGTTTTCACATGTTAGTTTTTCATCCTCTAAGTAAAGAATTATAATAAAGATTTCAGTTGCAGTTTGGGAGCACGTTCCACCTCCTCACTGCTGTCTGGCATTTCCACCATGATGCTGATGAGCTCAGATAAGCTGCTTTTTGCAGGTATAAGCGACTTGACATCTCTGATAGTATAAGCACCAGAGGGGCTCTGCATCAGTCATAAGTTTTGACATTCTTTAAAGCAAGAAGAGCCAAAGAGGAAGCTGCACTGTCAAGTTTAATATTAAAAAACGTTAGGTCAACTCATATGGTGACATCTTGCATGAACATTCGTATCTTTCCACCTTTCAGACTTTCAATTTGATGATGGTTGCTACTCAGGATTTTACCAAAATGTGGTTGCATTTCTTTATATGCAAACATAGATTTGAACTTTTTCATTTGGTGTTTATAAAAAGTAAAAAGCAACACCTAATTCAGTGTCATAATCCATAGATTATCGGTTAAAGACTTCAAATGATGCAAACCAAGAAAGCTTTAAACACGAGCAGCTTAAAGTCACAGCTGCATAATAAATGATGTGCGATTTAAAGCCTCAGGAAAATTCTCACTCTAGTATTAAAGCCACATTAACTGAGTTATTAGTGGATGCTATCTTGTTCATTAACCTTGTCAGAAAAGAGGTTACCTCTGCTTATCACCTTCCAGTCAACAAACAACATGAAGGCCAAATTTCCAGCTTCTGATCTTCAGTTTGTTTGTGTGGCTGAATAATTTGAACAGTAATCAACCTCTTATTTACACAGACAATTGAGACACTCATTCGCTCACAGCTGCAAAACCACTAGAAATCATCAAGTCAAATCTAGGAATATTAATTCTATTATTTCTGGCAGGGGATTCGGTTTGGCTCATGCAGGTGTTGAAACAAAAGGAAAGTGTAACAACAAACACATCAGTTGAGAAAAGTCTGTGTTAAGAATCTTCCGCATTTAGTGGAACTATTTGCATCTGCAAGACACAAAATAGTCAGCAGCTGGCAGGCTTCTTCTCCAGAACAGATTACTCTCTTTGGTTTAGCTTTGTCAGTGCAGTAAAGCAAATGTAATCCTTTCTTTGAAAAGCTCAGACCCACATATACACACACACAATTTTTGATGTCCCCCTTCCACTTAGTGCCGCAATCTGTGGATAAAAATCAAATACTCAGTCATACCCGCATTTTAAATTAAAGTGTGCACTAATAAATTACACTGTGCATCCGTCCACTGTGCTTTCAGCAGTTCTTCTCGGTTTCTCTAGTTAATTATTGATCTGAGCAGTATTTAGATCTGTAAATAATTAACATGCTAGTGTTGTGGCTGTCAGAACCCAAGTGAATGCAGCAACAAGTCAAAACAATATTGAGAGAAGTGTTAAATTATGCAGCATTGCACTCACAGTCATTTAGGTGTTCTCTGATCAGCTCCTTTTCTATTGATGATCAAGCAATACAATCCTTACACCATTAGGCAGGCGAAGTTACAGCCCTAGTGACATATTGGAAAATTGTAGATGAAAAGCAACACCGTTTACTTTCTATTTGTTTCTGACTTTGAAAAGAATGTATAAGTTTAATGAATCTTGCAGACGTGAATATGTTTTAAATCTCTTCCAGTAATGGCTAAAAAATAAATATGTGGTAGGGTGGTGGGGTGTACCTTTACAGACTGCTTGAGGATGGTTTTTTTTCACCTGAAAGTGGAAAAAAGTTTTTCTCAGGAAAGCATTTTTAGATGTTTCTTTTGTTTTTCACACCAAAAAAATCTGCAACATACATATGCTAGCTTGCAAAACACAGCTAATGGCCTTGTACACATCCCATATATAAAATGCTTACAAATGAAAACACATATCACATTCATTCATTTTCTATACAATCCGATATCTGTTTCATGTATCACAGTGATACAGTATGTGGTGGGTAGGTGGAACCATCCCAGCAATCAACAGGTGGGAGGCAGGATACATTCTGGACAGGTTACCAGTCCATCACAGGCAGAACAGAGAGACAAACAACCGTTAACACACAGATTTCCTTTCAATGACTATTCATGGTAACCAATTAGCCTAACAAACAAGTCTTTGGACAGTTGGAGGAAGCTGGAGTACCTGGACAGATGCGTACACGGGGACAACATGCAAACTCTGCAAAGAAAGGCATCTCTTTGGATCTTCCCACAGAGCCTCAAACCAGTTACCTTATTACCTTACCACTAACCACTGTGGAGTGCACAAATATTCCATATCACATAGAAAATTATATTATTCCTTCCTTACTTCCTCCAGGGCACAAGGCATTCTGTGGTTGCTGGCATCTATTTGCACACATGAGCTGTCAAGCATGAGAACTATAGCAAAGATGCATACATTCTTGGCTTTTTACCTCAGAAGGGGGAGGAATACAAATCATCCCTGTGCATGATAAGTCTACTTCAGTCTCAAGTGCATTTTGATGTTATAGCTTATTGCTGCAAATACTTTTATTCTGACAGCATATTATGCAGTCTCTTATTGGAGCATAATGAGCAACAAAAACAAAGTCCTAAGTACACCTCAAGTGGCTTATTAAAATACACACACTAACATATATACATACATACATACATACATACACATATATATATACACACACACATATATATATATATATATATATATATATATATATATGCATATATAAACCTAAGTTAGACCACTGATAGTTCACATTCATTCACTCCCACCAAAATTATAGTTCATACAGACACTGCCTCAGCCTGTTACATGACCTGTTTTATTGCTTGACATTGTTAATGGCCTATGTTTTCTTTTGTTTGTTTGTTTGTTTGTTTTTTTTAGCATTTTTAGCATCACCATATATGTGCAGGGCTTGCATAAGGCAGGGGTGTTCTAGGACAGTGTCCAGATAATTTCACCTGTATTCCTGTCTCAAGCCACCTGACTCAAGCTAATGAGTCATTGTGCAGAAGCTTCTCAGCAAGCTGTTAATTTATTTTCTATCAAGTAAGTTGGAGCAGAAACACATTTTAAACATTTAGGACAGTGGCACTTAAGAGCTGGAGTTGAATAGTCCAGATTCAGGGATCATTCTAAAACAGTGCTCTCACAATTTTCTGTCTGTGAATGGAGGGATGCAGGAGGGCTGAACGCAAAAATGTAAAAAAAAGTATTGTTTCCATCCATTATCCTAAATTTATAAAGCAATTTTCCTACCCTAGGCAGCATAGAGTGCCTAACGTCTGTCTCTTTAACCGAAACTAGTCATATATTAGTGAATAAAAATCTAAATAACTAAAAACTAAAAGAGAAGTTAAAACATCTGGCTCAGTTCTGATGTTGTCCATCCACACTAGTACCCCCACGTCTATGGAGGGTGCCGCCATGGCAATCATCCAGCACCCAAGTCAAGGCAGGCTGGGATCCATCCTGCTGCCGTAAGGCCGAACTGTCAGACCTTGTGCCGCTCCTCAAGGATCCCCATGAGGAGGACACTGGAGATAAACTGAATATCCTAAAGAAGCAATAAAAGCAAATATGAGCAAAAATAAGAAAAAACCTTCTCAGAACCTCATGAAAGTGCTTAAAATAGATCAAATGTATAATTAAACATAAACAAATAAATTATAAATACTAAATCAATGTGATACAATAATATAAATTAGGATGCAGTTAATTCAGTTAAAAGATAAATTATAAAGGTGGGTCCTGAGCCTCTTTTTATAAACATCCTCAGTCTCTGCAGCCACGAGGTTTTCTGTCAGGCTGGAGGGCCATCCTGACAGGAGCTAATCAGATACCTGAAGCTAAGATGCTGATCTGGAGGAGTTGTGGCTCTACACCAGCTTCCTTTCAGATGTGTGATCACCTCACACGATGTTTCAAAATGACCCGACCACTTTGCAAAGAAAGCTCATTTCAGCTGCTTGTGTCCACAGTCTCATTCTTTTAGGTCACTACCTCAATCTAAGGTGACCATATAGACTGTAGGTGGAGGTAGTGATATCACTAAATACAAAGCTTCGCTTTTCTGTTCTTTTCTAACTTCACCTGTGAAGACTGGTGCAGCGCCCTTATTACCACTGACCAAAACTAAATCCGCCTGCCTATCTCTATTTCCACTCCACCATCAGTTGGTAACATGGCGGCGATTGATTAACCTGGAGGGATAACTCCATCGTTTTCTGGTGGAGAAGCAAAGCTTCACACTTTGACGGATTTTGATCCCAATTGCTTGTGGAGCAGCAATGAACTGCTTCAAAGCATTCTAAATATGTTTGATCATGTAGGCAGCTGGGCTTTGTAAACGCACCTTAGCTGCGTCCATGTGCTAACAAGGTTTTATTGCAACAGCAGAAAATAATCCAGTTATTAATGCAAGCTATTTCTTACCTTACTTTAGTTTCCTTAAATTTTTTATGTTATTTGAGAAATCTGATTTAGTCTTTTATACGCTGCTGTGGCAGAACATTTTTTTCTCTTATCTGGGACAAGACTTTATAAACTAATGGTTTCCAGCGGTTTGTTGGTGCCAGACCCGAGAGTTGTCTATTTTACAAATGGTTGATGGAGGGAAACAGGAGTGTTGCAAAGAGACTGTCAGCACAGCCATTTAACTCAACAAGCTGACATACGGGCTGCCTGTCCATTGTAGTTACTAATTAGATATTTTCCAGCCACAACAGAATGGCCCAACATGTTACCCAGAGCCATTATAATCAAATCATTAAAGCAGAAGAAATGTCTGCCTGCATCCCCTGACTCACGTTTTAATGCTGCATATTAGCTTTGAAGGAGAATAAATTGGATACATTGAGACTTGTAAAGCCTTTAACAGGTTTTATTTGGGTTTTTTGTGCCTTATTTTATGAAAGAACCTCACATTTTCAGCATTAATATAACTTTGTTGTTCTTTTTTCCTCACATTCCTTAATTATTTCAGGACTTTTCACAATGAAGTGAATTTTTTTTATTAAATATTTTTTAAAAATCAATAAAGTTAAAAGGAACAGAGAAACAGGTGCTTTATTTATGTAGAAATTACACAACATACATGAAAAGATGGATGAGAAAATTTAATAAAACCTGTCTTTGTGATTCTGGTCCTATGCAAAAGTAAAAGGTTATGAGATTAGACCACAACACATTTTGGGAGAAATCCTATTTAAACATCTGTATTTTTTCAAATAAAAGACAACACAGAATCCAGATGTAAAAGAAAAATGTTTTATTGTAGACAAATAAAAATCAAAGCAGTCAAAAGAACAAAGTGTACAAAGACAGAAACAAAATCCCCAAAAAAGACAAGATAAAAAATGAAAGCATCAGACCAGGAAGGAGGAAACAGCTTAATAAAATCAAAAGCTCTCAGCAAAAACACATCCTGCTGTGTAAATATAGGTGGTTTGATAACTTTGCCGAGGCTGATCAGAAACAGGTTAACAATAGAGGCAGCAAGGAAAAAATCAAGTGAAACTATTTTTATTTGAGAAAAAGAATTTAGGAGTTAATGAAAACTAGAAGGACATATAACTAAAACCAGTTCACATTTTTTCCTGGGAAAATACTTCCACTTAGTAACTGTACCCTGTTCTTCTTCAGCCAAGCCTCAGCGAGTTCGACTTTCTCTTTCCTATATAAGGCAAGGCAAGGCAAGTTTATTTGTATAGCACCTTTCATGTACAGGACAATTCAAAGTGCTTTACATGGAAAC
>JBAMIG010000006.1:15275518-15287260 GCA_037177335.1 Kiunga ballochi | reverse complement strand
GTAACTGTATTCTAAATACACCAATTTAAACTGTAACTGTAACGGAATACATTCACTCTTATTTTGTATTTTAAATAGGTAACGGCGTTACATGTAATCCGTTACCTCCCAACCCTGGTCACTATGTATGATAGGGGTCAAAAAAGTAAGACATTGTGAAGTTCTTTGTTCTTCAATAACCATAAACAGATTAGTCTTATTATAATTATTTAAATAAAAAATCAAAATGTTCTAATACAGGCTGTGCCAGCAGGGTCATGGCTGAAGCATAAAGGAATCAGTGCAGCTTCTCAGCAGTTTCTGCACAGACCATCACCTAAGCTCACACACAGCCCTGTTCTGCTAGATTAATCTAAATCAATATTAATTATTGTTAATCAGTGAAGTGTAAGGTTTGTGTTGTCGCTGTCCACCCCCCCACACACGTACGCACACACACACACACACACACACACAACCAGAGGGGACTATCAAGCCAATGAAATTAATCATGCATATATTTAAGACTTTGACCATCACCATGAGGATGCGAAACATCTGCTTACAGTTCACAGCTGTGCCGTAGGTTGACTTCATTGTGATGATTTATGATTCTGTTTCCCATCTGAGACTACACTCTTCACACTAGAGGACAGATGTGTTATTGAATTACACCTTATTTTGTCATTTTAATAAAGCTCAAGTACAACAAACAGACTTTATGTCAACGTAAGACATTTTTTTTCCTTTAATGTTTTGAAAATTTATGAAAAACAGAAACTCACCCTACAGTGAGAACTTTGCATTGCACGTCTGCAACAATTCCTATTATTTATGTTCATTTCTCTGCTGTTTTAGACTCAGCCTGTGATTCATTAAATAAATGTGGCTGCAATGGACATTACATGCAGTCCGTCATCCACAGAAGACTCCTCTTTAAAAGTCCCGCCCCTTTGAGAATTTCCATCTTCTTGCAATAAAGCTTATCAATAACTTGTTCAAGCATGCCTTGCTCTGCAAATGGAGTGAAAATTATTTGTGCAGACTACCAATTTCTTTATAACTGAGAAAAGAATAACAAATGCATCAACGTGGATCCAAAGAAGCGTCTGAGTCCAGACAACATAAATTATCTCGAAATGGTGCATCTGCAAGGTTATGTAAATAACCCGAATGCTGTTTGTCACCAAGCTTATTTTTAATATAACTGACCATTATTTCAATATGACAGACCAATTATTCTTTTGCAGGAATAGCTTTAGTGATAATACTCTCTGCTATTCTCCTAATACTAAAAGACTTCAGCTGTTTCCACACTTGATTGCACCCCAATATTTTAAAGTTAGATTACAACTGTACAGAGGAGTGCAACCTGGAACATTTCTGTTGTCAAATCTTGTACCAAAGGGAAGAAAAAACGTTTTATACAGCTGTAAACTTACTGAGGTTGTTCCTGTTTCTTTATCTTATCAGTGGTATTTGTTGTCCCCCAAGCAAAACACACAGAGAACACTGTAAATAATGGCAGTGAGCTGTAATGTATGCACAGTTATACCAGCAATTCATTATTTCCTTGTGATTCATCCATCTTAGTCAGAGAAAACCTTTTTTTCTTTTGCCTCCCGAGAAGGAGATCTGGTTTAAATAGAGGTGACATTTGTCATTGGCTGCTGCAATTGATTAAGTTGACAAGCTCTCGATGACACAATGCTCCTTGCCTGTGTGAACTTCAGTCTGGGTGTGGTTCACTCTATTTCTTGAGAGAGGTAAAGTGCTGCACCTACACCATCTGCTGCACCATGTCAGGTCCTCTGCATAAGTTGAATTATTGAGAGAGGGACACGCTGCTCTCCAGACACATGTTCTCAAAAATGAGCTTGGGTTGTAAACAAGCCAGGATCAACAAGGTTCATAGAGAGAAGCCCAATGCAGGTGTAAACTGAGGCACTTGCATTTTGATGATGCTGTTGTATGAAAAATGCAACCTAACAATATTTTCTAGATTTTGGAAGAATGCAAAGCTCATTGTTAACATGCTTTAAGGACTTTGCATATGACAGCAGACCTTCGTGCGGTGCTTTTGAACTGTTTCACTTGACATTTATTCAAATTCCTCTTCATTTGACTACCTTTACTTGGATGTTTGATCCCAGAGGGAAGCAACAGAAACATAAGAGCAAGAGATTTCCTGCAGCAGGGGTAAAGTGCCATGGGGAGAATTTGTCAGACAAGAGAAGAGCCAAAATGTTCTGTAATTGTATCACCCACTTCAAACTTAAGTACAGTTCAGACTAGAAGCTGTTGTAGTCCAGACAAGCTTCTGTGGTGAGTAAAATCATGTTATCTGCCACCAGGAAGTCACAATTGGGGATGTTTTTGCTTCCTGTCTGATTTTATTAAATGAATGTCAGCCTTAGTTTTCCCATTCGGCTTTGATAGTTTCCCGGCAACAATTTTGCAGTCTGTGCAGGGAAAATAGTATTTGCAAGACAAATTTGCAGCATTTATCTTCAGAACCACATAAACACCTTGATGATGATCCTCCCCATAAAGAAAATTGTCAGCATAGATCAACAGAGGTGACACTATAGGAAGTGCAATACAGACCCCATGCCTCAATGCTAAATGTGAGATAAGATAGCTCTGATGCTCCTTGAGTTGTTTTTCATTGCTTTATCAGCAGCACAAATGTATATCATCATGTTCTATAGATAGTAGCAGATAATGCATTATGCCGAGGAAGCTTAGATGTGATCGAGAATGTAAGAACTCAGATGGAGAATCACTGCATTACCTTCATTTCATATGTTTAGTTTGCATCTGCAGGGGCGCAGATAATTGATTTATCAAGCCAGCAAAATCAATGAAAACCTGTTTGAGCTGTCACTCATTGCATCAAAACAAGGAAAGCTGCACCGAGGGCAGATTTAAGCAACATACTGTTCAACCTAAGAAGTCAGAATGGTGAGGACAGGGATTAACAGGTAAAAAGGAATTAAAATGTTATTAGCAAACTAAAATGAAAGCAACACAGTTAGTTTCAGTATTTTCCACAACAAAAATCTCACAAACGTAATTCTGTTTGTTGCCAATCAGGACTTAAGCACGTGCATTTGTAAATGCTAGATTGATCAATTAAAAATGCTATTGGACACTTTCAACACACACACACACACACACACAAACAAACAAAGAGAAATACAGATTAGTAGATGTGATCCACAACTCAAAAAATAGGGAGAGAATTAGATCCCATGAGTCTGTGGTCACAGTTTTGATTCGTGGACAGTGAGGATAAGCAGAGATCACGATCAAATCTAATTATTTCTTTTCACATCTCTTCTTTCTGGCAATTAACGCTGTTTATTGTAGAGAGGGAAAACGAAAACAGTTATTTTAGCTACAAGGGGAAAAAGAGACAAAGTTAATCACCACCCATTGATTTTACTGATACAATCCAGTGCTACCATAAGCAAGCTTTCAATTCAGATAGAAAAGAGCATCAATAAAAACAATGTAATGCATGTAGTGAAGCTTCTTGTTTGCTGTAAATCATAGCTAAGGGGGAAACAAACTTTAAAGTGAGTTTAATTGTATGTGTGTGTATTGAATATGTACAACTGACTGGATAAACAGAAAAGTTATATTTTTTCTCTAATATACAGGAAGCCTGAAAGCAAAAACACCCGACGTTTTCCTGTTATTGCTATGTTGGAAATGGTTCTTTTGAAAAAGGAATACCGGTAGCTTTTTAAAAAATCTTCCCAGCTCAGTAGTCGGTGTTTTCCTCAGAAAGGGGCAACATGTGATAGTAAACCACTGATGTATGACACATAGGCACGCCGGAGCTGAGGTCATAGAAACAACCACAACACAAAAATGTCAGTTCCTGCCCGGCAGAGCCAAGTGAAAGATCTGAATCCATCTTCAGCCTTCTCACATGGATGCTACAGAGAGTTGTTTACAGGTCAAATATGAGGATGTTGTTCTTGGTAAAACTGGATCAAACTGGCAGAAGAGAATAAAATGAGATCCCATCAAGATTAAACCTCCAAATTGGACCACGAGCATAAACACTGAAACAATGTACAGAAGGGTCAAACTAATTTTACATCAGAGTATTTTATTTGACTGAAGTTAGAAAAATTGTTGCAGTGTTTTTTGTATTTTTATTTTATCATCTGGTGTCAGCTGATGCTTCCTGCCAAATCTGTCATGGTGACAAAAAAGTCACCATTTGAGCAAATTTTCCTCAAACAGTTCCCATTAAGAAAATGTCATTATCTTTCATAAAATAATTAACCAGTACATTTTTACACTCATTATGTTGTCATGAGCAATTCATTCAGATAAGGCCGGTTATTCTGATAAAATTTCTATAATGAGATATAAAATATGCATTTTTCTTGACTTGGCTGAACTCTTGTCTGACTACTGAAATCATTTCCTAAATATTTTTGCTACCAAAATCAGAAGCCCAATGCAGAAATGAATGCTTCAAAAAGGCAATTTGAAAGTTTACATGTGACGCTACAGTTCATCTCTTTCATTATGACGACAAACTTGGTGTTAAATTGCAAAAAGTGAGAACCCTGACTGCTGGTTATGATGGCTTTACAGTGTGTAAGTACATTGTTCCCTAAGTAAGTCATAATATTGGGTTTCCATGAAAATTTATGAAAAACAGAAACTCACCCTACAGTGAGAACTTTGCATTGCACGTCTGCAACAATTCCTATTATTTATGTTAGTTTCTCTGCTGTTTTAGACTCAGCCTGTGATTTCGATGTAACAATATTAACACAAAATAAATTAAGTTAGTTTGAAGTGAGAAAAGTTGTAAAACATTTAAGAAAGTGATGATTAAAATAGCTTTATTGTAATTTTGTTATTATTGGGGCAAGCAGCAAAATGTTTGTTATTTTTATTATTATTATCATTATTATCATTAGCATTATTTCTGAATAGCACCATAGGAATTATCTTTTTTACATATGTATACTGTTTTAACCTTGTTTTCAACATTTTTTGGACACTATTTTGTTGGCATTTTGTTTGTTTTTAAGCAGAAATGAGACAATAATGACACCACTGGTCACATTGCAGAAGGCATTAAAGGATCATTCTGCTGCATTTCCAATGGGATTTATTTTAATTTTGAGAGGATGCCAAATATTGTACAAACTGTTTTGTGACCATTACTGAGACTGACAGGTAAAACAAACAAAATTCATCTTTCCAAAAGAAACTTCAGAATAAAGCCTGCATTTAACTGGTTCCATCAGAGATCTCCATCTCCAGGTTATTTTCCTAATTACTGGTTCTTACACAATTTCACCAGCTGGAGGCTAATGTTCCCAGAGATCATGCTGTCATCTTAGCACAATAATTGGATTGTGGTATATTTGCATTGCAAACAAATGGATGACAAATAAAATGTCCTAATTGAAGCAAATCTTTTCGTGTGTGTCTGTCTAGTTTTATTTGTAGTGGCATAACAATTCTCCAGTGTAGGAAAATCTATTCTGCATAAAAAAAATATCAGATCTTAGATGCTTGTAACGTACCTGTTTATTTCTATTCCTACCTCCTGTGCTGCATCCTGTGGTTTGGCACTTATACTGGTTTTATTTGAAGGTTTTCCATCTCTGTACATATTCCTTCAAGGAGGTACCAGTATGAAATCCACTAGAATCCAACACCATTTTATAAATATTCTTTTTATGAAATAGATAAATAAATAATTTTTTCTCACAAACGTGCATTCTTTTTAAGTTCCAACAACCTGGTTCCCATCATTGACTTTTATTTCAACTCATATCTGAATATCAGAATTAGGAGCAGTATTTATTATCATTAATGCAATAGTTGCCTGTTAATATTTTTTTTAGGTGTGGGTTATTAAACTACCATAAAGCATAATATAGGTGGATGGGTCAAATAAACAACAATATATAAACACCTAGAGTGTTACCCTGGAATTACTTATCAAAAGTTTATCACAGAATGGATGTTAATGAAAGGTGATCCTTTCAAGTAGAAGGCAAATTTAAGCCACAGATTCATGTCAAAGACTCATTTGCAAAAACACTGCAGCCGAAAAGCTTTTTCCCACATTGTGCTGCTAGATTCAGCTTATTGTTTGTTCAGTCTAAAAAAAAACAGACAAACAAGTGGAAAAGACAGAGACATCGTATAAGATTAATTATGACCAACTCATTCATTTTTGTGGAAAAGTAAGACATATATTCAGTAACATCTCCAGTTCACACCACTGTTCCCTCACTTTTATTTCCCAGTTTCTTACACCCTATTCTTGCCTGATTCCACTACATGCATGCTGCGGTAATGAGGCAAAGTCAGAGCCTCCCTGTTTCCTTTTATTTGCCGAGTGATCACAAAACCATAGCATCACATAGGGGTTTCCTGCACCCTCCCAGCTGACCATGGCTAAATGGTGTTTTTGTTCAGCTGAACACTAATCCCTCAGTCAGATAAGGCCCATTATAGCAGAGGTATAGCAGGCTTGGTTCAGTCTGAACAGACATCGAACCTGTATGAGGCAGGCAGCACAGCTCTGCAGGGGATGGCAGTTCAATGACTTGTTCATAAAAAACACCACGCGTCTCTCGTGCAGCGCATTGGGTCAATCCTCCTCCTCAGCATTTGAAGGTAAGCATGTATTCGCCAAACACTGCTTTAAAAAAAGTAGCCTGTTATAAACTGCTCTTGATTCTTAAGAAAAGTTTTCTGTAAAATATGGGGTGGAATACAAATTTCCTTTCAAGCAAAAATAACTCCCTGATATTTCACTAAACACTGACAGGAATCAGCCTATGTGGGTGTTTATAGAGCCTGAGATGTGCTGCACACAGGTCATTATATGTGCCATTATGCTTTACATCCACACACATGATTTAGATGCAAAATACAGTTTGTTCTCGTAAAACTCATTTGGAAGTCAGCATATTCATCCTCTGCTTTCCTTAAGCCAGACAGCCACATGGAAATGAGTCAAAGTGATGCACTTTATTTGTACAGAACCATACAAGCATTGCTATTTTTCTCTCTGTGAAAATGAGGAGCTGGACGTTCACAGCCTGGGGGAAAGGAAATTTAACTTAGAAATGGCTCATATGCTCAAACGTGCAATCATCTGTATTCTTTTTAATGTATCTTAATGACATTCCCACATCATGATCCGCAACAAGCCCGTGTAATGTTGACCGTAGATGGCATTTTGTTAATAAAAACCATCCACAGCCTAAATATTCTCAAAGAAAACAACAGATTTGTTTTATTTTGTGTTTTTTATTGCATTTTACTTAATAGAGAAGCCTCTTGCTCCTCATTTGTATGTTGTTTATTCTGTAAATCTACTAAAGGAGGTTGTAGAGTCATCTATTAGTGGGTGTTTACCCATCGTTCCCCGAAACACCCACATTACATGTGATATGAACGTGTTTGCAGATTGACCACCCGCGGCGCTGTGGCAGCACAACCATCAGCAGTGAAATTGGATTCCTTCCCTCCTACTGCTCGTGCATCTCCTCTGCAAGCTGCATAGTTCTTATTAATGTCATCAAGGGTCTATTCTGTTGATCTTTCAAAGAACCAACATCTTTCACAAAAAGCGTGCTTGAATCTTGGGAGTATAATGTCAAGGGAATATGCTGTGAGACTGTAGCAAGCGCTCACAATGACTTTGCTCCCACTCAACATCACATACAAGCTCAGGCAGCATCTCTGCCCCTCCTATCGCCATATGTCAGCACTTCTATTTTGGTGTGTTTGTGCAGTGCACTTTCAGATGTGGATGCACGTTCAGATGTGGATGTCATTATGGAAAGCAAATGTTCACACTAATGAGGTTTGGGAAAGTTTAATGTAAATCTATTAACCTATTTCTTTACACAGGGAGAGCAATAAAACAGGAGTTAATGAAGTGCCGTTTTATTTACATTTGGTGCCATATTGACTGGAGTTGGTGGGGGCTTTGTGTGCCAGCCGTGTGTCTGACTGACAGCCTGCTTATGGTGTAACCTGCTTTACTCATGGTGTCACTTAGGATAACGTTTAGCTTTCTATCGTTCTCTGAAGAAGAGGAGGGTAATGCTAATGAATGAGCAGATGGAGTGTATTTGTGCATGATGCCTTCATGGTGCGCAGCCTGGTTGTCAGAAGCAAAAACATTCAGGTTGATAGAAAGATGAAATATTGTTTTATTCATCGTTTACCACTGGTTTCACTTGCATTTCTATTTGTAAAACATATTTTTGTAATCTGATAAAAAATGATTTAATATCACCAAAATTTATTTCATTTTGTAATTATGTAAAAAAACGTCTTCTTTTTTGACTGTCAAAACTTTTAATCTGTGTATTGTCTAATTTTTGTTTTTATCCCAGCAATCTGATAATATAGTGGTCTAAACCTGTGGGGTTTTTGGTTGCCTGGCTTCAGGTTTGCTTCATGTTCTTATAAAAACATGGCTTCAGTCTAATATGTTGCATTTTAAGGTGTATGATTATGTACATACGGCTAGAAAATAACTAAAAGTACTTTAATCATTCAGACCCATCTTGTACCTTCATAAATATTTGGACAAATGTCAATTTTTGACACACTTTTTTTCTTGTATTTGACATGATCAAATAGACAAATAAATCAATAAAGATAGATAGACAATTTAAATAAAAAACTGCAACCAAAGCGCTAATGTCTAAACATATTAATTTATGTATGAAAACCAGTGTTTATTGGTAATTGGGAAAAAATGTAGTACATTGTATTGTAATGTGATAATGTTATCAGTTTATTCGTCTTTATAACGCTCACACCCTAATCCTAAACCACGTGCACTTAGTTGAAGATGTCTGCTGCTGTTTGCATTTCAGACATGGACATTGGATTAATGCTTAAATGAGCATGTCCTGTTTAAATGTCAACTCCTCAGGTAAAGATGCAATCAAAGCTATTTTTTCCCCTTTTTCTTTGAGATCTAACATAATCTGTTGCCCCTGGTGCCTTGACATAAGATAGCATCCCCACTCCTTGTTAAAGAATTGCATGTCATCTTTGGATAATCCATTTAAGTTATATCTCCTCCAGGAAATAACGGAAATGACTTTAATCTTTTTGATGAACAATAGAAAAACGGAGAAGATTTTCCTTAAGCTAAATGTCAAACAGAAATATGGTGCCCTTGTGCTTTAGCGGTGCGTCTCAGCTGATATTTTCACCACAGTGATTGAGGGAAACTTCCCGAACCAATCGCAGCACGTTTTAGGTCTTTATTTAAACAGCAACCCAGGAATAAAGCCTGGCTGTGTTGAGCTTTCTTGTTGAACTGTGAGTACAGCCATAAGTGGGAGTATTGTTGATGGCGATTTCATTTATGGACCTCTCAGAAATAGTCAGTTCTTGATTGGTCACTGTGTACTTAGCTTCTAATGGCAGGAGAATTAGTTTGTGAAAACATCCTTCCAGCCAAAGCAAGAGTGACTTTTTTCACTTCTGAAAACTCCCATCAACACAAGCAGGAAACTGATGTTGTTTATTTTCTGATTACTTTTGGGTTAGGTCAGTTTTAAAAGTAATTAGGTAGATTGTAGGTATACAGCTAGTAAAAAGTAATCGCATAAGTGAAAATGACTTTTGCCATACCAGATGTGAGCCCATATGTGCAACCTCGTGTGCTTTGGTTATAAAGTCAGATAACATTTTCCCTTGGATGCATTGGTTTTAACTCGTTACAAGGTCTCTTTGATGCATTTAATCTGAAGCTCTGCAGGCAAATAACAGAAATTGTGGTCAAAGCATCCCGTTTATGGTTATTTAAGATTACATTTATACATTTTCCTCTGAGTGGCAACTTTACCCAACAGAAAAGCTAGTTCATGCTGGGGCTGGGGGGACAGCCAGTGTTGTGGAGCTTAGCTTAGCTCTCTAGGTGCTTCTTCAGATCTTAAGTACTTATTTTCTTTTGCTGAAGATACACACACAGAACACCTTTTACTGTGACTGCAGTACATCAGAACCACTAAACAGAGGAGGCAGAGGGAATCAAGGATATTCTTTTTTTGCTAGCAAAATGCACATTGCTATGGTAAAATAACAACAGAATATTTATGTAAATCAAGTTATCTGCACAATGTAGCAACTAACCACAAAAACGTCATATGCAATGAGCAACCACTAGATCTCTTCCACCACTGGCAGAGTCTTCTACAGATGTTATGGAGCAGCGTTATTTGCAAATGCAAGCATCTGCATCGCTGGTTTTAAAAATTTTCCTGCCAAACACATATAATTTCAAATCAGCAGCAGAGATCAGTATGAGCAAATACACTAAAGTAATAGTTGTTTCTGTGTAACTGAACATTTCCCAGTAAAATCACAGTTATTTTCCATTGCCCTCCTGTCCATCCGCCAGTGTGCTTTAGTCAGGTTTTTCCAAGAACATTTTTTTAAATTTCCAGTCATGAAAGCACAACTCCCAAAATGATCTCCTGCTGTAGCTCATAGAAAAAGAGTCCTGCAAATGCTGCTGAAATTTTATGTTTATGAATGCTAAAATCAAATTGGCTGAATTAGTGGAAACCAGAATCCATGGGAATAAAAGAAGCTCTACTTCGAATGCTTTATGTAATTTTTTAAAAATTCCTCCCAGTTATTCAAATCAAACTGGCAGAGCAACCTCTCATGGTGCACATCCTGCAGTGCACAGCAGGCAGCAGTGAGGTGTCTCCAGATGATAATAGCAAAATGGAGAACAAATCCATGGAGAGAGGTGATACGATGTGTGTGCTCTTCTCATTCTAGTCATCAAGAAATGATGAGTCTTAACTGGGACAATGAGGGCTGGTGGGAGGAACATACCTGAACCTTAGCCCTCCACCTGGGCTCAGTGTGACAGTTTGGCTGCTCCGCGCTTCCTCCTGAGTGGCTCAATTTTAGACACGTGTTTAACAACATTATGCAGACCTAAAAGCAAAAGACATCAAATGCTTAACAGATAGAAAATTTTTATTTTTAACATAAGATCTTTTCAAATGCAAATGTGTTTTCTATGTGGACAGAGTATGGCGGATGTGAATGTCGTTATGAAGCCTGAGCTGCTATGTTTTCTAAGCAGTAAGTAATGGAGCACTCCAAGCTGCTAAAACGCTGCTGGAAAAGGCCCAGTAGATACACACATCCAAATATTCAGACAGGAAGTACATACAGCTTTCTGGTAAATACAGCAGCAGAAGAATAGAAGAGACAGGTAACAATCTGAATGTAGATATCTGAACAATCTGAATGAAGATAGCACTGCTTTTTGTAAAGTGTCATCTTTAAAGACTTGTAAGGAGTAAAAGATGAATAATAAACATTGGCAGTTATGAAAGTGACGGATGAACTGCATGTGTTTATATTTTTCACTAATCAGCAACACATGAGCAACAAATTCTTGGTAATATTTACTCAACTATTATACTGTTGACTAAATAACTGAAGACAGGGAGATGACTTTCCAACATGGCAGAGCTCAGTTTTGCAGTCCATCTCAAGAACCACAAAAACACACATTTTTTTTATTCAGTTCTGCTCACATCCCAAAGTTTTTAAGCACTTGTGCTCATGTGAAGAGAAAAGGATTGCAGTGCATAGAGCGCTCGCAGAGTGCTGTCATTTAACTAACACATCACATAACTGGATCTTTATTCCTCACATAACTTACTTCTGTTTATTGTTTTTCCAACCCCTTCAGTACGATAT
>JBAMIG010000006.1:15216334-15238946 GCA_037177335.1 Kiunga ballochi | reverse complement strand
CTCTGCTGCGGAGGCCATACCGAAAATAGACATAATCCGTTATCACGGAATAACAGACTTTGTTTTCTCGTGATAACGAGATAATTATCCCATTATCACGGAATAACGGGCTTTGTTTTCTCGTGATAACAAGATAATTATCCCGTTATCACGAGAAAACACTCGTAAAAAAATCATGCGAGTATGACCGCTGTCGGCTTCCGTAGCTTTTTGCTTATTTACCTGTTAGAAGTTTTTGCTCATCAATGTGTTTATAGTTAGCAGACAAGCAGTATGTTAGGTGTAATAGTAGTATTGCTGAGGTGTGCAAGTGTGAGTCACCAGCAATGAAAACTATGCAACAACAAGATCAGAGTTTTACAGTTAAAATAACTTGAAGAGAATTTCCCCTACTGTTTCCCAGATGAAAAAAATTTGGTGCAACATAAAAAACAAAAGCAGCACAAATTTTTGTCTAGTGCGCACTACCTCATGTACAAGTGCACTAACGCGAACTTTTCAACTGTTCTGTCTCTGACAAGACAGACAGAACGCTGTCAGAAAGGATCTAAATAAAAAAATCCCCCAGCTTGGACACGTCACAGTTTATGACTGTGTTCATGAAAACAGCGCGCAAAGCAGCGTTTTAACAAAAAGACTACAAACACGACAAATGGGAAGATTAAAGGTAGAACTAAAATAAAATGTCACTTTTCTTTCTTTCTGGCTTTACCTTGTTTCAGAGACCATATCTGGCAGTAAATATATTGTGAGTATGGTACAACACTTGGCATTTCAGAATAAAAGCTGGAAACTAATCTATAATAGATTAAATGGTTTTAGTCTTGTCTGTATTTTATTTTTTTAGATTGTGTAAATGAATGCACAGATAGAATAGCTTAGCTTTTATCATATAAACCCCAACTGATGAAAGACATTAGAAATGTCTTCATGCACTAAAGATGGACCACTATATTCTGTATGTTATTCTTCTCATGTTTTCCTCACACAGAGTTGTGTAGTTACAAATTTCAAGAGGCCACAAACAGTGGCTGCAAAATAACCTGGATTAGAAAGAAATTGCAACTGCACCACATCATTTAGACTTAATCTCAACCATTTTCTCATGGTGAAGTCATGTCTTGGGCTCTGCAGACCATGGCTTTTCTGCTTTTGCAACTAATGTTTTCCATCACGTCAAAGCCATCTTTTACAGCAAGATAGGGGATGTGCCATGCACCAGCTGTAGCTTACCAACCTCAACAAGTTCACTCTTGGGTTTATTAACCCTGTGGTGATTCTCTCCAGAAACCTGTCAGCATTTGGAACGGTTTTGCTCTCTATTCTGATTCTTTCATGAAAGACCTGAGGAACTTTAACAATCTGCTCCTTCTGTTTTCTCCAACTGGTAGATATTTGCATAGTTAATATTCAGCTCATTTACATCACTAAACTAAATATGAGTCCCTACTATTGAGCCCCCGTCGTACAGGAAAATGAAATATTTGCTAATGTGAATCACAAGGTGTGACTGCATAAAACCACCTCCAGATGCAACGAAAGCTCATTTACAAGATTTATAAAGATGCATTAATGCTCAACAGCTACACATCAACTGTGTGCTACAATACTCACTGGGTGATTAGGATCTTTCTACTAAAATGCGATCAGAAACACGTATGTTTGTCTTTTGCCTGCTGTTAGTTTCTTGTATTTTAGTTACATTTAAAGCTTATTTTATAATGATAAAAATGCCTGTTGAATTGTAATTACACCCGAGGGATCTCTAAACATCACTGTAGTTCAGTACAAGTCATACACTCCTCCTGCCGGTTTGCTTCTTCTCAGGGCCCCCAGTGCATTTCTTGGATTCCCCTCAACTTTGCACATTTCTTCCGTAGGAGAGATTGGTGCCTTAATCATGTGGTTTTATCATTATCACTATTGTTTCTTGTGTTTTATGTGAATGTTTACTTCTGTGTTTTTGAACAATTGAGGTTTTAACTAATGAAAAGATTATCGTAGCAGATTGTTGAATTATAATTTGATGTATAAATTGATATATAAATGGTACGATAAAAAAGGCTCAATTAAAAAAAAAAAAAAAAAAAAAAGTTAAATAGAAACACAGTTCTCTTTATAATAGCTCATCATGGAGTTACAATAATAGAGGATCCAGAACATACTGAGGCATTATTATGCATTGTTGAATTAAATCAAAGACAAGATAATTGTAGTAGAGACCAGTGAAGGTTAAGCCTTTTATGAAACAGTTTAAAATTGCCTACAGTTTAAGAGCTTTTTTTTTTTTTTTTTTAAATGTTTCATTTTTAAAATCAAAATCGATCATTACAATTTCTCTTTTATCAATGTTGTAGCATGTTAGGCATGCAGATTCCCTAATTTTGTTGCACCATGAGTGAGATTACTACTGCAGTATATGAGATTGTGTTCTTCCTTCATGTTGTGTTAAGATTAAGGCGCCAAATCAAGTTCCGTTTATAAATTAAAAATATTTGCCTCCTCCTTAAAAGAGCAAGTCTTGCCACAATATGCTTTCTTTCCTATTTTCCAGACCTATTGTAGCAGGACTGTGGGGAGATATGAGGTGCACCATTCCTAGCTTAAATCTGGATTTGTTTAATTTGTATAGGAACACAGTGGGTTTTCCTTTCTTTTGTCTCCCTTCCAGAGAATAAATGGTGACTGTTTTACCAAAGCTCACACTGTGTCACAGCAATTTAATCACCAGCCCAATGCAGAAACTCAACGGCTACATTTGGTTTCAGGGAAATTGTTTCTCTCAACTTGTTCTAATATACAGCTCTATATGTTCCAGGTACAACTGGAAACCAATGTCCTTGTTTTTGGTGGAGTTTTAGTCATTATTTATAGTAATCTCAATGAAATGACCAATAAAAATAATATTTAAAAGTGTGAATGGAGAAAATTCAAACAATCTTATTTTTTGTAAATCAGCTTATCTGACTGAATGCAACTTCTAGTACAAAGTTTAATGGTTTATTACGAGAGTGGGTATAACACAAGAAGTTACTGAAGGTGTCTTTTCTTTCATTGGCTTATTGTAATTAAGCTTAAAGTTTTAAGCTGTTCTGGTTTTCACAACCTTTTGTTTTTGGCTGTCTGTGTAAATATAAATAGGTTTGTTTTTTTCTGACAACCTTTAATAACACAAGAACAAATTCATCAAGATGTCATATTGACAAAAAAATAAACCAGCAAATATCCTCTGCAACCCAATATCATATTCTCTAATTTTATACATAAATGGTCTGGGATTTGTCTTTCATCTAGCATCTGTGTGACTTAAGTTTACAGGGTGGTCTGAATAAGAGGTGTGTGTCTGACTGGGTACTCCAAGATGGGACTTGGGTTGCACAGTGACTTGTGACTTGACTCAGACCTCACACTCAAACATATTTATATTAGTGATTTGAGAATCATGAACAGCCATTTAATCCCTTCTTCCAGATAAGCTTTTTCTCTAATCTACTCTCTGATGATTCTTATCCCCAAACATAAAACTGATGCGATGTCATAAAAACAGAGAAGTGCATATATGCACAATAAATAAAAAAAAACCCCAGCAGTGCCAGTGAGCACATCTGCTGCTGTTACACCTGTCATAACTTTTGGGTACAAAACTTCATACAAAGGATAAAAAAAGAGCAGCAAACAGGAAGGTCTCTGCTATAAGAATGCAGGACACTGGATACACCCAATCTAACTTCATCCACCATGGAGAGGACAGTCAGTGTGAAATATGAAAGCTTCGCAAGTGGATAAGAGCTACAGGAGCTGGAACATTACTTGTTAGCTTTGTACAGAAATAATGTTAAAGATATTAGACTGAATGTGTTAGGAAGAGGAACAAGACATGTTTGCATAAAGAAATGGCGTCACCATGACCCAGTAACATTAAACTTGGGCCAATAATCCATCAGCCTCATTGTAAGCATTATGGTCTTAATGGGCTTCTTAAAATAGGTTGTTTTGCTACTTTGGTGATGTTATTCATTCTGTCCAATAATGGTTCTATATAAATCAAAAGCCTGCTCATGTTATTTTTACTTCAATTTTTTTTTTTGTTTTTTTAAATCAGCTCACATTACGTAATTTCAAGTAGGTTGAATAGGATTTTTTAGTTTAGGGTAATGCCAACAACCAGCGCTGTTATAAAATGTTGGTAGATAAAAGATTAGAATAGAATTTGGATTCTTTAGATGTAACAATGTAATGTCCTTAGCAGAAGGCATCACATGACATTACACAAAACACCTGAAGGCAACTTGATATTTCAATCAGAGGCTTAATCGGTTTAGTAATCTGTCTTTAATATTTCTCCGTGTAATTACACTGAAAATAAACAGAATGGGAATAGTCATTTTAAGTGCTTTTTTGTTTTAAATTATTGCAATACAAATGTACCAGATATCAGTTGAATAAGCCAGTGTGGAAAAATGTCCTGGTTTTTCAAAGTAGCTTCCTTTGAAGCATCAGTGAAATCTGAATGGAAAATATAGAGATGAGCAGTGTAAGATAATGACCATAATTATGCTGTGTTCTCCTGTAATTTTTGGTCCTATGTTGCCTAGCAGGCCATCTGTTTGCTCTTTGTGATCCATTTTTCACTTTCTCATTCAATATCATCAGGAGTGGCTAATCATTAAGCCAATACGTGGACAGAAAATAACAACCTACAATTTGCCAAAATAAACACTGCTGGAGGATAATGAGCAGATACAATAATAAATATGACTGCTGTAATTTTGTTTTCTTTTCTCCATCTTCAGAAAAATAACCTTAGGATGTAGGCAGACATAGGTGAAGAACAGCTTCAGTTGCTTAGCAAGCCATCATTAGACATGATGCTTTTCCTGCTTTCATTTTTCCATCCATGTCTACACAACTTACTTCATTGCTGATCATGGAAGATTTATCTTAACCCAATTGGTAACAAAAGAAATTTGTTGTCCCTTTGTGTTAAAGCAGGTTAAATACCCTGACTATTAAACAACATCAGGTTTCTCACAAGGAATTAATAAGTTTCTACTGATTAGGACTTCCAAAGGTGTGTTTTGGTCCGAGTTTGCACTACATAAATAGCACTGAAATAAATGAGTGTGTGATAGCAATACAGGCAGCACAGTGGCCTCACAGCAAGAAGGTTGCCGGTTCGAGCTTTGGTGTGAGCAGGACTCCAGCCGGTAACCTTTCTGTGTGGAGTTTTCATGTTCTTCCCGTGTTAGTGTGGGTTCTCTCCGGGTACTCCGGCTTCCTCCCGCAGTCCAAAGACATGCACCTTGGGGATAGGCTGATTGGTGAGTGCGAGTGTGTATGGTTGTTCGTCTCTGTATGTTAGCCCTGCAATGGACTGGCGTCCCGTCCAGGATGTACCCCGCCTCTGGCCCGTTGGCTGCTGGGATAGGCTCCAGCACCCCCGTGACCGTTAGGGACAAAGTGGTAGATAATGGATGGATAGCAATACATGAAATGTTGCAATGAATAACATGCAAAGCTTGTACAGCACAGCTGAATCAAATGAATGGCTCTTTACCAGGCCTCTGCAGAGCTGGATGACATGCAGGGATGACATGAGGGATTCAGCTATTTGATTCAGGTGTGTTGGCAGGATGGATTCAAAAGGTTTCAGGATGGAAGAAGTCAAGGACCAGAATTGGGCACCCCTGCTGTATGCAAACCTGGTCTTATGACAGAACCTAACATGTAACAACTACACTGCCCAAATAATAATGCATCTAAATGCAATTTCGTCATTCTGTGCAGACTTCTTCCCTCATTCTGTTGGGACATGCACACATTACTTCTCTGTACTTCCTCCTGTCTTTAGTGCTTCTTCTCCTCTTTTGCCGCTGAAAATGAGGAAGTAGTATGTTGGTACCGAGCTGACGCTGCAACATTAAAATTGAATTCAAAGCAAAAAATGCTGTTTAATGCCATATTTCATGTTGCAGCCAAAAGGAAAAAACAGGCAGGAAGTGGACTGTTTTTTGTTTAGATAAAATTTCACAATGAAGCAAGTTACAAACAAGAATCCATTAACGAACAAAACAGGGCAATAGTATGTCTTCTCATTAGTTGCAGTTAAAGAATGTATAGAACAAATTATTAAAAATAGAAGTTAAAAAACAACAATGAGGAACAAGAAGAGTAATACAGAAAGAGGTAATATGGCAATTATACGTGTATAAGAATTTTCAGAGACTCAAGCAATTGCTAAGGAAAAATTTTTGAAGATACAGTGCAAGTGTTTATTTGATGTTGCATTTAAAGTACGCAAGTACACAAATAAATTCAACAGTAAAAATATGTATGCTGGGTAGGGATTTTTTAGATTTACATTTGTGTCTGCTTCATTATTCTGCATGTGAGCAAACAAACTAGGGTTTATATTAGAATGCTGATGTGAATGTGCTCTTAAAGCCTGAAATGTTCAAATTTTCACCATGAAATGACCTGGTACTTTGCACCAGGTGAGCGGAACAAAAAGACAGAGTGAGATATGGCTCATGACACTACAGCAAAACTGGTGGTTAAACAATTTCACCTTTTGCCCCTTTAAGGAAACTGAAACAAACTGAACAACAATGTTCTATGCTGGGAGCAACCCTGGAACTGGTTAGAAGAAAACCTAACAAGTAACAGAACTATGTTGTTATCATCCACCACACGATAGTGATGCGATGAGAGGCTCCTCAGGTAAATGCTGCAAGACAGAAGCATTCCTGCCAGCAAGCATCACCATCCACAACAAGATTTTGCCTCCCAGATGATTACTTATTTCTAAATTAACAGAAAGCTGACATCATTAAAGCTTCTGAGGAGAAATGAGATTTGCATTTTGCTGTTATTGATGCATAAATGACTGAGCTGTTTAACCCATATGTCCAGTTTTAGTGGCTGCAGATGGATTTTCTGCAAAAAGAAAAAATAGTGCTGAGGAGGCAAAAAAAAGTTCATCCAGGTTGAGGAGTCTGTAATCATTTTCCATTTCAGAACCAAAGTTTCTGAGATGAAGAATAAAGGAACAGAAACTAATTGAACTTTAAAGAAATCTGTGCTGAGTCCACACCAAGCAGAGACACGAAGAATTCCTACAACATCTGACTATGAAACTCTTAAGCTGTAAGACAGTCAGTCAGTGGAAAGCTGTCATTAATCCACAGTGTCTTGGAAGGTGGAGATTACCCATTTACTTCCTACCAAGCCCTCCATATAGATATGCATGTCTTACATAACGACTTTATCCATCATGAGTTAAGTGTTCTCTGATCATCTGGAGAAATTCTACTAGTATCACTGGTGTTTCCTCCCTGAGGCCAAGGGAAGCTGAGCCTCGTCTATTTTATTCAATTACTGAATTTCCCTCTGGGATGAATAAAATATTTTTTCCATTCATTTTTGTTGCCCATGTTTAATTATTTATAAATTTTTCTAATACCATTGCTGTCATTATTGTGAAATGTCATTTTAGATTTGAAACAAAAAGGATTTTCATTTACCGTTCTTCCAATCACCGTCTCTCGAAAGAGAAACAGCCCCTCATCAGTGGTGATACTTTATACTAAAGCAAT
Source organism: Kiunga ballochi (assembly GCA_037177335.1). Classification (NCBI taxonomy): domain Eukaryota; kingdom Metazoa; phylum Chordata; class Actinopteri; order Atheriniformes; family Pseudomugilidae; genus Kiunga; species Kiunga ballochi. The sequence continues at coordinate 15,231,351 of JBAMIG010000006.1, read as the reverse complement.
GAGACAGTGAGGAGGCCAGGTTTACAACCCTTGTATAATTTTTTTGAGGGATCAGCCAATCAGATGAGGCTAATGTAACGCTACTACCAAAGTGTGATGAGCTGAGCTTGTGCCAATGGAAGCAAGTTGCTTCTCTGCATCAAACCAATCAAATCAATGAGATTTGATTACATTGATCACTATTTAGGTAGCAATGAGTTAACACTGCAAACCTTTTATTGCAACAATGCATTTCATAAGCCAGCAGGACAGAAGAACAGTCTTCTGGATTTCTAGATTTTGCTCAAGCAAAATGAAATGTGCTCTACAAACGCAACTTATGGTGTAGAAATAGTTTTATTCTGGATCTGAGTAACTAAATTAATTTTATTAGAAAGTTTTTGCTCTGTGATGATCAAGTATGGGAAGCTTTTGTGCTCGTTGTGTTCCAGTGTGATAATGATGCTGTAGGCCTACATGTGGCCTGAATATTGAATAAGCAATGATCATAAACGTCTCTAGTTTAGTTTAGGAACATTACTTTTTGAATCAATGTGTGAGTGTTAAATGTTTGCATGAATGCAGAAAAACTGAACAAACTGAGGTGTTCAAAAGTATCCAAGACAAGGACATATATGCACTGATAAGATATGGGTCCAGTCCTTCCAATAAGAAGTCGTGTATTTGCATGTGTCACCTTGCTTCCTAACCACAACACGCCACTGGTATCAGATAGAACCTGCTGACCCAAGCCCTAACTGACCATAGCTTTGGCATGCATTAGTTGTTTACTATACAGCCTTCAGTAAAACTGAACATAGTAGATGAGCTGAAATATGACATTTACCCGACAGTCCAAAGGATTAAAAATGTTGTGCGCCAACTATTGGATAAAGATCTTAACCCGTTAATCCCATTACTGAATGGTTACATTTTTCTCCCAGCTGGGTTCTCACCAGTATCCATACAGATCTGATAAGGTTTCTGAACTGGAAGTTTATGTTGTCATTTTGGTAATTAGACGTTACAAACGCTTAACAGTGAAGCCATGTAAAATCTTTGTCTTGAAGCAATCCCTGGTTTCATTATAGTGACAGACTGTGACATGTCTTAGAATGCAGGTTACAGACATACTATTTGTTCCTAATGGTCTGTATTTCTCAGTTCTATATACACACTGATATAAAAAAAAAAACAACTGATTTAACACTGGTGAAGATAAGAATTAAGCTTTAATATTAAAAACCTGTGATGGACTAGCAACCTGTCCAGCAGCATTGACCCCTTTCGCAAAATAGACTGACTCCAGCTGCCTGCGACCCTTCAGTGGAATAAGCAGTGCAGAAATGTATGCATTAAATAAAACCTTTAACACATGAATACATGCACTCTTAGGTTGTTCAGTTCTTTGTGCTTTTGAAGAGGCATATAAAAGAAAAGCTGCAGCAAGATTTTTAGGTTGCAGCCAGGTCCCACTCACATTAAAAATGCTCAAAAAACTGATGTCAGTCGTTTAAAAAGGTCAGGTCTCATTTTAAATAGGGTTCAGTACAATAGTTTGAAGTCAGGATGAAGGCTGTCACATAATTAAAACAGTATTTGGAAAAATTTATCTTTTCTGTCTTAATCCCTCTTTCCTTCTCTCCCCAGCTCCCCTGGGTGAGACACCACTGTTGGCTTTCTATCCTTGGGAAAGTGCTATACACAAGCAGCCAGGGTTGGTTGAGAGCGTTCTGTATTGAGCTCTCGGCTCTCTCACTTTCTGCAATATAATGGCTTTCACAAGCATCATCAGAAATCCTCTGCTGGCAATAATAAACCTCAATTCAAATGCTGGCTCACACTTATCCAACCAAGTGACATTGCTTGGTCTTTTGGACATGCTAGATAATATTATCTCTCCTGCACATGCACACTGAAGGATCAGTGAACACATCCTCACATTCAGGCAGAATTCTCAAATCTGCACAAGTACTGTAATTAAAGACAATCTGACAATTGTACAGGCAAAGCGCATACTTCAGACTGTTTTGCTGTATAAAAGTTAGCTTGGTGTTTTGCTCATATTTCTATATAGTCATAAAGACAAAAAAAAAAAAACTCTAGAAAAATATACATATTGAATAAGTTTAATACAAACCAAATCAAGATTCTTTAAAAAAAAATTTACCAAAAATAAAATCTCAACTCAAACTGAAAAATGTTTTATTTGCGATTTATGTTGCGATTCAAATTTGGCTTTAAGCTCCTTTTCATTTCTCCAAATTCACTCCATGAAGATCTTCAACCATCATCTACTACAGTAGAAATATAAAACTTGGTGACTAATAATTAAATTTATAGTTACATAATGACAGTTAATAATGGAAACAAGAAGATGTGCCATAAAAGAATATTCCACCAAGATTTGCTGGTGAAAACAAAAAAGATGAAACCTACTAAAGGTTACAGCACGGTTTGTTGAGAACAAGCCCATCTCTGTGGAAATTAGAAAAATAAAAATAATGCCATGTCATAGGCATAATTAGGATTCAGAATATTTGGGGATGCAATGACACAAGGAGGTAGAAGCAGGAACCAAACAGGGACCTCAATTCATCAGCTGTAGTATAACACAGTGCACGATCCTTCACCAGCCTCCCAACTGGGACCGCTACCAGTTTTCAGTAAGCCACACAATGCTGCTAGGTATTGAGCATCTGTCTATGCAGTGTTTTTCTTTCTCACGCCAAACCAGCACCTCAGTTACTCTACTGACTTTAACTGGGGCCTTATTTCAGCTTGAATTGGGGTAAAAAGCACCTTTAACTGGGGAAATGGTACCAGATATCTACTGATCATAAAAGGATGCGTCAATCTTCTTACAATTGCATTCAGTTACATGTGTTCAGTTTAGCATCTGGTGAGGCAAAAAAGGGTTTCCTGGTTTTGTCTTTTTTTGCTGTTAGTTCCTGATGAATATTCTTGTGAAAATAAACTTGTCTTTAATCTTTCTTCTGGGTTTCCCTCCAGACACAGCCATGCATTTGTTAAACACAGTTAGGTAACAAAAAAATGCTGTAAAGTAATATTCCCCCAATGACACTGCACCTTCATGCATATTCTTTGCACCACCAGAGGAGTGGCATTATTCACAACAGTGAAAGGCATGACTAAGCTCAGCTTTGCATGAACAGGCCCAAAGCCAGTAATAGAGATGGGCTAAATACAGTCAACATTTTTGACATCTCTAACTTGGAGGGCAAATATTGAGAAATAGCATATTCTAATGTCTGCATGTTGTGTTTAATCCAAACTTCAGCTTTGAGAGATAAACCTTTAGAACCTTCCTGTCCCATGCATGAAAATAAAAATCTTTTGTAAAAAGTATGGCTGCATTGTTATTAAAAAAAAAAAAGTATCATTTCACCCTTGTAACAGTGTCGCATGAAACCCCAAGTAGGAGGCGCTCAGGCATGAAGGATGTGCACACCCACAGAATTCATACGCGTGTGCATCCAGAGGATACACACAAGCTTACTTACTCTCACCACCTCTGCTATGCATGTATGGGCACAGTGCAAAGTAAAGGTCCCTTTTATGCTCATTGTGTAGTTTTAAGGCCATGGGTCATTGTCTCTGGGAATGTCATTTGCCAGAACATTTTATGACACCATCGGTCGACCTCACGAGCCCCAGGGACAGTGTTGAATGGAGGAACTCATCTTTGTATCGAAGCTATAAATAAAATCATTGGACTTGTGATATTGTTTCAAACCTTCAGGCTGCTTGCTCATTCAGCTGCTGTGAAGGACAATTTTCTGGCTGTGACAGGTGTTAGAAGATTGCTGTGTATCCTCCAGCATGGTAGAAGAAGCTCTCTGGACATGTGAGGAACAGACAGCAGTCACCAATCAGATTTGTCTTCCCATGTGGTCAAAACAAAGAATCTGCTGTAGTTGCGTTCACTTAAGGGCAGCTCCACATCAATGAGCCACAAGTATGTAACATTCTGTCTTTCTGGCATTTCACTTTGCAAGCACATCCAGTTGATTCATCCTTGAGCTTTAATAATTTGTCCTTTCACTATAACAAAATGCAATAAGTAAATATTTTCAAAATTATCTATAGTTGCGGTTTTCTGCCTAAAAGTTAGTTGACCCTTTACGTGTTTGAGTTACTCTAGGTGTCATGCACACTGGTACTCCTGTTCTGACCCCTTTGCAGACTAGGGATTTTGGGGTCAACAACAAAACCGGTACTAAAACTCAATGACAACAATGATTATAATAAATCAAAAATACTCAAGATCAATAAATAACAAAAAGGAGTCCACAGTCAGGTTATCTAACCGGTCTACCAAAAAGAAAAAGATTAATACAAATAACAAAAGAAGTCCTTCCAACAAGGTTACATTTACCAATTATAATTACTATTAAACAATCATCTATCCAAAACATACTTTACAACCAAAATTATAATTATAATATACATAACCACTAACAAAAAGTCTTAGAGACATACGCTAAAGTTAACAAAAATGGCTACACACAAAAATGTAAAAGCTTCCTTCCTTCGATTTACTCAAAAATGCACAACTGTGCCATAAAGCTAAAAAGGAAAACCCAAACTCAAAACCTAAACGACAAGAGTATTCTAAACTTAGTAATCAGGCAAATTATCAAAAGTTTACCAAATCCGTTCAACAACCAGCACTGATACTCCCAGGGAAAACTGATCCTAGAGCACAGGTCCCCAACCTTTTTTGTCCCATGGACCGGTTTAATGTCAGACAATACTTTCAGGGACCGACCTTTAAGGTGTGGCAGATAAATACAACTAAATAATACGATATGACCTGCATGAAAACTGTATTTTTTTGCATAAAAAATACCAAACAAAAATTATGACATGCGTATTGTAACATATCTGCCCGCAACACACTCTGGTTGCTATGGTAACATTTAAGCATGCCTTCAAAACGATACAGTGCAAAAACAAAGTGCATAAACAATACAACTCACCATAATGCTGAATCAGTGGCAGCTCTGAGCTTGTTTTTGTGCAACCAGACGGTCCCATCTAGGGGTAAAAGGAGACCCTGACACCCGAATGGCTTATGTCCAGTCTACTTCATTTTGTCTTGGTCGCCATCGCTCCAGAAAACCCTTCACACAGGTAGATGTTGGTAATGGCTACAGTGTTTTCAGTGCTGTTGTGACAATCTCAGGGTATTCAGCCATGACTTTAGTCCAGAACACCGGCAGAGTTGTTGTCTGGAACATACTTTTGAGAAAGAAACTTTCCGAAGACGTTTGTTTTTTTGCTCATTTTGCTAGCTCCTGGGTTTTGTTTTAGCCGTAACATATCTTGTGACCGAGAAGAGGGCCTTGACCTGCATCAAGAGTAACATAGACTGATGTAACAGAGAATCAGGTCATTTTTTTTAAAAAAAACATCTTTCAGTTTACAAAATAAATAAAACGAAAGTAACGCGAGTTATTTATTCTTTCTGTGCGGCCCGGTACCATTTCACCGCCCGGGGGTCCTAGAGGACAGGTGGCCTGAGCTGGTCTCTGCTTCCTCTTAAAGTCCATTTAAAAGACCTGATTGGTCCAGGAGAAGGAAGTGCTGAGTGGTAGAGTCCAAAGAATGGGCAAGTCCTTAACCGGGGATGATAGGCAACAGGTGAGATGGATGATAGATGATTAGTGAGCCACAATTGCAGTCCAGGAGTGGAGTGACTGTCTTGTAGTTTTTATGAAGACATACATCCTCAGGCCAGAGGATGTAACACTCCTAACAAAACTTCCAGTGTCCACACTTATATCAATTCCAACAGTAGCTGTAACAATAAGAAAGGGAACATCAACATCTACAAGGTTTAGGGGAGGGTTTCTCTGCTCTGTCGTCCATCAGCCTGTCCATATAAGTCAGGGGATTGAAAAAAAATGGTTTAACATCATTAACTAGACAGCATCTTATGAATCGGTGACTCTTAACTTTTGTCTGATATGATGCTGAATAAAACTTTTGTCATGGTTGCTATAAAATCAAAGTTAATAAACTTTTAGTTTAGTGTATTTTGTTAACCATAAATAATCCAAGATATTTCACAAAATTATACGAAGAGACAAACCACATGGTAAACTACTTTACAAGCTGCAATTTACGCTTTAAAAACAAGTTTCTGCCCCATTTTCTTGCATATAGATGTAGTGGCAAGCCCTGCTTGTTTTACATCCAGCATACCACTGTGCCTTTGAGATTTGATATCTTATAAACATTACACCCAAAAAGTAATAAAAAAAACAACCTGTAATAGTTGAGGGATGACGATCCAACACACAGGCTTGTGTTCATGGAGACAAATCAAGCTGTGTGTCAGCTTTGCAGATGTAACAAACTAAAACTGAATAAAATATAGCCTAAGTAAAAAAGCTTTGTATATACAGGAGCATGCGTGTTTCTATGAGAGGTTAGGATTTCATCCCCTTCAGCCTGGCAGGAGCTTTTAATGATCCTTCTTTTGTTTTTCAATGTTTCCCCGCTCCAACACACCTAAATCGAGTTTACGAGTCTTTCTGAAGATCTTCATATTGCTGTTGGATGCTGTTGGGCATGTTAGAGCAGGAAAGCTTTTTAAAAAACTGAAAAAAGTTCTGGATTTTTCTCACTAATATTCACCCAGGAATATTTAATAAGCAGGTTTATATTAAAATGTCTGTAGCTTAATTACAATCTAATCCAATCCCCTTTATTCAAGCACATTTTAAAACGCAGAACGTCTACAAAGTAACTTACATTAAATGTTTTTTTAAAAGGTCAGAAATTGTCCTTTGTGAACATGAAATATTTAATATTGCTACTGAAGCAGACTGTGGGATTCTTTGTTAGTAATCAAGGTCTTTATTGCCAGCTCAAACTGGAGGATTTATTCACACGTGCTGAGATTACAACAGCATTTGAAATTCTAAACTGCTTTTAAAAGAGTAACCTGTTAAACTTTAGCACTTTAAGAGTCTTTTGATGATGTCTTGATGGAGATGAAAAAATATAATAATACCAAAGCTCAAAGTAGTTCAAAAGTAAGATCTTCTTTTGATGTAAAAAACCTCTTGTCAATAAAATTTTTTTTATATAATCATCAAGCCCATTAGCAACACACAAATCCCGTTTGAATACAAGTGTTTAAAGAGTCAGGATTTCTGCACAACAGCACAAAAAACAACTTGGTTTGACTGAATGGATGATGGGTTAGCTTGTGTAATATTCACAGCTAGCAGAAGGCCAGGCTATGCTGTACATGATTACAGTGGTTATCTGTCTCTCACACTCCACTCCTACAAGATCAAACTTCCAATTCCATAACAGGTCTTCTCACCACGTCTGTCTTTCAGGTAAGCTGTGCTTCAGATGGTGGTTGTGCCAAAATAAGTGCACATCTATTTGCTGTCAGCTCAGTTTGCTAAATGTGACTCTATGACTTGTTCCAACCAAGCCCATAAATAATACTCTATCTACTCTGCAACAAAAACATGCTTTTAATTATACATTTCTGTGAAGACAGAAATGAGCATGTGGTTTAGAAAAATCAGATACATTATAAAATGTATGTACTCCATACTTAGAAGCACTTATGCTCATGAAAGGACCGGGACCACCTGGGTACTCAACTCCAGAACAGATCGTGCTGCTTGAGAATGAGGAAAGTGATATGGAACAGATGGATAGCCTTTCATGCTGCTGCATCCGAAGCAGATGGAGCAGCAACATCAACTCAAGGACTTAGGTGAAAACCTAAAGGGGCTTGGATTTATGTGATTTATACATTGGAAAACTTCCCAAGTAATTACTTTGTATTCTGAATCTCATATGCAATCTAATAAAATTCTATTACTAAGCTTTGATTTAAAGAGAACATCTTTTATTTCTCTTCATAGCTTAATCAAAGACAAATGTGTCAGGTAGAGCAAAAAAATTGAAACAAGTGATTATAATCTTTTATAATTATTAGCTCTTTCTAGTAACTTTACTCCAGTCCCGATGAGGATACTTGTGTTCCAGCAATAATAAGAGTTATTTATGTAACTGGTTGTGGGTCATTGCATGTCAGAGCACTGGCTGGAATAACCTTTTTATAATTAAACATCTACTTAAAGGCATCCTTTATTAATACACGGTGCCATCAGCTGCACTGTTAAACTCTAAAACAATTGAAGCGAGGTTAATCTTATTGGTATTGAAAAGGTGTACTTAAATGAATAAAATAGAGGAGATAAAATGTCAACAGACGGTTAGAGACATTTAGATGTGTGGTGAAACTAATAAAAGGGTCTGTTTGTGGCCTACAAAGCATGGCTGTGTCCCTTTGTGTGTTAAAGGAAAAAAAGGTTTTAATAAAAATATATATTTAAATTTGTGTCATATGCGTTGACTGTAATTAGCTGCCCACGTCTTTTCCAGAATCCTTTTTATCTGGAAGTCATCACAACCCAGCTGTCGCTGTTTATGGACAAAAAAAAGTTCAATCTTTCTCAGATGAATAACCGATTAAATCTGTGGGATCAAAATAATAGATTTTCTTGGTTGCTGTGCTGAAAAGAAAACATTAATGTTAATTTTCCTTCAGATTTCTGAAAAAACTACCAAAAAAAAATCATTTACTAATGGTGCTGGGAGATGATCCTTGAGTAACGCTAAAAGCTCCCCTGTCAGTAGCATGTTGTACGGTGTGGCACTAAGTGCTTCTCTCTGAGCTCATTACAGTCATTTGTTGCGCAAAAATTAAATAAATTATTTTAATCAGCTAACAATCCCCGTACAGTTTGATTGTTCTTGGTTTGTATATTATGCATCATAGTGCAAAGCTAATGATAAACAATACATAGTGAACACATTTTTACCATATTAAACAACAAATATAAAATGTCTTTTTATTTTTGGTCCAGCCAGTCTATATGTGTTTTGTGGACTTGGAAAAGGCATTCAATTGTGTTCCTCTGGGACTCCTGTGGGGGGTGCTCCGAGAGTATAGGGTGCCGGACCCCCTTGTTCATGCTGTTCAGGCCTTCTACAATCGGTGCCCTAGCTTGGTCCGCATCGCCAACTATGTTTCCTGTGAGGGTTGGAGTCCACCAAGGCTGCCCTTTATCACTTTTTTGGACAGAATTTCTAGGTGCAGCCGAGGTGTGAAGAGGATCCAAGTTGGTGCCTCTACTTTGGTGGTCTCTGCTTTTTGCAGATGATGTGGTTCTGTTGGCTACATCTGGTCCTGATCTCCAGCTTTCACTCGAGCGATTTGCAGCTGTGTGAAGCGGCTGGGATGAGAATCCCAGGGATGAGAGGCTTGATTTAATAGTTTAACTTTGCATTAAGAAATACCAGTAAGGTTTTCGTCCTGGTCATGCAACACTGGACTAGCTCTGGGTCTCTGCTCTGTGCAGAATTACAGTATGTTCTTCTGGCTTCATCCGACAGTGAGCTCCTGCTCTCGGTGGAGTGATTCACAGCCAGGAGTGATGATGGTTCCCCCGAAGCCGATACCATGATCCTCAACCAGGTTTTGCCCCAACAGGTGGAGTTGAAGTATAGCAAAGTCTTTTTCACAGGTAAGGGTAGTGTAGAACAGGAGATCGAGGTGTTTCTGGCACAGTCATCTAGTATTAGACCCCAGGGAAGGCCCATGATGTGTTGGAGGGTCTACATCTCTCTGCTGGCCTGGGAATGCTTCTAGGTCTCCCTGGATAAGCTGAAAGAAGAGGAGTGGTAGAGAATGCACTTAATTGCTCAGGCGACCAATCCCAGGAAAACTAGCAGGTAAAATGCATGGATATTTGTTTAATTATTGCTGAAATTGATTTACAAATAAAGCTAAAAAAGTTAACTTAAATCAGGTGATCTCTTATGAGAAGTGATGGTGCACTGCAGCACAGTAATTCCCTTCCACTAACTCCTTAATGCATACATTTTTACTTTTTATAATCTGAAAACAAAATCTGGTAAAATATGTTATATTCCCTATTTATTTTTGCCATGGAAACGGTTTGTTAAATTAATGATATTATTCACTAGGGTGCAGGAGACCAGTATCATATGGTGAACAACAAGGTTTGAGGAAAGTTTCTGCCAAAATGTGATTAAATATGTCTCAGAAACACTACGTGTTTAATAAGTGACACCAAGCCATAAGAGGTCAATGGTTCATCTTTTATCTGATTCTTTTACTGAGATTTTTTAGAGTCTACATTAACATTTAGACCCACATATAAGCTTTTTTCACTGTTATTGAGATAACAGGGCTGACTTCTACCAACATTTATTGTACACATTAATAAAACCAACATTGCAACATGTTGCATCATCATCATAGGAAACTTTTTCAGTCGTTCAGCGATTTGACCCGAAGCCTTAGTCACTTTCCTCCACAATAAAACTTGCTCTTTTAAAGATCAGTGGATTATATCACAGTTACAGCAAAGCTGCAAATCTTATATAATCATTTTCATTGTTCTGAGTGTGTCATCCATATAAAACAAAAATACATGCATTTAAATATTTCAGTAATCTAAACTACAGGAAGCCTTTTTGTCTCTTCAAAATACCCTGGCAGGTTATGTACCACAATTTCTGTTTGCTTTTTTTGGAAGGCTGAGTGCGTATCTTCACTCATTACTCTCCTGCCATGTCTAGTCTGAAATCACAAACAAGGTAGTAATAATAGCAAGTTTCCTTTTGTTCACCTCTCTCCCCTGAGGATAGCAGCGTAACATGAAGCAATCAGAACTCAACAATATGTCTCTATTATAGCCTGAGTGGCGCCACTTCCTTTCTTCTGCGCAGATTGAGTTCAAGCCCTCGAACTACGATTACCAATCAGGGCCACAAACTCTTTATTTATAAAAACAATTTGTCTGATTGATAAAGTGTTAATGGATCAAATTAAATGTTGTGTGATCTGCATCCTTGCATCTGCAAAACACCCAAACTTTGACCTTCAACACATGTCCATAATTCATTGCTTTTGCAATTTGATCTTGTCTGCTGCTGGTATAGAGGGACAAAGATCAAGCATTTTAAAAGCAGTTAGATCCACATAACAGCTGCATATAATACACTTTCTGCATTAAGATCATCTATACATCTGGTAAAATTTGTCTGAAGCAATCCTCAGGCTGTTTGCTGTGGTGTTAAGAATGAAACATGGCTTCAACCATCAAAATAGTCCAAAGTTGAAGACTTTTTATGTTATTGTTTTACAGTAAATTGGTGTTCCTTTAAGGACTCTTTCTGAAACTTTATGATTTCATCTGAAATCTTGCATCAGCACATAGGAATTCAATGTGCAGAAAAAAATCCCTACTGTACACTTGTACTCCTCAGTCGAGAGAGTTTGATCATTCTGATGCAAGCGCAAGCAAAGGTTCATATCAAACAGCAAAATTCTGCTAGCAAGATTTTATTAGGGACTTCGAGGGACAAATTAACCTGGTCTCTGAGTCTGTGTTGAATCAGAACAAGATTACATGCGTAGAAAAAAAAACACCACTGCTGCCATGAAAAATTGTGCCCACCAGGATTTCACCCTGAGGAAAGGCTGATTTATCGACAGCTGTGTGAGAGGTGTATAATTCCCCCACACCTCTCTCCTGACTCAGGGGTCATTGACAGTGACTTATGTGAGAAGAGACAAAAGTGTCATGGAGAAATATTGTATGTGTGTCAGCTCATAGCTGCACATTTTTACTTCCATGGAAGTCGGTTACACCTGAAGCTGAAAGAAAGTCCTGATTTAGCGCCTCGTGGTCCCAAAACAAATAACCTCGTGAACATGTAAAAGGAAACTGGGAGCAGATAGATATTTGTAATTAAATCCTAACACAGATGTTTTATTAATGCTGAATTGAACATGTTTTTAATAAATCAAACTTTTTATCAAGCTTAGTCCTTCTTTTGCTGCTTCTTCACTGATTGCTTGTGAATACAAAATCAGTTCAGACCAAAACACAAGCAGCTGAGATGAAACGTAAGTAAAAATGTATTGAGCCCTCTCGAAACCATATAAACTGAAGCACAGCCATAACAAAGTGATTTACAGTCACAGCATCATCTGACGTAACTACTGTTTTACTAACTTAAAGGCAATATATGCACACTGTATTTAGCTTTACTTAAATGAATGAAGATGAGCTCCAGAGAAAGTTCGGTCTTGACAGTTTTTTTCCATACTCAAAGCTTTGTGGTGAGTAACATGCTTCAGTGACTAACTTAATTACCTTGCCATGCATGTATACAAGGACAAGGGTGATAGTCCATTTAAATTGTCAAGCTGAACTCTAACACCACTTCCACTCAGTTGGTCATGCGTTGGCAACTTTTTGAAGTGGAAAGAGGCTTACGCCTGCAAAAAATATTGTAAAGAGGTTTTAAAAGACTTGATTGATTGGAACCTATTTGCAATGGCATCAGAATACTCAATAATCAGTATAGTATACATAAATACTGTATATTTGTGAGTAATTAATTCCCAAGAATTAATTTATTATTAATTTTTTATTCCCATATTTGTTTTCTTTACAGTCAGACAGCAGAAAGAGTCTGAAAAACTTTATTGTAAAAATTTGTTAACCTGTGACAAAAAATAATCTGATTAAAGTAGATCACTCACTAGATTTCATTATTGGTTGCTTTAAAAATTAATTATAAAAACTCCATAAGGGTGTCTGTAAGTGGCAGAAATCGGTTTGCAGTGTCTAAAACTGCAAAACTGGTTGTGCTCACCGTATATCACAGAGCTGAGAAAACACATGGCTTTAAATAAGAAATGATTTGGCAATAGAGGTTGATTTAGGATCAGCCTCTACAGTTTTGTATAGGTTTGTATATGTAAAGGTTAACCAAACAAGATTCTAATGCATTTCAAACATGTCTACTTTCTGCCCTTAAATTCAATAATATAATTTTTAGAGACCTTTCGGAATATTTAATTTAGCACTCACACAAAATGTGAGTCAAACAACCTTTGAATCTCATCACTGTTGTCCCTATAAATGCATTCAGTACAAGAAAGCTAGCAGACACCAGGCCAGAGATAAATCCCACTCATTTCCTCTGTTGACAGTCGGAGGCTGCTTCCTTGACTCGGTAAAATTAACGGCCCAGAACGTTATTTTCCCATCCAATATGCTGCCATCAATCATTCTGTGTGCCTTCATCACTTTAAAAAATTATGTGTCACTGTTTTCCACAAAGGCAAAGCAACAAATTTAGTCACAAGGCAAAAGAAATAATGATGAAATGTTTGACTAAAATGTGGAGAATGTAAAACTCCTACATGACAGGTTCTGAATCTCTGCCTGTGTGGGATTTGAGATGTGCTGCACAACAACCAGCAGCGGGTAATTAAGATGCTCTAATTCAAGTCACTACAAGATAAATGTGGTTTAAAGGTAGATTTAGAGGTGCTGGCCTTTTACATGCAAGGGCTCACATGTATAGATTTCCTCTGATCAACTCACTAATGGGAATAACAGCAAGACCTGTGAAGTAAGTGCAACATCCTGGCTGCAAAGAGAGTCCTGTTCATCATCCTACAGTATGTCACATTAACTGTCACAAACAAGATGTTGATAGTCTGGAAAAGCAGAGTCTCAACAAATTATTCAAAAGCTGCTCATCTCTCCAGAAAAATCATGTGTAAAATTCAGGAGGTATTTCTTATTACTGCATCTAGCTAAATAAATGGTTTAACACGTGGAATATCAGCTAGCTTGTGAAATATTTGCTGCCTTGCTTTTTATTAGCAACTCTACTTTCAAGGCAAAAATGTTAGTTTGAATAAAAAGATTCTTTATCAGAGAATGACACCTAGTCTCATGTAGGCTGATAGACAGAGGAGAAAGTATATTATTACTGTAGGCTGTGACTACTCCGGTGTGAAGTATAGACTTTTACTGCAGAGTGGGAAATTGCAAGTGCCAGGGAACAGAAGTGAGTGACATCAAGGAGGATAGAATGGTAAGGAAGCATGTAAAGTGCATCCTCATTTCACTTCTAGGCTGATGCTCTCTTACTCCCTGATCACACAACAGCAAAGGCTGATGGGACTGCGGATGGGTGGGGGAATGTGATTTGAGGGCATCAAGAAGCGGAACTGACAGAGACAGATTCACTGTGGCCCAAGCATGGAATTGCTTTTCCCTTCCCTGGAACTGAGCTGGAAGTGTCTGTGGCTGCAAACAATCTCTGAGCAGCAGCTTTCACAAAGCCCAAGAGCCAGAACCATGAAGGCTCAGAGGCAGGTGACAAAATGCTGAACTATTCAAAGTTCAGCAAAGTGTGTGTGTGTGTGTACGAGTACTTGTGTGTGGGAGGGAGGAGTCAGCTTGGCTCATCTGCAACTATTGGCTCAAAAAAATTGAAACACATTTAATTTTTTTACTTTTTTTTTTATTTAGTAGAAAGTTGTGTACTTCTTCAGAGTGTACGTCCTAGTGTTTGTGCAAACATATCAAGTCCTTTTTTAAAATTTATTCAATCATTCATTTTCCGTGCCACTGAATACAATGAAAGGTCACGGGTAGCTGGAGCCTATCCCAGCCATCACAGGGCAAGAGGTCACCGGTCCATCACAGAGACACAAACAACCAGTCACACACACACACATTCACCACATTCACTCATTTTGAACAGCCAACCAATCAGACAGGCTCTTTGGAAGGTGGGAGGAAGCCAGAGTAGCCAGATAGAACCCATGCTAACACAGGGGGAACATGCTAACTTTGCTCTGACTGTCTATTTCAAGGCTCAAACCAGCAACTTTCTTTTTTTTTTTTTTTTTTTTTAACTTGTCTTGTCCAGCATCCCAGCAGACAGAATGGTGGTCTGGCTGCCGTACTGTGCTGAGCAAATTTGTTCTGTCAAGAAGATCTTCAGGTATATATGTATATACAGAGATCCTCTTGATAATCACAATTCTTTATTTATTTATTTTAATTTTGAGTGAATAGTTTTGCTGGACCGACCGGAAAAAACAGACAGATAGAAAGAGAAAGAGAAAG
>JBAMIG010000006.1:15176269-15211122 GCA_037177335.1 Kiunga ballochi | reverse complement strand
GGAAGTGGTCGAAACATGTAAAGCAGGTAAACAAACATTTGTCTGTCTTACAAAAAGAATCGTAAAAAAATAATGATTATAAGATTAGATTTCACATTCAATGAGACCAATATACAATTGGACATTGACATGTTTACCTAAACAGATCAATACAGAGAGATGCTTAGCTTTGATTTGAGGGTGTTCAGATTCAAACTGGAGGAAAGGTTTAGGCTTCATAGCCATTTGAAATGTAGCTGCTTCTTTTTCAAGGGATGAGATTAACTAGATGGTTAGGTCTAAAGCCATTTCACGGCCTTTATGGGCTATTCCCATTAATCTGTCATCAGTCAAGCAAGCAACTGTTGATTATTTGCATTTGGAAGGTGTTTCTGTGAACCCACAACATGCTCTCAATGGATGTAAAACCATCCCCCTTTCAGCTTTAATGGGAAAAAAGTGCTCCCTGACACAAAAGTGTCCTTTTTCTCATGTTTTTATTCTTGTTTTTTAATGTATTAATTTGTGTTTAGGCTTTCTGTGACAATTCACAAAAACAAAACGGTTTTAGTAATTTAGAATAAACAACCTTTACCCTTCATTTATGTGTCTCTGTATGACCTTTCACGTGACTTGTAGCTTCAGAGACATGGGAATGCTCTGTGTGTGGGCAAATCCAGTCCTTGACAATTGCCGTCCTACAAGTGTTGATGTAGTGAAACTTCCCACACATGCAGGACTGCTGCTCTCAAGAACTGGTTTTGCCCACACCAGCTCTGTGGCCTGATGTAAGACACTCTTGTGCAGGGTGGCAGCATTTTAGCTGGTTTGTGACCTACTTTTAATTAAAGAAAATAAAAACAAAATATTTTTTTTTTCTTACTTTCTTGACTTGGGCATCCCTGCTAACAACTATTTCACGTGATGTGTCATTACTACTACACAATGTTTATGTGTTTATTTGTGATGGAACGAAAAGAAGAATAAACCATTTGAGAAACTCCTTAAATAAAAATTCTAATTACTTCACATGAGTTAATATATTCTCAACAGAACTTCTCCAAGAATTACTAATGAGTACAAAAAATAATCTGGTGCCACAAAGACATTTCCAACACTAACACTGCACTTTGCCTTGTTTCCTTTAACGTTCTGTTGCTAACATTAGGTTTCATATTCCAACACTTACTCTCTTCAGGAGTGTTTTAAGATGGATGGAAGTGGATGTGGGGGACCCTGCCTGCTGAAGTTGGAGCTTGTATATTTATACCTTTTACTAAGTTTTAAATATCCTAAAGTAAATAACGAGCTGCAGCAGCAGATGCCTTTGTTTCCATTCATTGCATTTCTGAATGTGTCTCTGTTTGTATGATGTATGATCAGTGTGTTACATGTGGGAAATGACAGCAGACAGGAGATCAGGAAGAAAAATATTCATGAACACAACGTTAAAAAAAATGATTGTTCACAAATCTTGTATTACGAGCATCTCAAGTCACTGTGAGTGAAAGATAAGTGCTACTTGTGTTCCCATCTCTGAGCCCGCATCGCACTGTGTTGTACGTTGAGATAAGAACATTGATCATCTTATAAGGAATGTTCTTCAACACTCTTCGCTTACAGCCACTGCTACCTGAATGAGTTATTGAATTTACAGTAAGCTGTTCATTGCGCCATGAATGCATGTTGACAGGAATTCCTGATATATCCTCCTTCAGCTATTCACACATCATTGTTCTGCTATTCATTAGTATGAGTCATACTTATAGATTATTTCAGTAATGAACTGCACACATAAAAAATGTTACAAAAAAAAGAAACTTTTAATTAACTGCTATATTTTCCTCCTTGAGGAGAAATGTGTGTATTATTTCAGCTCACCAGTAAACAGCTGATGAAAATACATCCATGGTAAATGGGCTTCTACTTAAAAAACGCTTTTCCGGTCATGTTGACCACTCAAAGCGCTTTATACTATCCAGAACATTAACCCATTCACACACTCACACCTTGATTTCTATTTGCTAATGGACCCAGTTTGTATTTTCCGCTTTCTGAGTGCACAGTGCATCGTACACACATAAAAGCAACATAATTCATTGCACCTTTGTGTGAGAATATGACTGATTTTCACAAATTTAAGAGGTACGAAAATAAGAAAAAGAAAAGTGTTGAGAAAGGTTATTACTCTGGGTCATGCATTCATTGATGCCAGAGAGAAGATTTCTGTAACCACATGGTGATGTGTTGTCCTTTTCTGTTTAATCTGTTTTTAATCACAGAATTCAATAATTGTGTTTTTGTTTTAAATAAATGATTTTTTTGGAAGTATTTAACATGTCCCCACTCACTAATTGCAAAAGGGCATTGTGATAAATAAGCCGGTCAAAATATGTCATGGTTTGATTTCTTTTTTCCATTTTTGCTGCTTTACTCCTGCTGCTGTTGAAAAGAGATGAAGGAGTGGCGGACAGCTATGTTCTCGCCGGAGGTTAACTATTAGTTCTCCAACTGTCCTCATAACTGCATCTTTTTTGACAAATGCCTGAGAGACAAGGAGAAAAAGTTTTAAAAGAGTGAAGAGAGAGAGGGACGACGTAGCTGGATAAAATAAGGCAAACAGATGGCAAACAAGTAAAAAGGAAAAATAAATATATATATATATATTCGGAAGATTAAACAGGAGAGTGTTTGGAAATTGATTGCATGTTTCCCTATAACCACAATGTAATGAGGCAAAAAAATCAGCTGCAAAAATTCCACAATCAGAAAAGCTGACAGCTAACATGAATCGAAACAGATTTGGTTATTCGTATGGACACTGCCAAGATATCTGCAATAATCTGTTTCCCTCAATATACAATACAGGAAATGTGAAATGTGCAAAAACAGCACTGTTACTGAAACTTAACCGATTGTTTCCAGGGCAGAAAAAAAGTATTTTTTGAAGTTTGTCAAGGATCACAGTGAGTATGATTGATTTCAGTCTTCACTTGTGGCCCCATTTTTCTGCTCCAAATAAACTGAAGGATAAATCCAGTTGCTAAGCCAGTCCCTCAAAGGCCTGACCTTTTGATAAGCTCATCTCTCAAATTTATGGCAGCTTGGAGAAGCTTTATTGCCATAACCTAGAAATTGTTCGTGTTGACATAAGATCATTTACAAGCTTCTTCTTAGAGCCCTCAAGGCTCAACATCGCTATGTGTGTACTAACAACAAGAGATTATCCTTGGGGCAAAAAAACTTCAGCTTTTACTTCACCTAAGATTGCGTTGTTAGCAGGAGAGAGGGAGAGACTTCCTTTTGACTATCATACCTTAATATTTGTACATTATAGCTGTGTAACTTTGTTTGCTTTTGCTAGATGTTACAACCACTGTGATCACATTTGACCTTAATCTCTCTGTTTCACACTGGCTGTTTCATTTCCCCCAGGTGGCTTAATTCAGGGACTAAAATCAACCCCACAAATGAGCAACTTAAAGGTGGCCAGAACTGGTGACAGCAGAACCACATTACTCCAGGCTTTTTTTTTTCTTTTTTAGCACCAAAAAAGTGAGTGTGATAAAGAGGAAAGGGACATGAGTTGTGTTAAATTCTGGTTATCTGTCTCTGGCTTCTTGTTTGCCTGAGTGATCCAGGTTAAAACCACCAGGGGCGCCTCTCTTCCCCACCTCGTTCACAAGAACCATGACTTTCGCTAAACTGGAAACACACTACTGAGATAAGGGTCTCACTCGGCCTGGCTCCGGCAGTAGAACCAGTGAGAGAATATGGTGGACAGAGCCATCTGGCCAGCTCCTCTCTGTCCTCGCTTGACTGAACACAAAGTTGCGGCCACCTGTCTTGTCTGTTGCTTGATCCAGTAGCTGAGTGCCACCAGGAAGCTAGGTCCATATAATGTGTGTGTGTTCACTTTTCCTTTTGTATATTTTATAGGAAAATCTGCAGGAAAGAAGGAGCCCATTTTTCTAAAAGCCTTGTTACATTATTTTCATGTTAAATGATATGCATATTGTCTTTCCACTTATTGACTGTGACTAGGGCAAGGTCGCAGACAAAAGCTTCTGGTGACAATATTCTCTCAGAGAATATTGGATTTTATCAGCATCTATTAGCAAAGCATTTGGCAAGAAAAAAAAGGAACGTTTAGAAAGAGAAACCATTGTGTTTGAAAGGATAAAACTAAAACCAGCATTACACATCTGCAAAGCAAGTGAACGCACATTTTTATTGTTATTCCCAGCTATTCTTCTACTTCAGGGTGTTTAGCTGCAAATGTACAATTTTGCATGGAAAAAACTGTTTTTTTTATTACCTGGAAAAGAAATTAGATTTAAAAACAACCCAAGCCCCTCAAAGCCATAAACTGCTGTGGCATAAAAAATCAGATTTTAAACCCAGGCTGTGTTTGCTTTTGTTCTTGGATGTAAAATGATAGGTAGAAAAATCTTTTGCAATCGGACCAATATTGAATGGAAACACAATGACCGGCAACTGTTTAACAGCTGCAGTGTAATAACAAGGGTCACTCATGCACAAAAAAGCTAAATTGCTTGTATTTGCAACTGGCAAGCTTGTATTACTTTGCTGTAGAATCCCAATGTGAGCTGCTGCAGGAGAGCAGCAGTATAAAACCGCCTGAGAAGCAAAGGGAGCGATCCGGGTAGGTTATGCTACAGAGCTGGAATACAAAGCTAAGCGTCATGGTCTGCTGCTTTTCTCATGTTTTTAGTTCTGTGTTATGTTATTGCTCTGATTTACCTGATAATGTATTGTGTGGTTCTTTGCTTTTCTTTCCATGTTTTTATTATCTCCTTATTATAGCTAACTATATTTCCAGTCAGCAGATTTTTTTCCTGCTCACAACACACCTACATTCAGCTATTTAATGCCACGCACACCGTTTGTATGTTTATATGTTAACTTTTTTTGTATAGTGTAAAAGCCTTTCAGATGTCTTTTGTTAAATCTGTATTCCTTATTGTGCATTTTAGTTTGTTAGTTTAGTTAATTTAGTTGAAGTTTGTGCTCATGCTTCTGGACTTCCTGTCACAGCAGTGCTTTTTGTTTTTAGATCACATACTGGTTTCCTGGGCCTGCATCTGTGTTTAGGTCCTTCCCACTTCATTAACACACATAGAGAAGGTTATTTCTACTCTTCCACTAAGCTTTTGCCCCATTATTTTCTATGCAGATCCTTGCAATAGAGTGCACTGCATACTGTAATTTCAATAAACATCCATGAATTTAGAGATATGGAGAAGTATTGGGCTCTACTGGGCATGAGTTCCTTGTCTTAATGGACAGTAGCCATTAAGTATTAATGGGTGCAGAATTGTCTCTCACTGGGAACAATTCTAATTATTTCTGCTTGTCGTTAATCTTAGAAGAAAGAATAAATCACAGAACTTACAATTTTCCTTTAACAAGTAACACCTACGGCAGGCAGTAGAAAACACTGATGAATGATTATTAATTTGGCTTGGTCCTCGATTGATGAAGATAAATGAGGTGGGAAATGACTGGTTTGGCGCTATCACCAGTTACACCTCACTCCTCCTTCGTATACCAGAGAACTTTGTTGTTTCATAGAAACGTTTCATTGTGAGTTTATCTGATGACAGTCACCTGGGAATTCAACATCCATAAAAACCTGTCAACAAAGCAATAAGACAGGAAACCAAGAGAGCCAGAGAAAAAACTAAATCCTGTTTGATCTTGGCCTAGTCATAAGTTACCTTGACCAAGACAGTCATTACACCACCTGAATTAAATGATAATATTCCAATTACCTGTTAATCTAAAGCTCTGGTGAAATATGAGTAGCAAAGTAGGAGAAAGGGATTCTGTGTTGTAATCGTTTTCTGTGGGTGAAAAGGGAAATTGAGAAAATCTTAAAGATATTAAATGGGGTTGTGTAAATGGCCTCTCTCCATAAAATCGCTCCTTATCTTTGTCACATTAAATCTCAAAGCCATACCTGCTTCTACTCACTGACATGATAGATGACAAATCTCATCTTAAAGAGCCCTGCATTGACAAACACACTCAGGAACCCTAACTGTTGTTTCTGAAGGCTAATCAATCCTTAACCAATCTAGAGGCAAATCCAGACGGCCTACTTTGTCTTCAACCCAAGAGTCAGGGGGGTCTTGCCCTCTAATTAATCTGACTTGTCCCTCTGCTAAACACTGGATCAGCTTGCAGAACTGCTGCATTATTCAATGTAACCACGGGTGACAGAGGAAGTCTGTGGTCTGGAGTCACATTACTCTGCAGAGCAGCAAAGTCGGAGAGATGAAGACTGAGAGGAGGAAATCAAAATCAATGGAAAAGAAGTTGAGGGTGGGGGAGATGCATGCTGGAAAAAAAGAGGAAGGGGGAAAAAAATGGGAGAGATCATTCAGAGCAGTAAGATCGAGTTGATGGCATCTGCTAAAAACCATGCAAAACCACAGACAGGTCATAGATGTCAAGTTCTCTCTTTCTGCTGACAAATCATCCATAAAACTAGAATCATTTTTTTTCCAGCTGTGTGTGCATTTCGACCAGGACATCAAATGACAGCTTGACAACGACACGTCTCTTTTTCTGCCTTGATCTTTTATTGTTAATCATTAACCCTCAGGAGAAACCTTGTCCTGACCCCGATATACATCTGTCTTTTCCATCCTTCTCTTTAAATACAACCTTTGTCCCACAAATACAATGGTCAAAAACACAATAATTATGTACTGTTGGTTCATACAGAAAGAAACAAGTAAAATCTGTGGTCCTGTGTTGGCAGTCAGGATGAAAAGCTTTGGAATGGTAAAAGTACAATGCACTCTCACAGCAGATTAAATAACTCGTGGCTGCAGATATTTTGTACGGAAGCATAGTGCTGTCCTCTGCATGAAAAAGAAAGATTGCAACCTTGTTACATTATAACATACTAGTGTTATTGTCAAAGCAAGAAACATATCACAGTATATTATATGTTTTTATGTGAAAACATAAAAAAAAATGTTGTCTTTGAATGACCAGATCTGAGAAATCTCTAATTCACCATATGAGATATGGTGTACTCAGTTGTACTTCATATTGGGCTGAGACTAGGAGCGATTGGACAGCGGTGAAGTTTATAATAATAATTATATATAATAATAATAATAATTAAATAACACAATAATAATGTTGACAGTGCACCTGAAAAAAACTACCTGTTTATGTCCGCAGCTTTCCCAGTGGTGCAGTGACACCACTGTCCCATAAACCCTGTCCCATATTCCCATGTGAACAACAATAATACATCAGAGAAGAAAAAATAATACTTGAAACGTTTCTGCTTTTTAAGAATACTTTCTATGAGAAGTACTTTGCACCAATATTTCTAGGTTGTAACGTTAGCATACAGTACTTATCTCATTATAACGCAACATAGGTCACGTTTTTCACATCACATTAATGAGTGATGCGCTTTATGCTTTTACAACAACCTATCAAGGTATAAGGCAAGGATGGCCAACTCCAGTCCTTGAGGACCACAGCTCTGCACACCTGACACACATCACTTAATTAGCAGACTTGTGAAGAGCTTAACATGAAACTCAGCACACGTCTGCTAATTACCCATTGATTTGAATCAAGTGTGTTGCAGCAGGAAAATTACTAACTTGCAGGACTGCAGCTATCAAGGGCCAGAGTTGTTCACCTCTGGTATAAGGTACCAATACATTTTTTCATTTGGGTGACGGTTCTATGCTTCCGTAATCTTGAAATCAATTAAATAAAAATGCAGAGAAGATTGTGTGGTAATACATGCGCTGAAGAGCTGTTCTACACAGAGTACAGTTCATTGTCTAACAGAAGAAAAAAAAAAAAAACTCACTAAATGGTCATTGTACAGCACATTCAGCTTTGAGGTTATGCAGTGGTTACTTACGGTACATCTTTACTCAGGGCAAACATATAGTATATTATTCACATAGTATACACATAACAATTTACATCTGTATGTACACATTCCATCTGCTCATGAGAAAAAGTGTCCAGGCACTTCCTCCAGCTATCCTGGAGTCAGATCACTGACTACACCGTAGCTTTCCACAAAAAACAAGCTGCTTTGTATCTGTGTGGATGTATGAGACTCTAATGTAATGTCAATATAATGTCTCAGAATCTGAATGTGAGCTGAAACGAGCAGCAGAATAATGCCTCCAGCTGCCATTTTGAACTGGAGTGGTAGCATCACCCAGCTAAAGGAGCTTCAGGGGATACAATGAAATCAAACATATTTTAAAGAGTAATTTTGGAGAGTAGTGATATTGTTGTGGTTCTGGTAGAAAAAGGTTAAAAATGTTTTAAAAAATCAACTTCCTCTGTGTGATGCATGCTTTCAGAAGGTTGTTTCAAAGCTGATTCAGATCATTATGTGATAGCCTGACAGAGGGATTATAAAGTCCATGAAAACTAGCCTGAAAGCTAAAAAAGATCAGTTCTGCAATAACTAAACATATCTTTGTTAGCATTTCGCCTCATAATACACCATTTCCACTCAGAGAAAATGATGTGAAAACACCAATATGTTTAGTGGCGACTGGTGATGCATATTGGATTTTTTCCATACGCTAATGCCCTTTTTTATAATACATATTCTTATTTATTTTATCATTTAACCCCTTTAATAACAACAAACTTCCTCTCAAAGTTGTCAAAATGAGCCCCGCACCTGATATGATTAAATGGTTTAACTTGTTCTGATAGTTTACAGTAAAACCAAACGTAACAGACAACAAAATAGCAAAACAGTTACAAACTCAAACCTGTACGGCTGCACAAGCAGAGACACATCACTAAGCATTAATGGAGCATCATCATCACTATGGCATCTCAGTGCAGTTCCCCACTGCTGATTTTTCTTTCCCACTGGGCATAAAATACAAACAATCACTTTGGAGCAGGAACATTAGATGAAGTAGTACATGTTTGCGGGCGCACATCGAGATGAAACAGTAGAATGATGGAAAGGATTCAAGTCAGTCAGTGGGATTGGCACCGTGACAGTAATGAGACGGGAATCTCCTGTGGTGGGATCAAGCCCACATCCGTGGACCCTAGAAATGCCCACTTATAGCACACATGGTAATCCAGCACACACATTATGGCAAAATACAACACATTGGACTACTGTACAATTTCTGCCTCAATACTGCTGAATTCTGGGCTTATCATTTCTAATGCCCCGGGTCTGTTACAGTCTGTTGTTTCGTCCACCAGTGTGATGAACGTACGTAGTAATTTGTTTAAACATTAGACAATAAGGCAGTTTATGGTACTGTAGGTAAGTCATGCCACAACCACAGCAGACTACGGTTGTGTGCAGCTCTTAGGAATGAAAAAAGGGTTTCCAAGTTAATATAATGCAGCGGTAACCATGAAAATGCATACAGTCTCCTCTCTGTTTGTACGAAGCAATGAAGCAGACCCATGGAGACTTAAGTTAGAACACACAGGTCCATTTTTGGGGTTGAAATACTGTTTTTCTGCCACAAAAACATTTAGCACAAACAAAAAAAAAAACCAGGAGGCAAAGAGGACCGAGTGAAACATAAAAAATATCCAAAAAGATAAGCATCACCAACAAGAAGGAAGTCACACCTGTACATTAAAGGTTAAAAGTCAGAACCTTGACCATGTTTGTTTCTGTCTTCCTGCTTCTTCCTTCACTGTCCCTTCAAAGTCAAGTCCAAAGGTCCAAACATTAAAGAAGCGGGGAGGTCACCGGGTGGCCTCAAATCGAATCTCCAGCGCAGAGGATACCGCTGCTGTTGTAAACATTTAGTTGCTATCTGCCTTCAAAGCAGTCCAAGTACTCCAGGATGAGGTCATAGCAAAAGCGATACTGGTCCTGAGGAAATACACAATATTCTCTGATTAAAAAACACAGAATTTGTAAATAAATGCCATATTTTAGCATAGTTTATTTGAACTTTCTTACCAGAGACTCTACCATGTTAGGTTTGCAGTTGCGTAGAGTTTTGACAGCATAGAAGATGTCCACCATGTTCTGGTACTGGATCATCTCAAGGAGGATGTTGCAGGCACAGAAGGTCCCACTACGACCACCACCATTGCTGTGGAGGAGAAAATAATAGGAGAAAATTATAGTAGCTGTCAATCCAACTTTCTAGATGTGGATTTGGTTTGAAAATGTGCATGACTCATTTTAGGAACGGCTGTAAAGACAAGTGTGTGAATATATTTCACTTCTCTGTCTTTCCGAGACATGAGTTTATCGTTCAGCAAATGTCAACTCACTATGAATATACAACCAACATATATAGTTAGCACTTTTTCCATTATACCCAATGTGCCACAGGTATGATATCGAAAGCAGAGCCACGGCTAAATCTAAGTCTCGAATTGTGGCATCCCATGGTACAGTTGTATCACACCTACAGTCTGTTCCAATATTTCTCAGCAGCTGTCAGAAAGAGTCAGGTGATCTCCAGTTATCTGTTTAACTGCAGTGGTTTGCCAACTAAAGCTTTGCTCATCAGCCCCCCCACAGGAAACCAGATCCCAGTTTGGAATCATGTTGCAGACACCCTCTCCACCTTTAAGGCTTAAAACCTTCCTTTGTGATTAATCTTAATGAGCATTTCCTTCCCTGTTTGTCTCTGTTTGCATCCGAACATCTCTCCTTCTTGTTCTCTCCATCCCAAACAGTCAAGGCTGATGCCCACCTTCCTCAAGGTGTGCTGCCGCCCCTTGTATGTTCAAGATAGGGATTAAATAAAAGATTAGATGCAACTCATTGGTTTCTTTAGCTAGGCTACTATTTTTTATGTACTGGCTTGTCTGAACACTGGATGACAATGAACTGACTTGAATTGATCAGTCTGTAATTTGCTCTGCAAGGGTTTTGTTGTGCCTTGGTGCTACACAAACAAAGCTGAATTGACAAACTTGATGAGTTTCAGAGAGCTGAGTACAGGACTGGATCTTGAGGTATATATTTAATCTTACTTTGTATTTCTGCAACTTTATACAGCAAGGAAAAAAACAGTAGAGGTTGAGTATTTTTAGGTATAATTAGTGAGAATAGAAGAGGCATTTAGTGGAAGAAATAAGCAGGAAACAGATGGACGTGGTGCCATACTGTATAATTACTTTCATAACTGGAGCTTGTGTGTTTAGTGTTTGTAGGGCCAGGTAAACATTATGTTGTTTTGAAGTATCTTAAAAAGAGGAAATTTTCGTCCAAACAAACAAAGCCATTACAGCTAATGGACACCCAATTTAATCACCTAACAAACAGCGTTCCATGCAAAGAGCTCCACGTTTAAATAAAATTAAGTTTTTCAGGAGCGAGAATGTTGTTGAGAAAGACTCCTCTGTATTAATGCATTAAGTGAGTTTATAATACTCTTGCTTGGAGCATTGCTGTCAGGATTTCAATGTTGTGTGTAGTTTGGTTGGCCATGTGAGTCTGCAATATCTCAGCAAGTAATTTCTGGATTGCCACGAAATTTAGTACAGACCTTTGTTCATCCCTGAGGAGTAACCCCATCTGGCCTTAGTGGTCCCCTGACTTTTCTTCTAAAACCAATATAAGGCTGACATTTGCAGTTTTGAGTGAAATATCTGCACAACTACCAGACAGACTGCCATAAAACTTGGTGAAGACGTTTCCGTTCCCCTTAGATATAAACTGTATTCCCAAACCATTTACCGGCTTCAATAACCCGGTTCTATTTTAGTATCTGAAATACTCTGTTTTATGGCCAAATCATCCAGCTTTGTCCGTTATTAGCAAGTTGCAATGCTAAACAAAGATGGTGAACTCTGTTGACACTAGCAATTAGCTTTAAGCAAGCTGTACCCTGCAGTGCCTGACTGAGACACTGAAGTGGGAGTAGGTCTATAAATGTTTATACTATATATTGTCTACATAAATATGTCATTCCTGTTGTGCCTGACATTTAAAGTTAGGATATGGACTGTCAGGATTATGCAGCAGAAACACAGTTTTCAAAGTCAGTACTTAACTTCCAATGCTCTATTTATGCTCCATGTATACCCGTTGTATATACAAGATCATAAAATAAAAATAGATTTACCTCTCCACTTGAAATGAGATTACTAAAATGTTTAGATGAATCCTAGAAGACAATAATGGAGTTTAAAGAAGATACATCTGTGTAATCTGATAAACCTACTGCTTCATAAAAACAGCCATTTGATACTGTTCTTATAGCGCAGACGATCTATAAATGAATTATATTCATAAAACATAAAAATAGCAATATGAGGAATACTATTTTAAAAGAAAACTGAAATTGAGAAATAACCACACAGAGCAGTTTTGCTTGTAAAATGACTGTTCAGGTCATCAGAAATGAAAGGCAATATCTGCAAACTACTAGAGGACAATCTACTTCCTCTCTCCTGAGACAGATGCAGTGGAGGTGGGCGTTAGAGACTCTGCAGAGTATACAAGCAATATTAAGGTAATCAATCGTCGTCAGTGCTTTGGCAGTGCTGGATTTAGTGTAGTGAGAACCGTCGCATTCTGTATTAAGGCATAATTGATTTGATCTCCATAATCTCCTTCCAGGTTGTCGTGGGTAACACTGTGTGACAGCGCTGAGTGATGTGCTTTCAGATGGGGTGGTAGGTATGAACGTGTGACGGGTCGCCAATGAGCTAGACGCCCCATTCATCAGCAGGGTGTGCACTCAGGGGGCAACAGAGGAACAAACACAGTAAACTGCAGTATATAGTATCAGAGCACATTACACTACAATCTGATTTTCAATAACAACAACACAACTGTATTAAATCACACTGGATCCTATTGTACCAAATGACACCCCATGCTTGACAAAGTGTCTTTCTTTTCTCAGACATATTTGCTCATGACTTACCATGCTGTTACAGACATTTTTGTGATACATCCCTCTGTGATTAAGCCTTTTATTTCAAATGCACTCTTAAATGTCAATCTTCAGAAGCTGTAATTTGCTTTCTATGACCCTTTAAGACTGAAAGTGTTTATGCCTCTCCCCCACATTTTCTAAAATTTATTTATAATACATTATGAATGTTGCAGAAAGGAAAAACTCACAGGCAGTGCA
The DNA here is from genome assembly GCA_037177335.1 of Kiunga ballochi. Lineage (NCBI taxonomy): Eukaryota > Metazoa > Chordata > Actinopteri > Atheriniformes > Pseudomugilidae > Kiunga > Kiunga ballochi. Next base: position 15,198,019 of record JBAMIG010000006.1, on the reverse strand, counting down.
CAACAGTGCGTCCTTCTCCACACTCCCTTTGCCACTTGTGCACTTGAGCCAGCAAGTTGAGGAAAGCCTTCTTGGAGTCGGGAACGTCACGATATGCTGACCATCGAAGGAACTGGAACTGACACACCACCAGCTGGCCCTCTTGGAGCTTCGGATGCACAACAACAAAATAAAACACATGTGCCTACATTGTACAAAACCTTCTGGATGTTTCAGTATTTCAGAACATGGCAGCTTTGAGTGCTCCCCAGCCTTCCTGCTGGCACGCTGCAGTGTGCTCACTCAGCAGCCTGGTTTCAAGATATATGGGTCTGTAGGTGTAAGTGGTGCTCGTGCTGTGGGTAAAAGAGGTCCCTGTATGTTCATAACCTTGTCCGATAGAATCTCACCTAATACTTAAGAACCAGTGGAGAACTGTAAGTCATGCAAATTGGACTGGCAAAGACATCCAACGATGCATGCAGGAATTGCTACTGTGGAGGTGGGAATTTAGACTGTCCTCTGTTTTTGTACTGCTCTTGCTTCCAACCTACGTACTTGTGATGCATTTCTTTTTACATTACATCCCTATCCTATCACTGTTGCACACATGAAACATACAGAATAATGCTCTGGGAGAGATTCTACCCAGCTGTGTTCAGTTGCCCTCTTTCTGATTAAAATATGCATCAAGTGAAAACATAAATAGTGGAAATGGGGAAGACAAGGACAGCCGACAGAGGAGGTGAGGATGCCAAACAGACAAGGAAGCTCTGGGTGCTGCTTATCATGCTTTTTAAATAACAAATCAACAAGGAATAACCAATCGAATGCAGATTTCAGCTGTAATTCGTAAAACAATAATCCTAAACAGAATTTATGTGCTTTTGCTAAATCTGGGGCGTAAAACATGCATATCTGCATAGATACACTCAATATATTCAGCATGTTCAAGATAGACTGTTTTTACATTATTATTATTATTGTTTTAGATGAGGACAACACTGGGATACACTATCTTTGCTCTCTCTTTTAAGACAGACATGTCAGTGCTTTCTAGAGACCAATGTTTCGACTAATTTATTAAATCAGCAGATATTAGCCCTTTTCAAAATGGCCATTATCAGCCATTGTTTTACAGATTAAATGCCAATTTGTTCTTAATTTCTTATAAAACAGTCAATGTTAAGTGCTAAAGTCATGCAGAATGATATGCAGAAACACACAGGAGTAGCTACAGGCAGACAGCAGGGTAGTAAAATTCACAATGACTCAGCAATTCTGTTTTCAGTTTAACTCTCTTGGTCATGTGTGATATGCTGTGTTACATCGGTCATCATTATTATCTAAAGTTGTGCTAACCAGGCTTGTTATTCTGTGTTTGTAGTACATAATGCAGCGCACTGATACAGAGAGTTATCCACGTGTGTGATGTGAGGGAGTTTGATCTGGTTTTTTAAGAATGTCTCTTCACATGACAATAAGTGATTCGTTTGAAACATGTGGAGGTCCAGCGAGGATCTCAGATAATTATAGCTCTCTAATGACAAACAGAATTATCATTTGTGAAATTGTAGAGGCTTTTTAAGTTTTAAAGGTACTCACCCTCGTGACGTTCTTGACCCGAAACAGACGAGTGATGACGTCTTCATCTGCTGACATGGACAGAAACTCCACTTCCATGGGTCCGTACTGTTGTAAACCGGGCTCTGGCCAGTACTGAACACATGGCTAGATGCAGACACATGAAAAATTTGTGAAGAATTTTTTGCCAAGTTTTGCTGGCACAGTCAAACTAGAGATGCTTAAATCAGTACAACTTTGTGAGCATGTGGCTACAGTGTTCAAACAGTTACTGGGATGAGTAAAGTAGAAAGTGGGGCATTGTGGGGTTTTTTTTTTATTTAATAAGACAAAAAGCATGACATTAGAAGGGAAAAATACAATGATTATTGCAAGACGCAAAAAATGGTATTTCAGAAGCACACATAAACTCTACAAAAGACTTCAGAGCATGACCTTGCAATGAACAACAAGAAGTGGCCATAACTCAATTTTCAGACAAGACCCAAAAGGTCTGCCTTTCACTGAAACAAAACACAAGATGAAAACATTTATATAGGGTTGGATGAAAAGTGGGTCTGGACAGCAGAAGTAATGGTGTATTTTCTTTTCCCTTTACCAGACTGCACACCTTGTTACAAAACTGCACACAGAGAAGACAACATATAACATCTAACTCTCTTTTGGTGAGCACAAAAAGCTGAAATAAAGATCATTACTCATAATTTCAGCAACTATTGTGTATGGCAAGGCTGTCCATCGCTGATCCCCAAAGGAGACAATTGTGCAATAACTCCTTGCTCCAACACACCTTACTTAATTTAATTAGCCAGTGTGCACAACTTCATAGACTGTTGAATGCATTCGAGTTAGGTGTGTTGAAGGAGAAATATTCATTTTATTTGTTATGTATGTTCAGGGTTACTGCTTTTGAAGATGTGTAATTGTATAGTGAAAATCAATTGATGAAATTCTCAGCTGCCTCAAATTTCTTTGGGACAATTGATTAAAACAATACATTTGTAGAATTTAAGTATATGTGGAGGTTTTAATGCAATCCATCCTGCCTTACTATTCCAACCCTGCAGATGAAAATTCAATAGCCTGTAAAACATATAAGATGGGAAAAGAGCTTGCCGGCAGCCTGGATATTATTTGTCCATTCTTGTCAACTATAAACATAACTGAAGAAGACATTTTTGATGTAATGTCAGACATGAAAGCATCATAACTCATTTTATGTTAAATCAATCCACTGATATGTTGCAGAATATGAGATTGAAAAAGGTTTTTAGTTATGCTGCATATGAGAAGAATCATGACTTTAGTCATCTGTTTGCAAAGACACATTTGGGAATTTGTAATCAGAGAATGTGATCAATTAAAACAACATTTCATCATATTTACTCAGCTGTTTCTTACATCTTTGTAGATATGCTGAAGCATAGCAGAGAAGGCTTGAACTCAGATTCACACAAAAACCTCTCAGCTCATTCTTTACACACGTTTTATACATCCTTTGTACAAATGAAAGATGTAGTTTTGGTTTAAAGGATTAATTTTGATGATAATATTTTTTAATTCCTGTTTTAATTAAGAATCTCTGAAACATTAATATTAATCACATGTACTTTTCTTTTATCCTCTCCAGAATGAGGCAGATTCCAACCAAACTTTCAGAAAAGCTTTCTTTTTTTGTAAAAGACTGACCTGGCCACTCATGCATTTATCACTTCTCCATTAGACATTTGTGATTCATTATACCGTATATAATGGGCCCATTGCTAATGCCACAGCTGCATTTGATTCAGAGTGCTGCAACCAGATATCTGACTGGAATACAGAAATGTGAACACATTTCACCAACCTGGGTCTCATTACTTTAGCTCCTGTCAAATAAAAGATAAATTATTCAATTCTGCTGATTCTATGAATAAGCTTGAACACAACACCAACCTATCTGTCTGATCTGTTGCTGCGTTACACTTCTAATTGAATTATCAGCTTTTAGTAATAAATATACATGCTGGGCTGGACATTTCTGTTAGCATCTTCCCCATCAGAACCAGTTTGTCCTCCTCAGAACCAGAATTTCAGTAAAAAGGAAAATCTTCTCTTATTACTTTTATCAAATTACACTGATTTTTTCTTCTTTTTTTTTTCCTCTTCAATGAAATATAGAATTAAAATGTTTTAACAAGTGGTACTGTATAAGCAGTGAACTGAAATGCAGTCATTGACAGTGAAACTCCTCAGCTCCCCAAGTTAGTTAGAAAAACCTTATTGTACAGAGAAAGCTAAAGGGAACCAGATATAGAAGCCCATTGAGTTGTTTTTGCTTTTTGCTCGAAGCATGTGCTGTGCACACAGGACACCCCTCTGGAGTATTGTAAAAACATGGCAGGAAGTACCTGCAGGTTCTCGTTCATAAATTATTCATTTAAAGTTGATTAAAACACAGTGATTCTTGTTTTCATGTTCTACACAACTAAAACACTGTTATAAATATTACATTGTTTTTCTGCCAGCATCTGGCTTTTATTATATCGGATTTTAACCAAAACTGAGACTCTTTGTAAGATTTCATCTTCAGTTTTCTTTAAATGTATTCAGACAATCTCTGAATTCATTGGTACACTACATATTCCTCCTGCAGTAAAGGACAGGCATAATACATGCAATCATGTTAAATACCCTTGTGATTTTACAACATTACTTGTTGTTATTCTGAGTATGCATCAGGCCATGAGCTTATTTTATTAATATTATTATTCATTTCAGGTCCTACACTAATGATGCTTCTAAAATTAAATTGTTGTCACATGTCATTAGGAACTGGAGGCTGTTTGTCAATAAGAGCTGGACATTGGTCCATCTCTTTCATCTTTATGCAAAGAGCACATTGACTGTATGTATATACTGCAACTAAGCTGCAGGTTACAGTTGATCATCACTTTCATCTGAACTCATTACAGGTGTTCACCTTATGAGCCTTTTTCCTTCACATGAGAAATAGACTGACTTCATACTTTCCATCCATGGTAAAGATTTTGCCGCTATTACACAGCTTATTCACCTTACTAGCCCTTTTCACCTTGTTTCTTAGTTTATTTATTTTTATATTCTTATTTTGTTCTATTAATCTATTTGCCTTTATTCACTCATATTTAACTCCTTTTATGTGATTTATTTATTTATTTTGGTTACCAAATGATAAAATTTGATGTATTATAATGATATTTTTATTTTTGTTGATTTGGTCAGTAGAGCTAAGGAGAGAAAACAGCGAGTGCTGTATTCTTTGTAATTTTTAATGCAAAATCTAAGATTTATCTATTTCCCTTTTCTCTTTTTGTGTGTGGAACAGATGATTAGTTTAATGTCATCTTGGTGCATGTGAAGTGCCTTGTAAGTCCATGCAGGCTGGGCACAAAGGGAGCATGACACTTAAACAAAAAATAATCAAATCAAATCAAAATCACATTGTTTGTATTTTTTATTCATTGTCATTTATTATGAGTTCAATTGGTCAGTGTGTCCCATGGGAGCTGTAGGTACACACATAGTTTACCATCATTAAGTATCAACAAGGAGTGAAAGATTAATGAAATTGATGTAAAGAGCTTTTGTTGTCCTGAAAAGCTCTACATAAAACTAATTATTTCTTGTTATTATAATTTTGTCTTAAAAAATGGCATTGCTTGATTTGTCCTAAAGTTGACTGCAGGGGTAGGAAAAGTGTTTAGACAACACAATATTCATGCTTATGCAGCAATATTTAAGATAAAGAACTTTTCTGATTTCTGATGTATTTACTAAAAGGATGAATGATCATCAGTGGCTGGTGAGAGCCTGTGTACCAGTTATCATATAGGATGGTTTAGGTTTGTTTTTAAACAAAATCTCTTCTTAGTGGAGAATTTATGGATTTCATTCAAACTATTTTGTGTTTGTTTTTCATTTCTTATAAATTTATGACAAATGACATAATCTTTAATTCATTTGCATTTAATTAACATTATTAATTAATGTATTTGTGTATTGTTCATGTAATATTTAATCTTATAATTTTTTTATTTATTTAACTTTAGTTTAATTTTATTCTGCACTTTTATTTTTATATGTACATTTATTTTTTATATATTTGTGAATAAGTGAAGGCTTAGGCGGAAAATGATATGTTCTCATAGTTGTATTGCTTTTATGAATTTTTTAACTTTAACCTTGTGTTTTGTTTCTATTCATCATTTTTGTTTCCACTGCTTTCATTGCACCAGTTAAAAAAAATGTCTCTGGAGGAAAAAGTGGGCTGGCAACAAAAAGAACCCTGATATGTAGCTGATGAGGGGGGTGGGTGTAACGCAAGCCTGTTCTTCAGAGATGATTCTTGAGGATTGAAGGGAAAACTGGGACAAATGTTATCTCGAGATCAATGTGGTCAAGGATCAAAGCCCAGCAAAATGGCATGAAGGAACTAATCCCAAGCACAGTAGGTTACAGAAATAGTGAAGGCAGAGTATGTCAGGAAAAGTTCACACAACCTCAAGACTGAGTATAAAAACTTGTACAGCAAACAGAGTCCTGTGTGAGGGTGAACTCAGATGTTGGGCTTTGTTTGCTTCCTCACAGTGCGAACAAATCAGTGGTATTATATATGTGTATAACACTTTGACCTTACCCAGGCAGAGTTCGACTGGTTCAGCTGGTTGAGCATGACTACAGCCGTGCAGCCATAGTCAAAAACCAGCCTCCAAAAATCAGCTGTGGTGCCTGGCAAAGGGTGAGGGGTCACGATAAAGGCAGCCTGCCGATGAAAGCTGTCAGCAAGCGCGGCGTTGATGTAATTGTTACTCTCTCCTTCTGTGGTAACCAGGAAGGCCAGGGCACGATCGGGGGGCAGGACGTCCATGCTGCGATTTTTCTCTCGGTTTCTGGGCAACAGAGCAATGCTGCACTCTTCCACATCCAGATGGGGAGTCACAGAGTTGAGTGTCTGAACATGGGGGAGAAATCCAAAAGAAGTGGAACACAACAAGTTAGGGAATGCTGGCGAGGAAGAAGGGAATGAGACATGAAGGACGAAGCCTGAGACAAGCGAAAGCATCTAGAAATGCAATCATGTTGACTGAAAAAATCATGAATATTATAAACATGATATTCACAAATTAGGTTAAAAAATAAAGATGACATGGGACAACTGCATGGTGTGATGAAAAAACACAGCAGAGTAATTTTCTATCTATTTTAGCCATCATCACTTCAGACAAAAAGAAAAAATATTAGAATCGTAAATACACAGCATTAATAATGGATCTGCAACTTGCTGATATCACTTCAACAAGGCTGGCTGTGTGCCGTCTAAAAAGGCAAAGCTTGCTGGGTGGTGGAGAGGATTTCAACATCAGTGCCTGACAGATGAGTTCACAAGATCAAAGCAGGGGAATGTAACAAACGAAGAAGGAATATTTGTAATCAGTGTTGCACCACCTATGGTGTCATTCCTTAATCATAAACAATCCATCCATCATAGTTCCCAAGATATGTATATTATATGAGAGAAAAATGGAATAAAATTAAAGAAGGTGCGTGAGCCTCTTCCTGTTCAGCTTTGAAATGCTAAACCTGGAATCAATGCGACTCCTGGCTGAGGCTGACAAAGGTGGATGTGGCAGGTAAAGTATGTGGGAACCCAGTTGGTTCTCCTGTCTCCAAATCAACATCTAAGAAAAAGTTCTATAAGAGCGTTGGTGTAAACCTGGGAGACACAGTCACACACAATACAAACAACCACCTTCCAGCACAAAAATACACTTATATCTCTCATCTCGCATGATAAATTACCAAATTAGCAAAAAATCATAATAATTGTGGGATTTATTTACTTTAAATATGCAAATCTGGGAGTAGAAATCGTGAGTCTTCAATGCGACATACACTCACCTGAAACTCCTCTCGCAGCTGAGAGGAATTACTCTGCGAATCCACTCGCAACATCTCTTTATAAGTGACCGCAAATTCATTCACCAAGATGGCCGTCTCTCCACAAAGACAGGCCTCTAGAATGGCATCATGGATGAAGATGTACTGCTCCTGTAAGAGCAACAGGTAACATTCATGTTATGACGGTAAAGGATCAGCACGTAAAACAGTAGAAGCTGCAACAAGGCTTCAGACATCAACAGGCAAAGAACAAACAAATGTCTAGGAGATAATCTCACAATATGAAGAATGGTAGCAATTTTAACAACCCGCCTTGCTTTGAATTATATATGCTTTCATTTTGGGAGAGTTTCGATCCTGCTTGAGAATAAATAACTATTTTAAAGTGAACGAACAAATACAGAGATGATTTAATTAAATGCACCCCCGGAAATAACTGCAAATGTAATATACAGCCGAGTCAATGTTTGATTTACATAATAAGGTGTGCATATGCAAATCACCTGCATAGCTAAAGAACTGCACATGCAACGCTGCACAATGACATACTAAATGAGTATTTCCTCTAAAACTATCGCAGTGACCTTTACCCAATTCCCAGAATGGGAGTACTGTAACACCCCCCCCTCACCCCATGCCTTTGAATTTTCAAACAACAGCAGGGAAAAACAAACATTTAAAAAGCAGAGTCCTTTGAGTCACTCAGTGTTTACCATGTTATGACCAGAGAAGTGACCTGGTGAATATATGGAATAAGTGCATGGCAACGTGAGACGTGCAAGTCCATTTAAACGTGAAGTGGTTTTCTGACCTCCGTCTGGATCATGTTGATGCGTCGAGAGCAGAGCGTTTTCACACAGTTGTAGATGTCCACCACTCCTTCACACTCAGCCATGTCCAACATGACATCCAGTACGATGTAGCAGCCAGTGCGGCCTGCCCCCGCACTGCGACAAAAAGGCCAGTCGGATGAGAACTCATCACAAGTTTTATTTTACCTTCAGAACAAACCTGCTGACTCTTTCTTTCAATTGAAAATTTATTCCACAATAAAAAAATAAAGGATTAAAAGAGCTTTACTGACTATTTATGGTCCAAAAAGAATTTGAGTGACTTTCAATGCAATATTTAAACTCCTTTGTGAAATACTAGAAATACTAAATAACTTGTAATACAACTTGTAACTTTTAGTCTTCATTGACATATTTGTTATTGTTGTTTTATTTATCTGCACTTGCACTGGAGAAGATTACACTCAGTTTTGTTGTTTAATGTACAATAACAATAAACTTATTCAATTCTGTACCAAAAAGCAGTTTCACCTCCCATTTCTTTGAGACGATCTGCCTTTACAATCTACTTACTTTTGATTAGTTGGTTTTGATAAAGCCGTCATTTGTGAACACCAGCTCATTCTTCTATGGTTTTATATCAGTTTCAGAAACATTTTGTGTTTGTGCTTTGCAAATGTAAAATGATCTTAGTTCTAGTGGAAAGCATCTGGTTATGAAGCATTGCAGGTTAGAAACATTGTAAAATGTCAGTCTGATATTTCAGAAACATTAAACTGTAATGTAGTTGCACGATGGTGGACACCTGCTCCTTCCCACAGTCAAAAGACATGCACCTTGGGGATAGGCTGATTGGAGCCTCTAAATTGCCCATAGGAGTGAGTGTGAGTGTGTATGGTGTTTTGTCTATGTTTGTTGGTCCTGTAATGGACTGGCGACCTGTCCAATGTTTACCCAGCCTCTCATCCAATGTCAGCCGGGCTCCTGCCCCCCGTTCAGGGAATAAGCAGTAGTTAATGGATGGATGAACAGAAAACTTAATTGTATCCCCCTGCAATGTTTGTTACTGATGATATACAATAATTCTCTGCTTCCATAGACTTAAATTTTCTCTGAATGAGTATATAATTCAACAAAGAAGGCTGTGATTTGACTGTGGGATCGCATGCCTGAAGCAAATCACTATATAAAGACAGCTGTGTTGAAAATAATGCAGGTTGATTTGCAAGTAGATAAATATCAGAATACACTGAAGCATTGCATTTGCACTCAAATGGATTTTTTAAAATATTCTTTTAACATTATTTCAAACTTTGCAATGCTTGATCTCAGTATCTTGTGTTGAAACTTGTCAGAAAGCAAGATAAGGCAAATCGGTTTCTTTTTAAAGGAGAACTGGAGGATCTAGATAACACAGGCAAGACTAAGTGTAAATCTGTGGCACAAAGCCAAGCTCGCAAAGTTTACAAATGTCTCAGACAGATTTACATTTATTCAACTTATTATGCAACACATTTACACATTATAGGATGGAAAAGGGGAAAAACAGAGCCAGTCCCACAGACGTACACTGTACTTGCAAGCAAAGCTAGAGAAAAGTAGCTTACAAATATCACGACGCTATCTGTCACATATGCATACATTTATACTTTTACTGAAGTAAAACTGTTAGAGCCAGGACAAATCATTATTGTTTGTTTATTTTTAAGATATAAGACTACCTGCAGTGGACCACCACTGGGCCAGCATCAGGTGGTGTAGACGCTTTCACCCTTCGTATAAAAGCCAGAAGTCCGGTGGCGTGATAGGGCACCCCGTGTTCAGGCCAGGACGTGAAGTGGAACTGACGGACCTCATGCTTTGTCGAGTAGCCTCTCTATGCAAGCAAAAAAAAAATGATCAAACAAAAAAGTGTTACATGTCATGCCATGAATTTAAATCTTTGATCTGCACAGGCCCTAAATTCAGTGAAAAAAAACACTCTTGTTGATTAACACGCATCCACTCTCTGTGATAGCTGTGGTACAGTAGGTTCACTGTAAGGGCAACCAGAATATTATTTATGCTGGGCGTTGGGTTCTCTATGACAATTAGGCCTCAGGGCATGGCACGTTTGCTGCAGCAGCAGTGTGACAGACGTGCAAATCAAAATCACTGAGGCTCCCGGGACCTTTGAGGGGGTTGGGAGGTTTCTCCTCTCTGCTGGAAGGCCGCTGCAGACGCATAGCGATTTCCTTTTTCGTACAAAGATGACAAAGTAAAGCAACGCACAGATTTGTTGAAGACAGAAATCCAAAAACAGAAAAAGCGCTTTGAAAAACAAGCTGTCACCAGTTACTAAATTCATGCAGCTTGGAATAAGCAGTCGCATGTGCCCAGGGAGAGGGAATGTGACAGTGTGATGATAATGCTGTTTGTGCCTCTGTCACTCCAGCGTTGCTCCAAGCCCATCCAATGAGAAAAGTCCTCAGGGGATTGACAGGATGGAGGCCATCAGGAGCACCGCTCTGTAGCAGTTAGGTTGGAGGGATGGCAGGAGCATTCACATTGCTACTGATGTTAATTCCTTTCTATTTAGCACATTGGACCTCATGTCCATCAGCACCAAGTCCTGTCAAGTTTCTAATCCCTGCTATTAATGTAACATCTCTAATTTAAACTCTAGCTTTGCCAGGTGAATTCCACCATGTGTGCAATTTAAAAAGGACATAGACTGAATGAAAAAGACAGTAGGGAAAACAGAGCAGGGAAAACATGAGATAAACTCACCCTCTCCAAGGCAAATGTGCGAACCGTGTACTCTGCAAGCGTCTCTGTCTTCAGCAGACTGATTTTGATATCACCATACATTTCGCTGTCATCAGGCCAGTATTTACAGCACTTCACCTGTTTAAAGCAAAATTGTAATGGTTTATATTTTATGTGTTGATCTTCCTAACATTTACACCTGTAAAACAATAAACCGGTTTATCTGATGGGATCAGAATTTCAACTCCTTTACAGCATAACAGGATCTATAATACTGTATTTATTGCTGCTTTTGTGAAAAAGAGGGGATGCAAATGGTTGTAGATGTGAGTGTGATGATGTGAGATAGAGAGTATGATGTCTGAATACTGCTGTTTCATATACAAAGGTTAATCAAAAGTGGATATTATCGTTATATCATTTTTTTTTAAATAAAAAGTTATTTTTTAAAATAAAATTAGAATTAATTTTAACACACACTCCCAATGAAAATATCTGTGCATTTAATAAAACTAATAGAATAATTCACTACATTTATCAGCACATTTTATCAGTAACATAATCAAAACTCAAACCATTTTCTTTATTTTTACTGGTCATATCCAACCCCATGATAAATGTCATTATACCAATTTAGGATATGTAGGGATATTAGAAATTAATTCTGTATCTTTAATTGAAGAACTGAATTTGATAAATTAGATATTTTTAATAAATTTTAATGCTTTCTTGGTTCAGAAGAAAAGAGTCACCTGTATGACATTCAGCAAACATGCAGCCGCTACCCTAAAATGTTTGTGGAACGAGGAAAACATGCTTTTCAGAAAATATGTCTAATCATGCTGGGTAAAGGGAGGAAGAGGAAAATAGTCACATAATGGTGGGTAACATAATGAGGTAGGCATCATCATAGTTTTTCTTTAGTTTTTACAAATACTGGCCACGCTCTCGGTCTTTTCATTTTCATTTAATGGAGGAGTTGTTGGAAGACTGCTTTCATTGACTGTATCCATTTATGTTAGGAAGGAAAACCGAATTAGACGAAGGATTACTGCGAAAAAAGTGTTATTTTACACACCTGCCTCAGTAATGTTTTATCTTACTTCCAATGAAATGGATGGGGTACTGTACTAAATACTGTACAAAAAGATAAAGTGTATGTGTTGTTACGGTGTTATACATGCAGCTATGTGATCCATGCTCAACACAATTTTTCCATACATTTCATAGGGTTCATATTTATTGAAAGGATTATTTAATTAGGTTTTATAGCATACAATTATTATTATTATTATTATTATTATAATTATATTACTATAACTAACAAAATAGACAGTCTAAATAATAATCCTTTATAACGCGTGTATTGGACAAAAAAGAAAAACTTTTTTTAGGATGTTTGATGTTGGCTTTTTAACTGTGGAAAACTACACATGACATCACTTATACTTGATTATTTTGAGTTTTTTTCTAACTGCAGACTTTCTGGTTAAGTTATTGAAAAAGTGCTTGCACTGAAAAATTATCAAGTTTGATAATGACTAAAGAAAACAACTTTTTTTCAGTTCAAAGTTTTGCTGTTTGGTCTACTGCAGAGGCATCCAGTTCTGGTCGTCCAGAACTTTCCAGTATGTTTCATGATTCCACACAGTGGGGTGTCAATTTAATTTAAATTAGACATATTGAAGCAGAAAAGGATTGAAATCTTTAAGACAGCATTCCTCAAGGCTAAACATTGAACATGGGTAACAGTGCAGTCCAGGTCAGGTTTTGAATCTAAATAATTAGTGGAAACTAAACTCTGTCCGAAAACATTTATGTATAACGGACTATGACAAAGCTAGACAGGAGATTTATTTTCTTTTTTTGGAGACAAAAAAGCAAATTAAGAAAATAACCTTGGTGGACTTCTCTGTATCTGTCTGTTTGCAACTTTATTTAAAAACAATTATATGGGTTTTCACAATCTTTGTTCTGAGAATGGATCCTGGTCAAAAACTTAGATTCCCAAAAATTTTGGGAGTGATTTCCATGTGAATGCAGGATTTTTTCAAAGAATTGTTTATGATTGTGAGATTGGGTCATTTTCAATACACACACATAACTCCACAGTAAATGCCAGGATGCTTGTAAAAAAATTAAGAAGGTCCCATCTTGTTTTACTAGATACCAAAGTTAGATACGGAGTCCCTCAAAACTCTGGATACAATGACCAAGAACATGGAAAATTATGGGATCTTTGGAATTTTTATCATTATAAGAAAACAAACTATGTAACAAACGCCATCATCCTATGGACTCCTTATCATTGTATCTAGAAGTTTAATAGTATATCCATATAAAATGAATATAGGGCTATACATAGGGTGGAAATCACAATATGGGTGGAAATGAGATAGTAGGTTCAAGAGCTGTGCTCTCAGACTGCCTTTCTACATAGCTCTATTATACGGAGAACATACTCATGTCTATATACTCCTGCAATCTACCACCAGCTTAACTTCATATAAATGACATAAACAAAGAGAACAACCAGTAGGACACAGAAAGGTAACAAAGAATAAAACTATTAAAATGCAGCTGAGAACAGGTGGGTTTTTTTCTGATTTAAATACTGAAGCATGGGAGCACAGAAGCTCAACGTGTCTCTCCGTGTCTGCATCTCCAAAAAAGCCTACTGGGCGTTCCTGTTTTATTTATATATTCCGGTCAACTGTATCAAATGCAGCACTGATATTTTCTGTTTTATTTTTACAATTATCTGGCAAGCCACTAAATTTATCTTAGTACATCCAGTTTGGAAAAGGCTGGTTTAGATGCTCAAACAGTTATTTCATTAGTTTTACCAAAATAAAGTACAACATCCCAACTTATAAAAGAACGTTACAAAAGAAAAAAATCACTATACTGTTCCTTTATAATTTATTCAGTGTTTTTCTGAACCCTGGGCATTGTGAGGAAGAGGAGAGAGGAAGAGAATGCACTTTACATACCCTGCCAACCTCCACCAGCTTCGTGATCATGACGATACTGAAACAGTTTTCCTGCCACACCATCCTCCAAAAATCATACAGAGTCTCCTGCTTGGGTCCTGGTGTGAAGGAGAAAGAAATAACAGAGAAAGAGACTAAAAATGCTGCATCAAAGCCTGCCTCTTTAAAAAAGGGGTTGCAGCTGTAAAATCTTGTATAATTCCAACAAAAAGTGTCTTTTCTCAGTTGACAGGGTTCAGCTCTAACAGGGCTGTGCCATGAACAAAGTTACTGGGAATTCCAAGCAGAATAGGAGGGTTGATGGAGGACTAAGCAACAGTAGTGTCAGATGATTAAAGTTCAGGGGGCCACCAGTCACTCACTGTCATCAGAGGAGGAGACACTTAGGAAGCAATATACAGCTTTAAAATTGGCAATGAAATACTCAGAGAGACTAAAGTGCAGCTGACATCTTGCTACTTTCTTGCAACTTTCATCTGCCTCTCTGAGTCTGTGGAAAAGGAGCTGGGAGGGTGCTGGTGCAAGATAAGCAGATGAGCAGAAGCTCACTGACTTTGCAATGGGAGCTCCATAAAAACAACGTCTACTTACGATTTAAAACCATCAGAGGGAAATTTTCAGCACTTGCCCAGCTCTCAGTCGTTTAAATTTGAGCGACGGAGGATGAACTGAAGGTTCACCCTGTGACAATAAGCGCACTGCCCCGTGTGTCACAGAGAACAAAAACCTGATTAACAATTTAGCTGATTTATGACATAGTGAGCACTACTTTCATAGGTTTATGGTCCCATAGTATACAACAGAGAGATGGTTCGGGCCAGGGCCTATGCATGAGTGGGCTCTCTGTTTGGATCATCTTCTTACTCATTATTACTAAATCTGCACACATACACGCATGAATAAACACAAACACGCACTACAGCTTTACTGGGATACTCACCCTGAGTGGCAATGAAGTGGTTGGATCGATGGTAGCCCTGAAAGAGAGAAGAGGGACAACATGAGTAAGCCATCTGTGCCTCAGGCACAGCTGTACAGGAGGGCGTCTTCCTGTATCACACATTCCCTCCCTGCCTCGCTTACTCCCCTACTGACCCAATATGCCCACTGTAAAACATGTTTACTGTACAATATTCCAGCTTCACAGTGACAACGCAAAGGGGGCTTCAAACGGTTGAAACAGGACTTGTTAATTCCCACAGTTTGTCTGAACAAACTAAGACACCTCGAAAAAAGCGATTCCTTCGGCAAGTTGGGGTAACGAACAACGCCTGAATCCCCTGGACAGGTTTGATGACATGATGACAAAGCAAGAATAACAAAAACAAACTGAAAGCCGAATCTCTTTCAATTTTAGATGTCCTGCACACAGAAGCCTTTCTCCCACTGTGCAGTCTCGCTGAAACAAATCCATTAACTTTTAAAATTTAGTATGTAGTAAAGTTGAGCAAAGAGGAAAAAGTGCACACTTTCAGTTCTAAGGTTTTATGTATGAAGACAATAAAGCACCATCTGGTACTAACCCATTTTTAGAAATGAAATACATTTAGTATAACGTCACAAAAACAGCAAAGAACATGTTTCACAGTGTGATATTTATTTAATAAAAACGAGCCAAAATGCAGAAGCATTGTGTAAAAAAAACCTGATTCAGCTTTAGGGTCCTGCTAGAATATTTACAGGTTGGAGGTCTTAGATTCCTTTCTTCTGTAGTCATTTTATTGTAAATCTGTTGCTGTGATATCATTGTCTAATGACTTCAAAGTGTCACAGTCGTGTAGCTATACAGTAAAACATGCCCGAATCTCACCCTGCTCAGTATAGTGCTGTCATGCTGTGTTTAGCTTTCACTAAACCTGGTGCTAAACCATATGACAGAACATTTCCACTTTGGTTTCATCTGTTTTAAAGTAATTATAGTAAGTATGAGTCCATTAATGTTTCATTGGTCTTGTGGTTTGCACAGATGCAACTTTGCAGGACTAAGCTATGCTGACATGTTCTTTTTTAAGAGAGAGCTGAATGCTGCATAGTTTGATTTTGGGGTAAACTTGCTGGAATGTCTAATCTTGAGGAAATTGGCAACAATTTTGAATGTTTTCTGCAAGTGAGTAATCTTTCAATACAAAATTATGGTCTTAGAATTGTGTGGAAATGCTGACTTATCCCTGATTGACACTAATCTCTGTAAAATCACTGCTGGTGACTCTCGTCTTGGTATTGTGTGAACACTCACATAAATACTCCAGACTAACAAAATGATACATGTACTACTTTTAAAGAGGTGTTCACACTTAATAATCAATCAATCTAAATTGTTATTTACCCTCTTTTACCCAAGAAAGAAGTAAAGGCACACATTTCATAGGTTTTACAGTAGAAGTGCATCTGGCTTAGTTTCTAAAAAATACAAATCCCAGTGTACTGCATCCTGTATTGTTAGCTTAAGTCATTTAAAACTCGAGTATTGTTTAAGGGTGTTCTTATTTTTACATTATCTCATTTTTGCAAAAAAAAAAAAAAAGAAAAAAATGTAATTAAACCTATTTGAAATCATCTAAAACTATTAGTCATAAAACCCTTTCCTGATACAAGAAAACAAGCAGAACATTGTTGCCTGCTTTTGTATAATTGCAGGAGGCAAAAAAATCCTTCAAAAGCAAAATCAAATACAGGTAGCAAAAGCACAAAAACAAATCAGAAAAGATTTATATCAAAGGATGTGACAGTCTTTGATATAGATGACAAATGTCTTCATGTGGAGAAAATGTGGTGAATATGAATGAACAATGAGATGTCACCTCTTCAGCCTGGAGGCGAATAAATCTAATAAAGACCACCTGAGGTTATTTAAATGATAAACAATATCAAGTTGTGAAAACTGTCCTAATGCAGTCCCCCTGAAAATGCATATTGCTTCAGTCTGTAACTTCTGTGAGTTTAGAAAAGTCCACTGATGCTGCAGCTCCTTGTTTGTTAAGAGGAGCAGCTGGAGGGCTAATTGATGCCACAATTACCTGACTATCACAGCTCTGTAAAGTGCAGAACGTAGGACAGAAATAATCTGAATAAACTTCTAAACCCACCAGTTCTCATCAAATCAGTGTGATTCAACAATAACAGCTTTCATCTTTTTGCAGAGGGGGCATCTTTCTAATATGCCGAGTCCATCCACGCTGCTGATGCATTGCTGGGCTGAATCACATTCAGTCAGACAAGTTTTTGAAAATGGAGATGGATGACCATTGCTGTGAGGCCTGCTATCCACAATTCCTCAGGCCCTGGCCAAGCTCAGTCACATGAAAGCCACCACTCCTCTACATATGATGGTTGCCCTAGCAACTAAACTTCTTGATTCCTGTCCACTTAAGAGAACTAACAAAGACAGCAGGGCCCTCTTTCTGGAGAGGACACATTTATGTGTGTTTGTTTACTACCATTAACTGAAATAGCTTCTTTTTCTTTGTTGGTTCCAGTTAGTTTAGTCTAACGTGCACAAAACCCGAGACACTTTGACCTTTGAGCACTTGTGGATAGAAGACACAGAAAAAGAAGTGGGAAGAGAAGAGAGGAAATAGAATAAAAAGAGCGATGGCAGGCAGAACAACGAGCAGTGAAGTACTTACTTCCCTGTTAATCCGAATCTACAGGGTCCGAGGTCGAGGAAGTGGGATGGGGAGTAGAAAAGAAGACATACAAGCTAGTTAATGAAAGAAGCTTTAGGAGTTATGGTTAAAGACAGATGGGAGGCCGCTAAGTGTGCAGGCATGTTAGTGCAAGATTACAAATTATGTGCTAGTACACTCACTTGAAATAAACTTCATTTTGCCTGAAATAATGTCTTTTTTGTGTGCCTCACACATCCAACACACCGCTAATCAAAAAATGAGGCCTTTTCTCTGTTAAGATCATGACAAGAGCTTTTCAGTTTCATTCTATTCGCATGGTAACACAGGAAGTGTGCATTACTAATGTGCAAGCTTGGTAATAACTAGAAGAGAAATTCTGAAGTAATTAAACAAATACAGTTTAGCTGGGGGAAAAAAGCCTAAAATGAATATAAATCCTGTGCTGGGCAGGCTTTTATGTTTGCAATTACCATTTTGTTTTGTGGCTGAGATGACAACTGCCAATCAAACAGTTTCAAAATAAACCTACATCAAGGATCAGAATCCAAGGGAAAAAATTAAATTCTCAAAAAGAGACTTGCTGGAGACTGTGCAGTAAATGTGTATTATTTTCCTGCTGCTGTCCCCTCTTCCTTCTAGTCCCTCTAAAAAATGTCTCAAAGCTCTTGTGTAGTAATGACACACAGCAGAAAAGTGACAAAAATGGCAAAATGGTATCACTTCCCAATCCTTACATTTTCACCTTAATGAGTCAAAGATTTGAGCCAATCAATAAGCAACTTCTGAACATGTGTGGAAATGTGCTGGGAAAAACAGCTGCACACTTCAGGTTTTAACAAAGTGCAGACAGATGGATCCCTAAATAAAAATATTTCCTCATGAAACAAAGAGAAACGTGTTCAGTCAGGTTCAGCTCACGTTTTTCACTCATCGGTCATTTCTGCATTTTTGAAAAAGGAGGGGTGTGTAAAACTTCCATGCTTTTTTATGAACCTGTCCCAGTGTTTGGACCCCGAGATGGGAAAACGATGATAAACACAAGCAGTGGACAGAAGCAATAAAGCTAAGCGACTTGTTATCCATGCACAAGGTAGACTACTTTCATTCCAGGGAGCAGGCACCATCTATTTGTCCAGTATATTTCCCACCAGGCACTGACTTAAGGTGGACTTTGCAAAAATACCTCCTGAGCCACAGAAGGATTTTTTCCCCCTCCTCCATATAAACAGAGCATCTCATTACTTGTTTATAGATTTGTCATTTTTTTTCTCAATTGATTTTTCTATCAAAGTGATCATTAATGACTAGCAATCTTCTAATCTATGATGAGTTGAGCACTTCAAAACAAAATAACTTGCATAAATGATAGTGTCTGGGTGAGGTCTGATAAGATGTTAGTATTGAAGAGCAATCCAGAAGCTGTTATCAGGATGAAATAGTACTTTCAAATTGAATGTTGTAGCTTTGAGCTCAAAAAGGTTTTAAAGAGTTACCACCTAAGTGTTCAGGTTCACTGTTGACGTTTCTTAACTATGTTAACTATATACACACATACACCCTTATAATATTTGACACAAGCTAATCACAAAGTTGCGTTAAAAATAAAATAAATAAATGATACTTTTTCCCATAAATATCTAATGCAAAGTTCTCCACGTCTTCAAATACGTTCCACAACTAAATAAATGATCAGCTTGTCATTTTTCTTCACAAAGGTTGAAAAGCAAAAATGTTTCAGAGGAAGAAAACTTTTCCATTTAACCTCCGGTGAAATGATCACAAGCTGTTCCAGACATGTTCTGCTGCGGCTGAGTAGTTAGATCAGCATGCTGGGTCAGGACTGTCTGGGAGCAACATCACTGACTGCAGCAGCTGCTGGGTGGCATTTTCCCTGTAATGCCTGCACCTCTGTGCACCGAACACTAATGGAGACCCTTATAATAACTACACCCTAACGGCAAACCAGGCCTTTAATGACCACTCGTTGCAATGACCCTTCTAAAAGCATCCCACCACTGGCCTCTCACTCTAGTGTCAAACATTTTGATGATTCAGTTTGGCCAAAAAGAATAAATCAGCACAAAATCAAACAAACGTGTGCCAAATAATTTGCTTTCATGGAAAGAAAAAATAATTGTAGCCACTTTTCAGATGCATTCTTCATAATCTCTGTGACAGAGATGGGGTCTTCTAACATTTTATCAACTGCTAACAGAAGTGGGAGTACAACCACCTGCCTCAACAGCTCAGAGTGCCATATTTACTTTACAGTCCTCCCCATGAGAAGCCTGCAAAATAAATCTTGGGAGATAAAGCAATCGCATCAGATTGCCAGACTTCCCTTGACATAACTCAAGTAAATAGCAACAACTGAGGAGTGTGACAGATATTTCACTATGGGAGCTACACTACAAGCTCCTATCTGCAGCAGTGTCATTTTTTTTTTTCAAATCTTGATTAAATGCTTTGGTAAATAACTAACCGTGGCCATGTAAACATGAACTTCTGTTTTGTGAACATGCTAAGCCCTCACAAGCTTTTATGAGTGAAAACACACATGAATGACACAGTGTGTGAGACACAACCTCAAAACACATACATGTCTTTAAAATGGAAATGTTTTTGTGGCCCTTCATGTGTGTGTGCGATGGTTAAGGTGAAGAGTGGAAAGGATCATCTCCTCCCAGCACATCCAGAGATTGAATAACAGTCATGTCTATTTAATTTAGAAGGATTTACTGTGTAGCATATCAGAAAGGTTCATCTCCTCCAAAGGTATTAAATGCATTTATTCCACTCTCTTTTAATAAAAATGATAGTGGAGGTAGTCCGGCTCAGGGATCTGGTGCAGCACATGGCAACAAAGGCATCTGGCCAAAAAAAAACAAAAAAAACACTGCTGGGAGAGGTGTTTGATTGGATGAAAAATTCCAGGTGAAAGTGGGGCAGCAGACTGGTGGGCTTACAGGAATGAGAGATGGACTGTGGATTTGCAGTGTGAGGAATAGACTCGGCAGATTTGCATCTCATATGGAGCCGAGACAGAAGATCGGGATTAGACTCACATCAATGTAGTTAGCGTTGATGTAGTCCGAGTTGGGATCTCCCAGCAAAGGGTGGAGCTTCACTCTGTGGCGATCATCTGAGATGGATCCAAACAAGAAAAAAATGATGAAAACCTAAAAACTTTTCTCATTAACTGTCATTGCGTTAAACATTGGATGTTTACTTACAGCCAAGCAACGTGTCGTGCCTCCCTTTGGTTTTGTCCTTCTTCTTTGTGCAGTCCCAGCCGTCAAAAAAGCTCTAGACATAAGGAGACACTTGGTGAGGAATTTTGGAACAGGATAATCTCTGTGTGAACCACTCTCAGATAAACAAAATGACAGTTTCGCCACATTTTTCTCTGGCGAAAACAGGAAAATCATGCCTTGTTGTTAAGCACTAGTCAGGCTTTCATTCAATAGCAAAGCAAATCAGAGGCAATCTTTTTGAAGATGTGCAGAATGCAGAAATGGGAGCGAGGCAGTTCTTCACAGTGTGGCTTAAAGCAAACAAACCAGGTGGCACAGAGTTGCCAGAAGCTGACGACGTAGGCTATGTTGTAGTGATTATAAATGAGTAGAATAAATTTTTCGAACTGGAAACAACTAACTTTAAGTAAGGAAACTAAGGTGGATTTCCACAACAGGAAAATAGACAAGCTTATTCAGGAATTACATGGTTATATCTAAGAGGACACCAGTCTATTGCATGAATTTCTGCTTAAAAAGTACACATTACATCTCAGCAAATCCACTTCAGAAAAGTGTAAATAAAAGGTTTTTTAATGGTTTCTTTTCCCTTTTCCCTATCCTTGTTAACATGTTGTAAATGCAAATCAAAAACAGTAACAAGAGCAAAACCATCAGCCGAGCTATCACAATTAAATTACAAGCCGGTTTTTGGTGCTTTATGAATATTGTGTAATTAAAAAGAACACAGTGGTAATAGCTACATATGGTCCTTGCTCCTTCCATAGTTTACATCCTTTATTGCCTGCTGTGTGTAGAAGCTGGTTCCAGATGTCCATCTATCCATCCATTCATTTTCTACCTCTTATTCCCT
>JBAMIG010000006.1:15149996-15174756 GCA_037177335.1 Kiunga ballochi | reverse complement strand
ACCGATCTGTCGTGGTGAAGAAGGAGCTGAGCCGAAAGGCAAAGCTCTCGATTTACCAGTCGCTCTATGTCCCCATCCTCACCTATGGCCATGAGCTGTGGGTTGTGACCGAAAGAACAAGATCCCGGGTACAAGCGGCTCAAATGAGTTTTCTCTGCAGGGTGGCCGGCATCTCCCTTAGAGATAGGGTGAGAAGCTCGGCCAACCGGAGGGACTCAGAATAGAGCCGCTGCTCCTCCGCATCGAGAGGAGCCAAATGAGGTGGGTTGGGCATCTGGTTAGGATGCCTCCTGGTAGCAAGAAAAGTAGTGGCTGGTTTTCCCTTAGAGCTGGCTCAGCTCTCTCCAGGTGAGAAGCATCCGCTCATTCAGTTTGAGAAGAGACTACAGGCTGCTGCTGTCCCCCCATCTGGCATTTTCTTGTGGCTTGTACTATCTTCACACAATTTATTCCTCACAGTATAAGGTATATGCTAAATAACCATACAGTGGTGATGGTGAATATTGTACTAGCTGCAGCATCATTCAAGCAAATACAGGATCTATGACATAAGAGGGGCCAGCTAATTTAAGAGTTGACCAATTAAAAAAGATTCTTCTGTACAAAAATATCAAAACAAAAGCATACCTTTTTATTTATTCATTTAGCTCAAAATTACGTTTAAGGTGATCGCTCGTTGTTCTAACACAGCATGTAGGAGAACATGGAAAAATGTTTTGTGGCTTCTGCCACACGTGTTACAGAAAACTTTCCTTCAGAAAATACAAACTTATGATTACAAGGGAAATATAATAAGATACTTCTTATCATTTCCTTCATAAAAGTGAGAGACAATCCATCAAAACAGATATTGCTTGCGCAAAGGAAAAAAAAAGAAAAAATAACAAACAAAGAGGTGCATATCAATTTTTAGAGTGGAGTGTGTTTTGGCCGTAAGGGACCATTTAATGAGTCTACAAGCAGAGTTCCACAGGGAGAGGCCATGTACCGGGGACAAAATATTTATTCTTTTTTTTTTTTTTTTACAAATGCCGTAAGATGCAGGTGACAGAAACAGACTTATCCTCAGGGTGTGCGGTCACCTCTCAGCCACAAGCGTTCCACATTCAGAGATCTGAATCCTTCACTGGTTTGTTCCTGAATGAGTCAAGCCATGTTTAATAAGGAAAAAGGGCCTGTACTTTAAGTTTCACTAAAAAACTAAATTCCACTGTGCACTGGTAGCAAAATAACTACCAAGAAATCAGATGTTTTACCTAAAACAAAAGTGGTGCAGTGGTGGAGCGCATGTTGAATTCCTGAATAAGCACAATGAGACCCCAACAGGTAGGAGAATATGGGGTCTGATATTTCACTTCATATTGCCAACAAATATTTAAAGATTAAAGCCTACAATTACTTAATTTGATACATAAACAGGGATTTTTGCTAAGGCAAAAACATCCTGTGCACCACTGCACAGAGGGAGGCTTCTTTCTACCTGCTGCGTCACTGATCACTGCAACGCCGCTTTACAATACAGGACTTCTAAGAGTAAGTAGTTCTTAACTTCTACATTTTTCTATCATTCAGTTCTTACAATTTGCTTAGCTCCTTATCTCTCAATAAATTCCAGGTTTATATAATTATTTTTGTTTTCTTTTATGCTCAGATCCTTTCATTTTGCTCCGATTTGTTTTATTTTAGTGCTCCTGGCTTCCCTTGTTTAACTGAGACAGCAAATAATTTGTGCCATTGACCTTAAATGATCACAGCTGCTCTGATCTGCTGTATGGATCACTTTGTAACTACCTGTCCCTTGTTTGTCCCAGATCCTTGTGAACTTGATCTACTATCTCATTTGGGTTTTTGTTATTTCTTTTTTTTTTAGCTGTAGCTGTAGCATGAAGACAAAGAATACAATGAGCGCTTCTTATTCAGGCTAGCATATCAAACCTTATTGGACATCAGATTTTGTTGTCTCTTAACCATTGCTGGCTTTCTGTGTTAGATCTGAGCCCCACCAGTGCAGGTAACATCACACAGTGCTTCAGCAGAATATATCTGGCTCTCATTTTGCTTTTCTTGTCAATTTGATTTGTACACTGTGAAAGTTTCTTAGGAAATCAACTCACACTCATTAGAAAGCTTCCACAATTCAGTTTTTTTTTTATATTGTGATTTTATTTTTTTCTGTGTTGAGGGAAAATCCCAGAACCTAATATTTGATTTTGGCCTGGACTTTCTGTTAAAGTTCTGGTGGGTTACCTGTATCTGCATTGATAATCTATTCAATAAATATGCACAATACTGAAATGTAGTGCTTTTTAATTATAAAAATGAACCTTTCCTTTTTTGTGATAATGAGCAAATCCAAATGGCATCATGGCTGTTCCACTTCCCTTTCTGCCAGCTGTGTATAAACATTCCAGCTGTTTACTTTGCACCAATCACAGTGCATCATTTTTATATTTGGCTCAAACCCTGATTCTGTAAAAATAAAACTACTTTCTTATCAACACACAAGAAATGTTGAAATGACCTAACAAACAATGTCAAGCAAACAAAGTTAATATTTATTATCTGTGATCCATGTTTATTAACATAACACATAACATATAAATCATTATATGAAGGTCAGTCTGTGACCTCCGTAGTTTTACAACAGCATCAAATATCTTGTGCTATCTGCATAAAAGGTCTTTCATCCTTTCATCAGTGACTTACACCCACTAATGTGATCCTAACAAGCAGGAAACCACAAGATCTATAGGAAGGCAACACAATGTTGTTATGTTTCTCTCTCATGATTGCAGAGGATGTTCATATTCTAGCATTATGTGGAAGAAATTTACTCTGAAAGGTATGTGAGGGGGACAAAACCTGTGATTTTCAAATGCCAAACCTATATTATTACATGATGTATTTTTCTTGTTGCCAGTTTGATAAATTGAATGAACCCAGTGAAAACTGGGGACAGCATCAAGAGCAAAAATGATCCTTTATAATGTACAATACACTGCTACTGGACAAAATGTTCCAACCATCGTTCATGGCACTATTGCTCACAGATTGCACCATATATTACAAAGGGAAGTAAATACTAACATTGCTACTGGAAAAGAGTGTTCTTCTTTGGTTGGAATTGGAGCCAAGAGGCTTTTTTCCCACTTCTGTGCCTTTTCATTTTCTTCCCATTTCAGACTGTCCCTTCCTCTCTTTACCACAATCTGTTAGCAGCAGACATTTAACCTCATCACGCCATCACAACAGAGGTCTTTCCTGGGGCCAAAGAAGGATGATTTATCCACATGCACAGCAATGGTGTCATCCAGATGCCTTTTAACCTTGGTAATTAATTTCACCTGATGCTAGAGAAGGTGCATGGAGAATGTCAGATTAATGACATCCTTCACAGCCACTCTGGTTAATATAGCTTCTATTAGTAGCAGTTGTCCAGTAGCCAGTTGAATATAAATATTGTACATACCTCCTACCACAGATAAAAAGAAGATAAACACAAATTTATTTTTGCTCCTCAGTAGTGAACCTACAATCTCAAATCTTCTGTATGTTTTTAAACATGATCTAAAGCACGACAATATGCCGATTAGGGCCAAACATTCATGCTGAGGGGGCCTCAGGGTGGAACATGTCCAGGTGGTGGAGCACCTGGTAACCATCCGAAGCAGCTTACCCCTGGCTTTAACCCAGATATGATGCTATGAAGGCGCATATTGACGGATAAATGGATGGATGGAAAAACATATATCCCTATGACAGTTAACATGTTATGAGAAAAAATGATTTCACTGAAGTCTTTCTTATCATTTCATCTTTTTCATTTTCAGCATAAAACTTAAAGCTAAAAATGTCGTCACAACACAGCTGCTAGCGATTTAAATACAGAGACAGTTTGTTTTTTAGTTCTGCTGGTAATACTTTGGATGAAAAGATTCAGTTTTATGCTACTAGGTAAGAAGACAACATGTGAAGGTTTTCCCACACTTCCATCTCAAAAACTATTACTATAAAATGAACGTGCACCTATACAAACAGATCCCGGCAGGAATTTTAACTAATGCGTCGTTGGATTTATTTCACAGTAATTCTAAGTGTTGGTTGATACCACTTGCTATTGTAATTTTAGATTAAGCATTTTACATCAGTTGTATCATATGACTGGACTGCTTCCCAGTAAGCCACGTCTGCACTTCAGCACAGCAGTAATGTACAGAGCCATTGTGTCCCTGTGATCAATCACATAAGACGTTGCTATTTAATAAAGAAAGCCGGTTGAAAAAGAGTCTTGATTTTAGTCACTACTTTCTTATTCATCTTAGAAAATTCACCCATTAAAATGAACCAACCACGACCATGAATCAGGCCATATAGAAAATGAATGAATGAACGTTGTCCACAAGAGAGGGAAAATAAACACAAGACATTCTGTCTTGTGTTTATTAGATGATGGATTTCAAACATGCAGTTCTGAAAAAATAAAGAGAGATGGCTGATTTTATTTCTTAAATAAGTGTTTTCTGTATTACTACCCAAATTAAAATCCTACACTTTTCATTCTGTTTCATGAGGGAAGCAAAGCTGCAGTCTGCTGAGGGCAAAAGCAACTTTGAACTCATCACTTCAAGAACCAAAGGCTGACATCAAGTGGTCATCAAACACAGTAACAAACTCAGACTGGGTTGATGTGTAAGGCAGGAACGGTTAAAATAAGATTCCTACAGGTAGCAAAGGAGTAATGCAAATTTTACCTTAATCGGTGATAAACAAAGACCTCAAGAGCTTCACAGTAGACTAAAGAAAGTGTGAGACAATGTGGCTTGACCTGACTGTTAGGGATCAGTTATGATTGGGAAGGGGGGGACAGAAACTAAGCAAATATGTCTTTGCAAAGGATACATTAAAAGCAACATACAAGATTATCCTATAAAGCATTTACTTCTTTATTCTGAGACTGTGTACCCCAACTCAGGAACAGGACAAACATCTATGCTACACAGCCAGGGAAATCCAGATCTGGACGCAGGCTCACCACATCAAGAGCCTGTCATGGCCAGCTCAAACTCCAGATCTGAACCCTGCAGATAATCTCTGGGGTGACATCAAAATGAAGATGGATGGTCATAAACCAGCAAGTGAAGCAGTTCTTTTTTCATAAAGTGTGGTATAGTAAGTTACCCCAAAGCAATATGAGCAGTGGTTGCTTATTATTTCCCAGAGTTGTTGATATTGCATCAAATATAATTTGTCATATATCTTCATATGTACATGCAAATTTCTCTGTAAGTATGAATAGTAAAATGTCAGCATCTAAGGCCCTCTGGACACAGAAGTGCACAGTTATTGGCAGTTTTAAATCATAGGAGAGTCGCAGTAGAAAAGGTTTTCTTTTACTCAAAGCTTTTGAGACTGAAACCAACAAGAGGAAATGTAAGAACCCATTGCGCTACTTTTTTAAAAAAACTCAGATAAAAGATGAAGTAGATCTTGTTGAGATTAGTCTTTCACCTCCAGTGACAGCAACATGCTTTTCTCCATCAATGTAGGCCCTTTTTTGTGCCATACATGAGGAAATGTTGGTTTGGTCAATTATTTATTTGTCTAATAATTTCCTTCTGAATTGATCTAATAGCCTTAGAAAGGTGGCCTTTATTTCTGTTTTAATTGGAAAATGTAGTTGTGAGATGTGCAACAGAGCTTAATGTGCATCCATAAAAAAATGAATAAAAATATAAATCTGCTGGAATCTGTTGTGGCTGAATCCATACTCATCACTGAAGCCCTTATATGCACATGTACATTGGCAATGATTCTCAAGTAGCACAAAGGTTTAACCTGATGCTACCAGACGTCCGGCGGGTGGAACATGAAAAATGTATTGTATCCAGTCTCTCTCCAGGTTACCCACACATGCAATGCACCACCAATGCACGAGAAAGGATTCCTGAGATTAGAATGATGTTTATTGTTCCACGCTACAATGGCACAAAACTGTCTTAGAAACTTCATTTTACTCCAGTAGCAGATGGAAATGTTGTCCTGTTAAATGAGAGCCCACAAAAGTCCACTAAAAATGCTACCTGGGTAAAAGAAAGTTGCAACAACAACAAAAAAAAAGGTCAGACATGCTTATATTTCATAGGACCACATTTAACTCTTACACAAACATTCACAGTAGCATTGTCAATAATCAATAACGGTCTGTTATTAAGTTAAAAAGAGTTATTTCCATCCATTCTTTTTTTTCATCAACATCTTATATTGATGATGGAAAAGTCCAACCCCTGCAAAGCCTTCCCCTGCACAGTCTAAAGAGGTTAAAAGCTAGTTGCTAGTGGAAAAATATATATTTTTTTTTTTCTGTTCCACTCATTCCAATTCAGTGTCACTGGGAGCTGAAGCTTATTCCAGCATTTAGGCAAGATTCAGGATACACACCCTGGACAGGTTGCTAGTCCATATCAGGGCCAACATAGACCTACAAACTGCTACATACTGTTGGGGGAAAATGTAAAATGACTACTTAAACTAGTGTGTATTATTCTTGCCATGTTTTTAACCATCAGTTCTGCTGTGCAGGCCTATTTCTACTTATGTTCTTATGATTAATAAATCTATGAGCAACATTCATTAGCAATGCTTTGTACTGCTTCTCATGTTATGCTGCATTAGCATGGCTTGATGAGGAGCACCTTTGCTATCACAAACACAATTTTTGTTTCAAGATGGAGTTAAAGGAATTTTAGAAGTAACAAAATATAAATCTTAGAAATTAGGCAAGAAATCACAACTTGCCACAAGAGCAAAGTGATGTCTCGGTCACAGAATATCAGAGTGTAAGAGCGCCGCTTCACCTCGTATTCCTGTTTAAAACCATAGCCTTCGGCAGTCTTCATCTGGTTGATGTGCTGGAGGAGGTCGGCCACTCGGACAGCAGGGTGGAGCTGACCTGTGTGGTAAGGGGAGCCTTTACGTCCGCATTGGTGCCTCGGGGAACTTCCTAGCAGGCTGCTGGCCTCATTCACGGAACTGCGAGCATCGCCTGGACCACAAACAGGCAGATATAGTGAAAACATCTAAATCTAATAATTAAAAGTCAGCTTGGTTGTGATAACATAATGTCCACATTCTGAGAGTCTATGTATTAACTGTGACCAGTAATCACTCATATGTCATGTTTGGACACTTGTTGTGGTGGTTTTTGTTTCTTTAATATAATTTAGCATTGCTTTCTGTTCATTGACTTGTTTATCTGAATATCTGGTTCTTGTTTAGTTCAGCCTTATTTAGGTCTTTGGTTTCTGTGTTTGGGTTGCAGGTTCATTAAGTCTTTCTTAGTTCATAGTTTTGGTTGTTTGTAGTTTGTAGCTTCTGTGGCAATGTTAGGTTATGTACTGGATAAAGCAAGGATCACCATCTCCAGATCTCTTGGGCCAGTGTCCTACAGGTTTTGCAAATTACCTGAATGAAATGAAACACTTCTCTAACTATTTATTATCAAGTTCTGCACTAGGCTCTTAATGATGTGTTAATTTGAGTCAAGTAAGTTGCAGCAGGGAAACATCTAAAAACTTGCAGGACACTAGCCCAAGGGGTTAAGAGTTAGTGATACTTGGTGTAGTGTGCGAGCCCCAGTAAAGCTGTCTTACTTCGTGTTCCACACGTGTGGGCATCCATGAAGGAAAGAGCCATCCTTTCATCCTCCTGCAGGGTGCTCTGGTCTGTGAAACTGCGCTCCATGGAGCCCATATGGCTCTTCTCCTGCCGGTAGGTAATGGGTGTCTTATTCATGTTCACTGGTTTCCTGCTTATGGTTAAGGAAGACAATGGAGGGACAATTGACAAACAGAAATATTGTATCAGTAACGCTGATGTAGAAGGAGAATACAATATTATTAAGGGAAAGACTGAAAGAAAAAAGAATGGCATATCATAAATTATATACATTTTTGAAAAGAAAAGAACATTATTGTTTTTCCTTTTCAACTCATGACTGACAGCCAGAGCACAAGCATGTTTATGATGGATCACAAAACGATGCAAAAGCAAAGAGGTGGAGTCACTTACGGATAATAAGAGTAGTAGTCCCTTCTGGCAAGAATGCAGGAGTAGAAAGGAAAAATAAATCAAGAGAAAGAAGAGGTGTAAGATGAAAGTAATGTCAGCTGAAGGCAGAGTGCATTGATTACAGTGAAAATGGGAAGCATCCTTTCATGAGTCCAGCTGCGCAGATGGTCATATAACACATGCAAGTGTATCGAGCAGCTGCTGACAGACCAAACACACAGCAAGGTAGAATCTGTGTGTGTGTGTGTGTGTATGTGCTTGTTTTTTTTATTTTCCAATTGAATGCGCTTTAGTCTTTCACTTCAAGGAAGGGACCATGTGGCTTTCTGTCACTTCACATCCAGTATTCCATTCTCCAAACCCAGAACTCCCTTTGGCTCAGGAGAGAAACTGGCGCTAATGTGCAGAGTAGTGGTGACTTTAACCAGCTACATTTTTCAAGGTTATCCTAAATGCTTACTCAGCTATTTACATAAAATCAAGCTTTGTCAAACTTTCAGATTTCAAGATGTCGCATTTTACGTCTTATGGGGACTTAAGCTTCAACTATATAAATACGGAAGAGTGGCAAATGGTTTTACTGCAGACGTGTGGGATCAATGACTAATGTCTAAAAACACACCTTTTCCCTCCCAATTACCGTCTCATTTAAGGGTCAGGCTTCTGCTTGGTGTGTGTAATTAAGTGGCTAATTGAATCGCATCCGCCTTAATTAAATACTTCACACTCAGATGGGTTTTGCAGATGTGAGTTGTTTGGTCCCTCTGGTGCAACACAAAAGAGGGAAAACCATGCAGTGCCGGCTGTTTGTCCAGCTTCTTCCCTAAGCATGCATGATCCTTGTAAAAGTTCAGCAGGTATAAAACATGATTGCTGAGCTTTTCCAAAATTAAACATAAAGTGAAGAACAATACTGGAGATGTAATGTGACCGTATTTAATGAAAATTTTTTTGTACAAAGCAGTTAAAAGGAGGCGTTTACCCTTTCTTAATGATGATGATAATGGCGCCCAGCAGGAGGATAAGGACCACCAGTCCCCCAGCGCACACACCAAGAATCAGCCCCATCTCCTCAGAGTGTTGAGAGACTTCCAGAGCCTTGCGGTGATCTTTGCAAGCCGCTGGAGACAGGAGTTTAAATCATAGTCATTTTCAAAGAGTAAAATTATATAGAAGCAAAGAAAGCAGAAAAGAAAACCAAATCCACAGCTTTGAAGAAGTTGTAATTCACACACACAATGATCTTCCACACCAATGTTTTGCAAAAGTGAAATGTGTGCAGACTGAAGTGGCTGGCTAGTGTTGCTCTTTTTCAAAGTATTGAAAATAAAGCCATTTATTTCTGATACTGGTGGAAACATGGAGAATTTTCTTTGACTGAGGCAGTGGAGGCAGTTCCCTTTTGACATGACTTACTAATGTATCAGAGTAAAGCCAGGAACTCTTGTTTAGATTCATTTATCACATACAGAAAGGATTTTGATCATATTATTTCTTCAATCCTTTGTCTAAAATATTGCACAAGGACACTGCAATAACAATAGCTATTATACATCTCATATGTTGTGACACACACCAAACCTTTGTGGAGCTTTTTTTTAATCAATAATGAATAAAAAAAAAATCACATGTCAACCTTTCGGCATATTGTCAAGGTGCCCTGGTGTCTATTAGCCACTGGAAAGGTCATTATCATAGCAGCACTTTATTCATTTCTCAGGCGTAAAGCTTCATATTTATGTAAATGGTGCAGAGCAGTGGGCCTGTCTTTGTCTTGTTTTAGGGGTCCACTGATCTTTTTTTTTTTCTGTCAGCCTGTTCTTGGGGCCTTGACAGCCCTGAAACCAGCCCCTCTGAGCTCAATGGAACAGTGGAACAGGACAAACTATCTAGAGAGCAGGAGAAAGTCAGAGCACGCCGGGGGATAGAGCTCTTTCTTGCAGGCTGCTGGGGGGGAGGATCAGATCTAGGGCATGGAAAATGAAAACAGAGCCATGTTACAGCCCAACTATCAGCAGCCATGGGCACTTTCTAGCTGCATCCCAAATAAAGATAAAAGTAGAACAATACCATTTCATTGTTTGGCAGCTTTTTATTAAGTGATGAGAGTCTGGCATAGTGGAGAGCTACTGGATTGATATCTGAATGGAAAACTTCCTTTTGAACCTACTGTGGACATTGCTTTTGTGCTGCTAAATCATTCCAGAAATCTCTGTGTCCCACTTTTGGACTCTGCATTAAACTGGCATGCAGTTGTCTTCAGTAGAGGTATGAAGGAACGAGAAGGTTTTTATAAGTTCTTTTTTGTTTTCTATTCACAGATTCACACACATGGACATACTATAGTGCATATACTCTATCTGCGAGTTACAGTAACCAAAATACACACACACATTCTCTCTCTCTCTCTCTCTATATATATATATATATATATATATATATATTACAAACTTGGTCTTGCTGTTTATTTGACAATATCACCTGATTTAAAGCTACATTTGCATAAGGTCAGTCTATATGAGTATAAATGCTGGTGAGGAGGTTAAAAAATCTATTTCAGTTTTTTTATGTTTTTTGACAGATAAGACTATTTTGCTACATTTAGTCTTGAAATTTTCTATTAAGCCAAACAAGAACATGAAATAGATTTCCGCATGAATCCATGCACCTGCCAGCTGCCCAATGGTGGAAATTGGCACTTAGAGGAGAAATGGAAGTCTATTGTTGTGTTGAGCCTGCCAGAGGATCCTTAATTAAACTGTCACCTGGAAGTTGAAATGTAATCTCCAGCTTTGTTATCCAAGCCAGAATCATTTGCCTCCACTTTACTTGTGATAGGCTTCTTGATAATAATGGCTCAGGACTGCGATGATACAGAGGCTATGTTAATGGCAGAGGAATCATGGAGATCGCAAACAGCTGAAAAAATTTTTTAAAAAGCTGACTTGTCACAGTTGGAAACTGGAAAGACGCCATCACTTCCTAGTAATTTGCATTAAAGGATTTTTTTCCAGTTTGCATCAACCTTCATGGAGTGATGTGATGTTGGCAGTTTTTACAATGAGCCCCCGTTGTTCCTGCTTTACTTAATTCAATTTCAATATTATCTTCTTGCCCAACAATTTAACATGGTTTTAATTCTTTCACAATGTAACGTGTAAAAAAAAAGGGAGACCAGTGCAGCCTACAGTCCATTGCTGTAAGGAAGCATAATTATTCAATGCCTGAACGGGTTGTGAGGAACAGATGGAGTGAAAGCTGAGCCTTGCCTTTTGGCTTGAGGAAAGCTTCATCTCTGTTCTTCACATAAAAACAGGTCTTCACCAAATAAATAGACACTATAATAAATCACTTTACCTACAAAGCTGCACCTACATTTGCTGTGATGTCTGTGAATATATGACATATTCACCGGGATCTACAGTGTGCTGTGGCTGATGAACACTCCTGCCATGGGAACCTGAGAGTCAATTTCTCTGCTCTTTTCAAAACCCTTTTAATATAAAAAAAGAAAACTGAGGTGGCTGAGAGCAAGGTGAAGCCAGGCAATCTCAGGCCAAGATAGCTCTGTCTGGAAGTCTTGATCTAGAGAACCCTTTTGGACGCCACTGAGGTCAAAACCCTCAGATGTATGTGGTGTGCTACTGATGAGAACAAAGACATTGCCTTGATGTAGTGTGTTCCAGCGTCTGCCCCCAAACAAGCAGGATGAAAGCCTGACCTCTAATCTCTCCCTGCTTGTTGCCCTTTTCTCTGAGGCCCACGATAAACAACAAGGAACGTCAGAGGAAATTTATACAGAGCTCCACCTTTTGTCCTCATGAGGAATAATATGGCAGCGTACTGTAAAGCAAACCATACCATCAAAGTTCTGTTCTTTATGCTCCTATACTGTGCTTATAAAATGAGAAAGTGCACAATGTTATATATATGGTGCCAAGGTCATGATGTCTGCAAGAGAAGAGATCTCTGGGTTGAATTACCTTTGCGAGCAATGCGAATGCAGTTGATTCTGGATTCCTGAAATACATAGAGAACACAGGCTTTAGAGGCTGGGACACGTAGGAGGGCGGGTTGCTTTGCACTTTCCACAGATGAGATTTGATAAAAGAGAACAGGATGACATGAAATGCTGAGCTGAGGCGCACAAATGCCTCACCTGAAAAATATGATGGCTCATAAAAGCATGTGAATGACAGCTATAGCATGAAGTTATGACGTTTTACCCACTAATTAGTACAGATACGTGGACAGATTTGTGGGTAAACACAAAGCAAACTTCTTTATTATTTTCATTACCATCACTAAAGAGGGAAAGGATAAATTACCACTTGGCTAAAGCTAGCAATATTAAAAAATGTATCTATCTAAAATCTAAGAGCTGCGGTGAAGTGAGTGGAGAAGGTTTGAGTTTCTTGCTGAAGGAGAAAAGATGAGTTGAAAGGAGGAGAGCGTAATTAAAAGAAGGGTTTCAGACCAGTGCATCACTATGAAAACGAATTAATTTTATTTAAATTTGAGCTGATGACATCTCAGTGTTATGAAAAAGACCTTTGTCAAATAGCTCTAATGAGATCCAAGACTGTAATCCAATTCTATCCTGCCACCCCATGGAGGAGATTTATCATCAAATTAAGATCTACAGATGCCAATTCGGGCAGTATAGGACAATTATGCAAATTGGCCTGTTCAGAAATGAGCAAAAACCTTTTCTGAAACTCTAGTTTAATTCTACTTTTCTTCAAAACGGCACTTTAAGATGACACATAAACACTAAACCAAACTGGAAAGCTGATGTTGTGTATCAGTGGTACCTGAGTGATGACATAAACATGTGTTTTACAGGCAAACTGCTCTCCGGGTCACCAGTTTAACCCTTTATATTTACAGAAAACATATAAAGTAAAAAGAGCCAGTTTTTGAATATTTGACATTGAAAAAATGATTTTGTTATGTCTGTGTTAAGCCATCACAGATATTAACCATGTATTCAACAAGATGAAGTCCTTCATTCATAAACCTGATTATGTTATTTCCTCTGTTTTCTGTATGTGCATAAACTGAAATAACTAGTTTCTTGAGGTTTTTAAGGTGGATCACACCATGAGAGTCTCATGAAAACAAGTTACATAAATAATGCAAATTATCATGTGTTTATTATAATAAACACATGATAATCAGCTAAAAAAACTGCTAGTAAGACACAAAGTGCAGTTACAATAAAAAAAGGACCTAAGCCTATGCTAAAATATGAAGCAAACCTATGTTACAACATTAATATCCCACTGATTTAACGCTGTACAAGAAAACTGAAACAAGAAAGTTAGACGACAGCTTAAAGTGAACTCTGCAGGTGGGACATGTTAGTGTGTTTTGTATAATTTGGTTGCAGGAATAAAGACCAAGATGGTTGGCTTGGTGCTGAAGACTAATTTGCATTCTCTCGAGGTGAATGTCCAGAAGAAAATAGTGCATGAGCTGCTGAGCTGCTGAGGAATTGTAGCTTTTTTTTTTCATTCAAACAGCCAAAAGCCTACATCACTATAATCAGTGGAATAATACAGTACTTCTTATTTCACGTCAACACATTTGGTGAGTGAGTGAAAAGAGAGTCGAGCAAAGATGCATCATCTGCTAAACTGTTTATTTGGCTGTACTTTTGTTTCATGCAGTATCAGATAATTGATTTGCTTAAGGAGTAATGATTAATCATATTCTTTACAACTGTAGCCTGGCTTCATTCGGATGTATGTTTCTGAAAATGCTGATGGATGACTTTCAGGTTTCCATTACATAAAACAATATCTTTAAAAAAAAAGCTGATTCATCTGAACCTGCCTCCAAAGCATTTGCAATCAGTTATATGTTCAAACATTACAAGCTTTAGCAGATTAAGAGCAATTTACTGCAGAGAATGAACAGGCTGTTGCGGTGGGTAGGAGTGCACTCTGTACACACATCTAAATCTTTGTGCACCAGCACAGCAGAAGAGTTAATTGGCACGATCCAGATTGCGGAAGTATATCACGTGTCTTTCTGTGTAGTGCCAGTCATGCCAGAGGGGCTCCTGGTTCCTGGCAGCTCTAAATGTAAAACACAAATGCTGACTTTAAGCACAAGATTCCAGCATATCCTCAAGAGTTACCAGTGTTTGTGAGTGCACGTTCATAAAGATGTTACTGGTGACTACATGGTCAAATTTAATGTGACGGATCAATCAAAGTAATTACAGAGCTTTGACTGAAGCTTCCCTGATAATAACTTGGATAAAATGACAAATATGTTCAGTGCATTTACTGCCCTAAACTAGCCTGACCACTGGCACTGATGCAAAACAGGAAGATCTCAAACTTACAGAAACCAGACCAAACAAACTATAAACTAATGAAGAGCACAATTAAAAGGGAGGCTGACGAATCGGTTTACATTTTAATAAATGTCCAGGGTGCAAAAACCTGACGTGATTACCATATATGACACTTCAAAACCTCTTTAATATGCACAGGCTTGCAAGAGCACTTGTTTGGTACGAGAAGAAATGCAACACTTCTGATATTTATAGGAGAGAAGTGCTGTGGCTACCAGCTACTTTTTCAAGTACTTAATTTTTTTCTTTTGCCATGACAAGTACGCATATTGTTACCTCATCTCTTCTGTATACACACATTTGTTCATTTCAGTGTCGTACATATTAATGTGGACAGCCCACATGGACTTACATGACATAACAGTATAAATCAATACAAGCCAAAGATGGAGATAAAAAGACGTCCCATGTATCCGTTTAACTTATGCAAAATATATGTTAAAATGTTTGAAAGCATAATAGGCTAGCAAGTACATGTGGAGGAAGTTTTTATTCTCCCATATGAAATATCATTTATTCTTTTTGTGATATTTATCTCATTTTGGTGAACATGAACATAATAACATGTCTGACCTACTCCTCATCCACAAACGGCCAAACATTAACATCTTTTTTTATCTAATTAACACTTAGATGTGATCTCTGTAAGACGTCTCTGAAACTAAAATGATTACTTTGAAATGCTCGTAGTGCCATCAGCAAGAAAAAGATGTAATGTGTGATTGGTTGGATTGTGAACAGCCTGATCACCTTTATTTTGTGCTTTCTGAACTGATTGTACCTTTTATCTTTTACATGTTTCTACTGCAATCATAGCAACGTGACATTTGTTCCCTCTTGTCGTATTATAGCCTTTATCTTTAACATTGTCACTTGATGACAGCCTTATGCAGTAACAAGGAAATAAAAAGAAAAAAAAGCAACCAGACTGCAAAGACAGACAAAAAACTGACACAAGAAATTATTCGAGGTTTGCTGGAGTGAATGAAATTCTTCAAGAAGAACTTTTTTTAGTCCTGCAGCAGCAAAGCTCCAATACAGAGTGTTAGTGTAACTCCAGGCAAAGGCAACAGAGTTTTAAAGACTGGGGACAGTATTGGCTTTGTGATGTGGCATTGAGCGCCCCTCATTGTGGGTCAAGGATGCTGGCCCCCTGCCAGGCCAAACAAAACGTAATCCCATCCGCTGGTGAAGCCAGCCCCCCCCTATCTAATCCCATTTTCAGCAGCTGTGTGAAGTGCTCACGCTGCACTCCCTGCATGTGTTTCTCCACTGGGTTGGAAAAAGATGCTACTGGTGGGGATGAGCCACCCAGCCCTGTCTATGGGATGTTATAACCTACTTTTCACAATAAAGAAAAAAAAAAAGGAAAACAAGCCAACAACAGAGAATTCAAACAAACAGACACTGGTGACCCATCTCATAAAGATTTATTCCCAGCTGATGCCCACAGACATCTGGGTTACCCATGACAACAGTCTCAGCTATATTACCACATTCTGAGAATATTAAAGCAGCAGCTTTAAGTCTCTGATCGCCTGCACCTGTGTCCAATTATTCCTAAGTAATTGCCTCGGCGAGGTAGGAGCTCCTCCTGTAATGGAATTTGGAAAGGTAATGTTGCACTCCCATGGTATGTCTGAAGGTCTTTGTCTACTCAGGAACAATGATATGAAAAGAAACAACAACCGAGATTTACAAAGTTGTTGTAAGTTGCTTACAAATGCAGAGTTTGCATGAATTCTTGGTTTGGTTTTGGTGACCTATCACTTACTATTTACAAAGATAATCGCAGATTAAGTGTGCATAAAGAAACAGAGAAGGAAGACCAGACCAAACAGGAAGCGGGTTTTAACTGTAAGCCAAGTGAAGTGCAATACATTGTTTACTTTGAGTAATTCCAGCTAATCACAGCTTTTCTAGCTGTAAGCAATGCGGGCAAGTAATTCCTGCATTGAAAATGCTTTGTTTGCAAAGAATCAAAGTGGTTCAGTACAAACAACCACAGCTCAGTTTTTCATTCAACAACCTCTTTGCATAAATACTATTTCAAGGGTTGTGAACTCAGACAATGCCAAATGTCCTACAGCATTAACCACGGGATTAAAACTGATGATACAGATACTCATTAACACTCATCAGTGGCTTATTCTGCATACTAGTGTTTACAGCTTGATGATGAAGAGGTGCCAGATCTACTGCAACCCCGGCAGGCGTGTAATCACTCACCCCTTTGAAGTTACTCATAGCCTGGAAGTACACAAGGTAGCTCTTGCGGGGGTCCAAAGGGCTGTTCCAGTAGCCATTGTAAGTGCGATTGTCACCCACAGTGAAAGGACTGGCTTCTGGCAGACTGCTGGGTGGAAGCTCGGCCGTGTAGTAGTGTGGTGTGCCTCGGGCCTGGGCTTCGCTGTGTGACATAGGCAACGGGAAACAGTCCTGAAGCCCTAGCTCCCGTTTGACCTTCTTGACAGTCTCCTCTTCAACCACCACCTGGTATGTGCTGAACAAGGTGCGGATGTATACCTTTAAGAATAAGTTCATGCTTGTATTGAAATGAAACTGTGTGAAGGTTTGAGCCGATCTCCTTACCTGACAGGTGCTCCTCTGCCCTGAGCCGGACGCAGCAGCACAGTAATTGTGCTTTCAGTCTCGCTCAAGGGGGATGGCATGTCTCCATAATCAAAGGTAGGTGCTGTGGACACAAAGATACAATAAGGTTTCCTCTTAAGAAACAAGTAAAAATCAAAGTGCACATGCATAAATGCACATCGTGCTTATTCAGGCAACTTTAATAAAACATCAGGGGTTCTTTTTTGCTGCCATACAAACAAGTTAAATCCTCAAGGCTGATGTAAATTTAAATGGCTTTGATCTTAGCCAATAGTCAAACTTCTTTCTTAACTTTAAAATCAAACATTTATTATAATACTTTTATTTAATCTTGGCCACAGCTCCAATTAAACATCAATGAGTGAGGCTAAACTAAACGGGTTTGTCATCTGAAAAGATTTGGCACAAGCCGTGCTCCTCCCTAAAGATGTGTAGCTGCACAATTCATTTTAATATCAGTAATCGACAAGCGAGGAGAGCAACAGCAAACTATTCATGAAGCATAAATAATTATATTAAAAAGCAGTTAGCTACCACTGCTGTGGAAAGGGGCTGCTATCAATTAAGGTGTTGGCTTTTAAGAAAACTGGTAACCTGATGTTAAAGATCTATGACACTAAGACAGTTTGATGCCTGCTCCCCCATCTAGAATCTGCCTGATGGATGACAATGTATCTGCCAGGACAGTGCACACGTCTGAATGCACACGTGCCATACGAGGACATGTACAGTCAGTTTCAAGATACTGACAGTAGAGACTGTGAAGGTGTTTTGCTAGATGCCAGAATGGATTTAAGAGATGCTCGCTGCCAGTGAATGTTCCATAGCGAGAGGAAGATGATGATCTGCAAAGACTCAAACCGCGATCCAGCTTTGAGCCACAATTTTCTCCAACATACAACCAATAAGTCTCTGCTGTGAGTTCAATCCATAATTAAACAAATTGGACTTCTTTGTAAAAAAGATAAGGATCGAAGGAGTGTGTGGGTGTGAGACAGAGGGGGGAGTGGCTCTGCTGTGTGCTCCTTAGAGGTGTAATCCTATTCATTAACAAGTGAAAATACATCATCAAAAGTAAACGGTAACACAAAAGCCAAATTCCGTAAACCAGTAATAAGCTCTGAGGCTCTTGGAAATGACATTTTGTTCCCAGAAATGCACTGCATCTTTCTTTAGAAGTAACACACAGCACTAACCCTTTTGTGGTGTTTTTTGCTTCTTTCGAGTTAATTTATGTCTGGAGGGTTCTGAGGGGACAGTATGCCAATAGATTGGAAAAGCAATGGAAAGTAGCTATTTTGCTTTGGGAGAAAAAGTTTGGCCTTGGTGTGGGAAGAAGATACCGACATCAAAACAGAGAATACCCAAATACCAAAACACAGTGGTTTAAATGTTAGCGCTGTGGATCTGAACTATGGGAATAATTGTACTTAGCCATGATAGATAAGAAAACCCCCAAAAAATGTGCCTAAGAGTAATTTTGTCTAATAATAACTGATGTCTGGCATGACAAGTGATTCAGTCAGAGAAAGTAATCTTAAGAATCATCCCCGCACTAGCTAGCGGTAAAGTACATCTATACCGGTAGGCTGAATTACCTGTCTGGGGTTGGGCCTTTTCCAAACACCTTCTTTCCTCATCGGAAACAAGTCCAACCTTAAATTCTATTTGACTTTTTATCTTTTTGCTTATTTAGCAAAGTTCATAAAACATCTATGCCTTTTTTTTTGCAAATTTCTCAAAAAAACATCTACAACTTATTTTTTCTTCACTTTCCTCTTTTTTGTGAAGCATTTATAAGCACTTTATTTGTCTTTTCTGGCTGATTTAAGGCGGTGTGCAATAATATAGTCTACATCAGGCCTGCCCAAGTCCGGTCCTCGAGATCTACCATCCTGCAACTTTTAGATCCATCCCTTTTCCAACACAGCTGAATCCAATGATTTGCTATTTAGTAGGCCTTTGCAGAGCCGGATGACATGCAGAAGAAACAATTAAGCAATACCATTCAGGTGTGTTATAGAAGGATTTTATCTAAAAGTTGCTGGATGGTAGATCTCGAGGACCGGACTTGGTCAGGCCTGGTCTACATGAATAGTATTTCAGTCTAAGATATAAGAACAGTTATCAGTAAAAAAAAAAAAACTATCATATGCTAGCAGAAACAGTTTAATAATGACATCTGTTTCTTCCTCAGAGCTTTGCAGCTGTTGTGCACTGCAACTTTAAGATGTAGTGCTGTTGCTAAGGGTTGCTTAGAAAACATGTTTGACTCCACAAGGCTGGTTTACTTCTTCTGGTACATTGCCAATTAATGTTTGCCACAAGCCATTAGGGTGTCATTAGCTAAACCCTCTCTATATGATCAGTGGACTTGTGGTGTTGTAGAAATAATCCCATGATTAAACTGATGTTACATTCATAAGTTTATTACATTCAGTATTTTTTTTTTGTCCTAATGCGGTTACTTGCTCTCTAATTACTGCCAAGATACCAGCAGCAATGCAGACTCTGAGCTTGAGAATATTTCCTAAACCAACTGAGTCCGTCACTTTTGCTGTGTGGATCTTTTGTATACAGTCTGTGATCATACTTGCAATAATACCTGGGAGTCATTAAAGGCAAATTCCATTTTGTGATTGTCCATGAACATGAAGCCTTACTGGTGATGTTGGTACCTGAGATGTTAGTGGTGATTTCAGTAAGGGCAGTCTGGCCAAAGCCCTTGGCTGTGCGTGCTCGCACAGAGATCAGGTAAGTCGTCCCTGGGTGAAGGTTGGAGAACATGTGGTAGGTCTCGTTCTTAAGCTTGGACACTGTTCTTCTGGGTCCTGGGACGTTGATGCCGGGATCGGATGACTCAATACTCTGGTAACTGATCTGTTGGTCAAAAAGCAAGCAAAAAGTTTTTGAGCTTTGCTTTGTCTTGGAATTTAACTGAATTTACAAAGAGTTCTGCATAATTTGTTGCTATGATCCAGTGGACTTGGAAATCTACCAACCTTTTCGGTGGCTGTGCTGATTAGTTGTATTGACTTTATCATTTTCACGTACTGGATTTATCTGTCAAACAAACTGTTCAGTGCAATGCATGCCAGCATCCTTGGAGAGTAATTACCTTACTAAGTATTGTATTTGTAAGGCCAGACTCTGGACACCACATATTAAAAAAAACACACTCAAGTGTTTATGAGATAAAATCCTTTTTATTGATGCAAAAAGCAGCAATGATCCTTGAAAAGTGATGTTTTTAAGTGTTTTCTTCAAGATGCTATGCTCCTTATGGGCACCTGATGGGAATTTCCACTTATACCTCAAAATAGAAAAAAGCTAAATGTGACCTCACAGCGATCAGGTAAGTATGTAAGTATATTAGTATATACATCACAGCTGAAGTGGATCCACTTCATCTGACAGAATTAACACACCGCACAGCGTACTCTGTGTGCTTGCACCACACTCTCTTATGGTGCAAGGCGTCTCTTAAACCAAACCCAAAGCTTTGCTGATTATCATAAGAGCTTAATGCCTTCTCGTGCCTCCTTGGTGAAAGATAGAATTATGAGCTATTCAGAGACTAAACACAGACGGACTGCAGTGTTTCCGCTACTCAAAACATGTCAGACAATGCACACAGCAATGAGGAGGGCTCACATAGGACAGCATTGCGGTCGATAGGCTCAGCTGGAGTGGTCAACGTGTTAGTCTGAGAGAAATGAGGAGATTTCCACGGCTCTTTATAAAGCTCTGTCAATTCAAGGATATCAGCACACAGCAGAGAAAAAATAAAATCTTGTACATCCTCCACTTCTTTCGTCCTACCAGAAATCCTGCTTAATAATATCCTTGAGGCGACACAGAACAAGAGGTCAAGAAGGTAAATCAGACTGAATAGATGAAAGACCTACTGATTGCTTACCACAGACAGAGGGTGTACAGTAAATAAAATATCATTACCCAGATAAATGGAAGCCCTACAGCACAACAGACTCATGCCAATTATTGATTGTTGGTGCCAGGCTCCATTTCAGGGGGACAAGAGCAACATTACGTTCAAGTTCTGCACACAAGGTCAGTAAGATTTTATCTAACCCTCGCTGCCATCTTCCTAATAAATGAATAGTTGTTGCTATTTTTGTTAATAAACTATGCTGAAATGGGGAAGGGGTTGTGATTTGGCATGCTCTGTACTGATTGTGCTTTATGCCACGACTGAAAATGGCTCACCACATGGATAAGAAGCTATTTTATAGAAGGAATGGGACTATTAATTCTTAAAAATAGCTGCTCCTCAGATGTGTTGCTTAAGACAATCTAGTATTTATGTAGAATAAAAAGCCAAAGCAAATCAGGACGAGACCTGCTGAAGATATGATCAGATGTGGGGTTAAAGTTTAAACTTTGGTAAGTGCTTCAGGTACACGGTGCATCCACTCTTTATGAAAAATATATATTCTTTTTATTTATGCTGTGGAGATGGAGGCTTAATTTTCAGTTTTTTATCCAAGCCTATAATGTGAGCTATAGGATGGGTACGAGCAGGAAGCATCAGCACTTTGCCACCCTCTGTGTTTAGCTTT
The DNA here is from genome assembly GCA_037177335.1 of Kiunga ballochi. Lineage (NCBI taxonomy): Eukaryota > Metazoa > Chordata > Actinopteri > Atheriniformes > Pseudomugilidae > Kiunga > Kiunga ballochi. The sequence continues at coordinate 15,153,129 of JBAMIG010000006.1, read as the reverse complement.
ATAATGGTTTGAAAAGTCCCATCATCTAAAGACACACGCAGCATCCTTTTCTGAAGGTTTTACTTAACCTGTGAGAGCACAGCATGGGTACTTCAGACAAAGAACCATTTTTCTTTCACTGGCAGAATTCTTGTCTTGGATTACAACCAGAGATCATTGTCAGTCAGTGTCTCAGAGGGTAAGTCTGATGAATACCTCTGCATACTGCGAGGGTTCTTTATCAAGCCCAGCTGTCTTGTATTACAAATGTGAATATTTGAACCTCTCTGTGGCCTCATTGAACTTCCGATGAGAGAAAGCTTTGGTCTTAGCAGTTTTCACCACCGCTGAAGTCATCTATATGAGAATGCTACAAAATGTTTGTTGTTTTTTTATACTGTATATACTTGCAGCCAGAAACACAGGCGTAGTAGTGTGGCACGTTGTTATGGGCGCTGTGTCCTTCAAAAAATAACATTATGTGTTAGATAAAAGCACAATTTATTATTAAGTGTGTAGGTGTGTGTGTGTGTGTGCTGTTACAATAGGTTTACTATGTCTTTGTTACTCCAAGTCACCCTGACTTTTTAAAAAATGTCTAAAATGATTTTTTGTCTTTAAATATCTTATATAAATAGTGAACTTTAAGTTAATTCTTCATAATCTTTATGGGTCATACAGTTCAATGTGATCCTTAAACAATTCTCACTCCAAGCTGAAGCTAAAAATTAGCAGACCACTCCAGCTAGCTTCCTTCTTAAAACACATTGTATTGTCACTACCAGGCAAATGGTGAATTAGCTAATAATATTCTAATATAATAATATGATACTAATATATAATTTAATATGTGATAATATAATGTTAAAACAAAAATCAAAAGAGCATATTAACTAACTGCTATTGACAGTGCTGCTAACAACTGAACTGAGCAGAGGGGACAAACTCCAGTCCTTGAGAACACAGTTCTGCTAATTACCCATTGGTTTGATACAGGTGTGTTGTAGCAGGGAAACTCTCAACACCTGCAGGACTGCCGATCTCAAGGACCAGAGTTTTGTCGCTCTTGTACTAAATTGGAACATTGCTTACAATAATGTTAAGGCAGAATTTATTTCTTAATTCTATTCATTTTATATGGTTAAAAATAAACTGTGCGTATAAATAAATATCTGCTAAAGTATCCCTCTTGCTTAAACAAGAGTCCCCCCAGACTCACCTCATACTGAGTTATTAGACCATTGGGCTCCACAGGCTCCTCCCACTTTAGAAAGATCATGTCATCCAGAGGGGTGAAGGTGAGCGACTCAGGAGCTATGCCTCCGGGAACTGTAAGAGATCGTCATAGCAAACATTTGTCAGGGAAATTGAAGTGCTGATCCCACAATGATCCTTTTCTGTCAATATTACAGGAGTGAATGTCACGGCGGCTCAGAACAGTGCAGCGTGCAAGACACCCACAGTGACAGAGCAACAAGCTGAGAACATCAGATAAGGAATATGCTCATTCATAAGCTGCATAAAAATGTATCTAAAACACAGAGAGAAAGAAATGATAAAAAAAAATACTGGATTTTTATACCAATCTTCAAAAAGGAATGAATAATGAATATATTGACTGTGAGCAGCAGTCTAAATGCCCAAAAGAAACAGAAAACTTTTTCCAGTGAAGTATCTACGGTCTGTGCGAGTATGTAACAGGGAAAGACTGTCATGTAAGACGTTTAAACAATCCTAGTTACGAGACAAAGTTAATTCATATGATTTTTCCCAAAATGTGTTCCAAATTGGCATGATCTGCATACATTTATATATTCATCACTATCTGAGCGGTGAAAACAGCTCCGGCTTTCCCATTTTCTGCTGATCCTCTATCATCTTCTGTCTAGATCTCTTTCAGAAAAATCTCATTTGTTTTGATTTTTTCATGGCAAAATTGATTTCTCCGTCAGCCACCATGCAAACGATATGCCACTGCAGAGGGGAAAAAAAGGAGATAAGAAGCACAAAATCTTGTTTTGGGATTGCCCGGGTTCATCTGTTAGAATATCTTTATCTGAAAGGAAAAGATTTGCTTGTAAAACTGATTCAGTTTATGTCAGCACAGTCAATACTTGGTGAATAATTTACCCAAATATGGACAAAGAAATCACAACTTTGCCGTGCAGATTTGTGTATTTTAGGTAATGAAAATGTAAATGTGTCGTAAATGTCTTACATTAAATGCTGGTTTCACTTTTTAAATTAAGTTATTTGTTGCAATTCATTGTTTTTTAAAACAATTAAACAAACTGTCAGCACATTGTATTATTCAAATTTTAATAATATTCTTATTAAATGGTTTTCATGGGATCAATTAGATTTATAAATATAAGTAGGGACGTCTACAATATCAGAACAGTGAAAAGCAACATTTCTGCAGGCGTTTCACCATCACACAGGATAACTTCTTCGTTCTGATTGTGTTTCGGAAAGGTGTAGATCAATTCGTATTGTAATCTTTGTAGCTGCTGTTTGTTACTGTATTGAACAGTGTGGCATTTTTATTGCACAGAGAGGGGTTTGTGTTTTTCAGCCTCCACTAATTGAAATAAATGAAGTGGGTGAAATAACAGGAGCCCATGGTTGTAAAAGCAATTATATTCATCAGTACTACAAACTACATCCTGTCAGAAATAGACCCTATTTAATGTCAACCAGTGATTCTCAACCCAGATATCAGATTTCTATCACACTGTTTCAGCATGAAGAAATGAAAGCAGCAGCCCAACTATCAAAATTAGGGAGATATAAATTATCAAAAAACATCATAAAATGTACTTATTAATAAATATTTTAGGTGTTAAAAAGACACTAAACATACTAATCGTATAATTCAGCGATAATCACACAGTTATCATGCTGTCATTGTGAATGAGTCCAGATTTGTTCACTGGTGGTATTTGAACTTTTCTACAAGTTCATTTTCACACATTTGTCATTTATAATCACTCTGCACTGCAAAAAACCAAAATTTCCCTGAGACTAACACTAAGGCTTAAATCTTGGGGATTTTTGTACACAAATATAACACACATACACACACACACACATCATGCCAGGTTTTTGAGATGTTAAAAAAATGAATGCTGTATTAAATCAAAATGTGCTCTAA
>JBAMIG010000006.1:15126496-15148437 GCA_037177335.1 Kiunga ballochi | reverse complement strand
GCAGACATGCCAAAATATGTAAATGAGAATTAGCAAAAACATCAACCATACTTAGAGTTGGTGTCACACAAGAAAACGAGAATGAGACATCAGTTTCTGTGTCGCCCCAAAGAAAGCAGTGGTCGTAGCCTGGCCACCCGCACACAATTTTCTGGCTCCACCACTGGCAACAGCATAAAGGTCAGTTTGCTGCCAGCACAGCACACCCACATCCCCAGTGGTAGAACTGGAACTCAGGCCAATTGCACTAATTAATAGGACAGGCTGTGAGATGCTGTCGCTCTCCCACCAGTCACCCCTTCCCCCCACCCCTCCTCTCTGTGTCACAAAGCAACTTGACTCTTCAGTAGTTACACATCTTTGCCCTGAGGTTTAATACCCTCTCCCAACAAACTGCCAGTGCTACACAAGGACAGTCGCTTCCGCTGGTCATTTTTACTGCTGGGTCATCGCATTGGCCTGTTACATATTTTTAGAAGATACCGAGTTAATTCTGGTCATTGACGAGTTAACCCTGACTTTCTGTGACTCAGGCTAACAGCCCTGTCTTTGATATCCCCCTCACACGTAATGGCTCACATAGAGACACAGAAAGCCTCTATACACAGAGGCACAGACCAGCCAGTGTTCAGGAGGACGTCCAAAGCTCAAGAGAGGCCAAGTTAAGCCAAGGACATCCTCCATATCAATAGAGGCATTTATCAATGACCATTATTAACTCAATCAACACCTCTTTGTGAAGCAGTATGCTGCATAATGTAGTGTATGGCTTTATTCTTTTAATAGTGCATTTTGAGTAATGAGCCAGGGAGGCAGGGAGTGACAGCAGAGATATGAGGTACAGCGAGGCATCAGTGGAGTTGGAGGTTGCAGGCCAAGGTCTTCATCCCTGCACTGACTCAATGCAGTACAGATTAGTACAGAGAACTTAAATAAAGCAGCTAATGCATCACTGGGCAGAGGCTAATACATAAAAAAAGAATTATACCAGATAATGGATTTGAGAGGTACTCTCTACTTGTGCAAGGACACACAAACACACTACACACATCTGTCTTTGAAATAAAACATTATTTAACTCAATTTCACTCTTCTGTTTATCGGCAGCAACACAACTATCTCAATTTTCTTAACTGTGTTTTCATTGGCTGTGGTAGAGCGTTCAAATGTTTATGACACTTCAGATCGAGACCGAAGGCCTCGGCACTGATCTGTTTTCTCTTCTAATTTGCTGTCAGGCATCTCACATTAGATGGAAATATGGACAGAGCATTGCACTAAACCTTATGCAGAATAATGTGAGGGTAGATGAATGAGTGGGCACTGTAATGGCAAAGCAGCAGACTGCACTGCACCCAGTAAGAGATTTTAATGTACCATTGTTCATTGTGACTGAGGATTGTCTTAATGGAGCAGTTCATAGTCTGCACAGTCTGGGAGCTAAATAAAGAGAGGCATTTAACTGCTGAGTTGATGAAGCACTACCAAAGAGGGCACAGTGTGCTCATTATGGGGTTTCTCAAAGTGGACATTTGTGCCAGGACCTTCCCCCCTTTTGCCTTGTCCGTTCCAAAGACACCCATTCTTCGGCACCCTGTGGTGAAAAAAACTGCAGCAGTCCTGACATCCCTGAGCGCCATGCTGATCCTCGGATAAGGGCAGTTACAGTGGGCATGAAACTTTATGGTCTGTTATTGGTGTTTAAACTGTGACATGGGGCCAAAGCAAGAGGAAGCACTGATGTATTATTTGGTTTGATAGTGATTTGTTTAGACTGACAGGTAGCTTATCTTTGGGATTTATGCAGGTATGGCAGTTTATACCTGTACAATATTCATTAACATCAGCTTATAGTTAGACATCCTGTATGCTGCTACTGATAGTGATGGAGACAAACGTTGAAGCAGAGAAAAACTCAAACGTTGCAGGATAGTGACCATACAAGGACTGGACAGCCCCACCTTAAAGGAAATAAACTGCAGATGAGAGGCTGAATATTGTGTTTGCATTATAAGCCTCTGATTCATTGACATTTGTTTTGCCAAAAAAGCATTACATTGTAGTCAAACTAGGTGTTGCAACATGTTAATATAACATGTCCGGAGGATCAATTACAGGCGCTTCAATCTGCATTAATGCAATGCAATGTTACATTGCTCAGATAGTGTGTCTCACGAGAGTTTTGCTATCTATCTAATAATCAAGCTAATTTGCATTTAAAATTGAGTGTAGTGAAACATGACTGCCTGTTTAAAAAGAAATCAAGTTTATACAGACATCAACACCCACATTCATTGGAAAGTCCAACCTAAATGTCCAGATAAAAAGAGCTCTGGTAATGAATAAAAAACATGATGGATGACCTGCCAAGAAATGCAGATTACTTGTGTTACTTATGCGCTTAATTTCAGCCAAGTTCCAGTATCGTCTCCCTGCTGCTTTTAACCAAAAGGACCATGAGCAGAGGCTTTCCAGAAGGTTCAGTGACCCAGCAGCAGGTGGAAACCCATTAACATAGTTTGGAGACCACCTGCAGTACAAATGCTTTCCTCTCCTCTGTGATTTACTTGAGGGGCTTCAAGCTGTGCTAATGCACCGTGCTGATAATCACAGCAATGGCTCATCAAGCACACCTGGATGGCCATCAGAGCCAGACAGAGCTCGTGTTCACATTCACGGCCATTAGTTTTACAGCCTTCGCACCGGGACAGCTCGACTCCTGCGAACACGTGTGTGCGCTGACGCTGTCAAGCCAACGTGCTTGGGAGAGGGTGAAATATCCAGCATGACCCTGGATGAGTAAGATTAGTCACAATGGCAAGATATGGCTTCTAGACGGGAAATTCACTTTCCTCCTAACAGCAAAGGCGGTCCAAATATCCCATCTGTTTACCAGATAATTGCTGAATTACCAAAACAACCCCATCATCTATTTTCTCTTGCTTAGGACTAATCATGCCAAAGAAGGGGGAGAAGATCGGGACCCAGCAGCAGAGAGCGGGGTCAGTCTGGGTACAGCAGACCAGATGGTTTGCATGGTCGGGGGAGCTCCATGATGCAGGTGGTGATGAAAGTCTCATCGAATGTCGAGAAGGGGAAAGCATCACCACGTTAGGAGTGAAAACTCTGATCAAGCTTAGCAAGAGTCAATCAAATGCAAGTGCATCACCAAAACATACTTTCTTCCATCAGTTAACCTTAGCTTTACTGCAACCAAAGGAAAAAATGCACCTGACAATGACAAGCTAAATTAATGTCACCTATACACCCTCAATATTGAACTAGTGCTGCATTCAAATGCCCTGCTTAACAGCTCAGCAAACACAGCAGTATTACTTATCCCACACATGGCTGAACAAGCTAATGTCACAGTGGCTGAAATGTAAATACATCATTACAGGCTGAGTTTAGTGACTTTCACAAACACTGATACCAGAAACTGTGAAAGCAATTTCAATCTATTGGGGATCCTCATTCACGTCACCTTTTCTTTACTGTTGTACTCTCACCTCTCTCCCACACATTCAATCCCTCCTGTCCTGTTTGAAGTCAACTTCTTTTTTTTCCTCAACAGTTTTTTATTTCTTCCTTCATTGTGAATATGAATAATCGGACTCCCTCGAGTTGGGGATAAGTGTGAGGGGATTGGGGCGGGAGAGCTGTGAGCTCACTCAATGCCTGATAAATGAGGGGTGTCTTTGGCTGTTGGGAGAGGAGACTAGCTTTAATGTGTCGCTGGAGAGAAGGCCAGAAAGGCTGTAGTGAAGGAAGATATGTGAGAGATAGTGTGTGGCAGTGAGAGACCGCTGGGCATAGACAAGAATGATGACCATGGAGGACACAAATCCTCTGACTGCTTTTGGGGCAGTGCAACGTTCCCTAGCAAGGGGACAATTCAAAGCTCACAGACCAGATTCAGGCAGGGATAATATCTGTCGGATCGGATGTGTGTGTGTATTTGCATTAACACAGCTTTTTTTTTTTCCATCTATGTGCACATATGTTTAGAAATCCTGGTGCTGCTGCTGTCCGGTATGCTACTTGGGTGTTCTCGGTCTGTACGATGACAAATCACCCAGATGTGCCGATGTGAGCAGGCAGAAGAATATGTTAAAAAAATTAAATAAATAAATGAACCACGATGAAGGACAAAGTTAAAATGGATGAGTTGTGAGGGGAAATTTTTTTTTTTTTTTAATTAGATTTTTGTTTCTTCTCCAAAGGCAAAGGCCAAAGAGGATATATTCGATCACTGTCAATATCAACAGAAAACTGAATTTCCTGAAACTTTGTGATTCATGACGATTTCTTTAGATAGAAACATGTCATGGAAGCTTTATGAAAGATGAAAGAAATCCAAAAATAAAAAAAAATAAATAAAAAAACAGCAAGCAACCCCTTGTGGTAGCCACCAATCACTTATTATTACATAAAAACATTTATCTTCAACCAGTGGAGGATTGTCCCTCTTAGCTTTGACAGTACACCTAAAATACCCTACAGGATATTAAATATGCAGGATTACTAAATAAATATAAATACATATATACTATTCTATATAAATTCATGATGCTGAGAGATACATATAACAAGCATTGATTTATTTGTTTTAAGTTGATAATAACTGTCAGCTAATTAAACTAAAAATAGTGACAATTAAAATCTTAGAACAAAAAAACAAAAAAGGATTTTCAGCACAGAAAGTACAGAGAATCTGTGGGCTGTGTGTGATGCCTCAACACATAAAAGTTTGCTGCAATTATCGAAAAAACAGTTCGAGATATTCTAATTACACTGAGATGCACATGTAATTCTGTGGCAGGGACAGACCCAAGAGCAGTCCAAAAGCCAACGCTTGAATATTAATGCTACCACTGGTTAAATTTAATAGGTAGAAAGTTAGCTGAAACTGGAAAGAGGAAAATTGCAATAATCTGAAAAAGAACAAAGAAAAAAGATCATAAAGAGCAAAGAAGCATAGACGTGAATCTCAGATACTAACTGTAAAGGCATTTGTCCAATTATAACTTTGGCTTGTTTGTGAAAGTGCAAAGTAGAAGGACCCAAAAAAGACCCTTTTAAGTTGATATTTTTTCTCAAAATCAAGTTTGAACTAATCTGAAATATATTTATTTTGCATGTTTTGATATGGCAGAAAAGCTCTACTCAAAGCAAAACTAACCTTTCAGTTCACTTCAGTTCACAACAGTCTATTTAAGGTGTTTTTACAGACACAATCCAATTCAATTCATTATGGTCCAATTATAACACATTCTGAACTCAGTTTTTAATTATAATTGTTTCAGGAATAACTGGTTATTCCGAATATGACAAACATAAAAATGTAAACAACAACGCTGTTATTTTCAGCTTGAGATCATTTTTGTTATTTAAGAAAACTCACTACTACGCGTAATATCACTTATTATTAATTATATTTTATAGCTGTATCAATGGAGAATTTTTCACATTCGCATTACGACGCATCAAAAGAAGTGATTAAATTCAGCAGTCTTAATGCGCAGGGTGTCAGGCAACAGTTAAAAGGAAAAAAAACTCCCTTTTAAGAGAATGACAGCAATTTGCCTCAACTCAGCAGGAGTGGAGAGGACAGAATTGAGAGGTCAAGTAGCACAATTTTATCTAAGCTAGGGTTGCCTGCTGAGAAGCCTTTACAAGATATTTTTAAACAAACTTTAAAGATGGCTTCAAATTCCTTTTTTGTAGGGAGGTAAGATTTGCCAATACACTGCTCACAGAATCATGCCACATACTTAACCCAAACCCCTCATCAGAACCACCAATCAGATTTTGTCTTGCTGGGATGGACTGGCCCCTCGCTGGGCTGGTCCTGCAGAATGGGATTACACCTAAAACCTGCTGGGAACTGTCAACAAGCAAGCCTTTTGTTTGAAACCTTTAGGCTTTACAAAGTCAGATAGATTATTTTGTGATTGCAGATGCCAGGAGAATCCACCTATCTTGTAGGATAAATGGAAATTTTGGATAAAAGTAGAAAAATTCCCATTTCTACTACATCTCCAGATCACTAGCTTGATAATTATTAGTAGACTTATGTTTGAATACTGTTTGGTGTTATTACATAAGAGGAAAGCAAACTTAACATTTTACTGGTGGTTATTATAACACATTGTCAGCTCTCTGGTCCATTCAGATATATAATGTTTATAGAGAAGTCCTAACACAGATGAGGCAGCTTTCCAATCATGCTGTTTTCACAGGTGGTTACACACCAACACCACAGGGAACCTCTCAGAAACCTAAAGCCTTGTTTCTGTTAGGTGACAGTGCTAACTAATACTGCACCACCTTAATTCTTTCATACCAGAAAAAAGCTTTCCATCGACAAATACATTCAATTCTGTCATCTTTAGAACAAACCAAAGAACCCGGCTGTAGGCTCGCTCCTGCAATCAGCCAGTTGTTATCTTTTAAATAACCCTCAAACTGATATTGCTATGCAAGCAGCAATTAAAGTCTTGCTTCAGTCTCCCACAGCGCCAGAGTTCAGAGAACACCAGTGATAACAAATGCGCCTTCTCTTAAGAGATAAGTACATGCAGCGACTGAGTCAGAGCATGTCTATCAGCTCCTCTTTGATTGAATTTTCTGCAGATTATCGTGACCGATTCAGCCTGGCACTGAAAGACTGTCTAAAGTTATGGGTGGTTGCTTGGCATGGAAACATTGAACTGAGCATCTTTATTAAAAGTGACTTCACTGCATGCAAAGAGGCATATTTATCATAGATGTGATCCAATATGTAAGTCTGCGTATTGTAGAAACCCACTGAGTGGGGCTACAATGTAAGAAAAAAATTGATTTGATTAAAAAAATAGGAAACCAGTACAATTAAAAAACTCATCGCATAATTAATTCTAAAGTCAAAAATGTTGGAATAGTTACTTGGGTCTACTTGTGTCTTTGACCTGAAAAAAAACTCATGAAGTTAAATTGAAAATATCTCTAAAAGAAGCTAAAGCTACTTGTGTTCTCAAGTTGCATCACTTACCGTATTCGAATGAGCAAAAATGATTACTATTCTATTCTATATATTTGTCCAATTTGGTATGATATTTTAATGTAGGTAAACCTGAGATGATTTAACATCTTTTGTGGAGACAAAAAATATTCTACACCAAAAAAGCCAAGGGAGGCAACGGTACCAACCACCACAGCAACATTCAGCTCAAGACGTCTGAGTTAAAGATTTCAAACATCCCTTTGTTTACCTAACATGCTCTAAACCTAAACTATCCAACGGACTTGAAGGACACTTTTGATGCACAAATCAGGCGTCCATGATAATGTACTTCCTGCCCTGTACAGGTTCAAGCCCTGAAGAACCGATTGTTAGCATTAGGTATTATTGATCGTGGCCAGTGAAGATGTTGCTATGGAAATCTTTTACAGTTTGAAAGCTTCCTGGACAGGACAGAGGTGTAGTGGTTAGCACTGTAGCCTCAGTAAGAAGTAGAGATGTTCGATGTTTTTCAAATGTTGCGGAATATTGCTGTCTTTTTCTTTTTTTATTGATAGCTTTTACACGTTTACAGGTTATATAGCTGTTCGGCTAGGTCTATTCAGATTTACTCACAAAATAAAGCTGAGGCAGCCAGTCAAAGCACGAAAAATTAATAAACAGTCTCATTAAAAACAACTTGTCAGACATTATCACAAATGCTTCAAACAATTTAAAACATTCCTCTCTTATTAATAAGGCTAGATGTCTCAGTGAGATTAAATAATGTGAAATAAATAAATTGCAAGACTCGAGACTCACCTGCACACTTGGTTCGGCTCACAAGAGGAGGTCCTGGAGGGCCAGTTCCTCCCTCTCCCGGCCGAGTCAGTAACACACTGATGTGGTACTCTGTGTCTGGATCCAGGTGCCAAAGCTTATAGGTGACCATGTTCACTCCGTGCACTTCTGACCATGGGGACTGACTGGCACGGTACTCAATCTCCTTCCTGATAATGGGGCCATCTCCCAGGATAGAGTTAGTGTTTAGCTGGATGATCAGGTAAGTGGAACCAGCACGCAGCAGCTGAGGCGGCGCAATGGGGGATGGAGGAACTGTCAGACAAGATGAAAAGCAGGGATTTTTGTTTCCCATTTCAAAACTATGTTTACATTGGTAAAAGCATTTGCTGAGGCTGCTGCACAATCTAAGGGAAGAGAAGTTTAATTTATTTTTACTAATATATAGACGTTGAAAACCAGTGAGTCTGAGATGAGTCTCAAGAGAATGACAATGTGAGCAGGTCAAACTGTTTGAATAGCAGATTAGTCATACCTGTTAACAAGGCGTTTACTGCCTTGCATTTTTTACAACAAAGGAGTGATTGAAAGGAACAGTTGTGCATGCAATGCAACGAGCGTGACATCTCTGTCACGGAGGTTTTAAGTGCTGTAGATGTTTTTCTGCATTTGTCCTCATAGCTGCTCGCCATGATGAAAGAGCAGACTCTGCATCACTGTCAGGCAAGATTGCCAAAGCAAGAATTATTCCAGAGTCCACTGGTCAAACGTCACTTACAGGCAGATTCGAGCCGCTGAACAATTACACGGGCAAGAGTGTGAGTAAGAAATAGGAATAGAAACGAGACGAGGACAAAGCATGAGAAAAGATCAGAGTGAGATCTGTGGCTGTGACTAATCCTTCATTCCTGCAGAGGCGCCGCTGTCTTTTATGGTCTTTGTCTCTGTGGGCTTTCGACATTACCAGAGCAACACCTCTGCTCTGTGCTGCTTCTCTTTGCCTGCAGAAGCTCATCTTTGGGCTGAAATAATCTTTAATAAAAGGAAAACATTAGGCCGCAGGCTAGCAGCCAATGTAAGCAAACTTAAAACTGACTTATTTCTACAATAATTTGTGAACTTGAAGCTGTTGTAAACATGTGTTTTTACTTATTTCACACTTGATTCTTTTTATCTGTATAACAACATTTGTCTTTTTTCATTCTTTCCTTCAATGTTATTCTCAAACTAGGCCTTTCTCTCTGTGCCACCCTCTGTTTAGTGGAGAATTTAATTTATTTTTATGTTTTAAGGAGCAACAAATCACTGGAAACGCATCTTAAACTACATTCAGGGTCTAAAACACTAAAATACTATGGGAGCACAATAAAAGATTAACTTCATGTTTGTTTGTTTGTTCTTGTAATTATGTGTTTACTGTCCACTGTGGGGCAATAAGAGAGTTTCATCAGGATTCCTGTTTGCTTTCCACATCACTAAATAGACCAGCTCTTTTCCATTAAGGGGATGATGAGGCTCTTCTTAATACTGAGGCAGTGGAGAAAGTCATTAATGAAAGTCTTGTTAAGTCGATTAAGATTAAAAGTTATATCCAGTTGGCTTGAACATGCCTTACAGCTGGACATCACATCTTTGTGTAATGATGCTTTGCCAGATTTAAGATCTTTAGCTACACAAACATAATGACAGGTTGTACAAAGTGTGACAGCATTACAGCATTTATTAGTACATTTACTGTTGGTTTATGGGCAGGGGAAAAAAGGACAACAAGGTCTCCATTTTGTATGGTTGCTATTAGATTGTCACATTCATTAAACATGTCTGATGTCTGTTCTTCCTTACCAATGGAAGGGGTTTACATCATGTGACAGCAGACTAACAATGAGGGTCTACAGCCATGCAAGCAGCTCTGTGAGGCTGAAAGACAGCGTGTATCAGTGCTTTGAGCAAAATTTCAACATTTGCATGCCACCACGCTCACACTGACAACCCTAACATGCTGATTATGCTGGCATACTCGTAAGTTGGCTTGTTAGCATGCCACATTTGCTAATTAGATCTAAAATAGCAGAGATGAGTTGGCATTTCAGTTATTTAGTTTTAAACCAATGTGCATGATTCCAAAAATGTTGGGACACTGTATGTAAACAGACACAAAATGCAATTATTTGCAAATCTTATAGATAATAAACATGCTATAATTTCATCATTTCATTAAATCTATGAAGCCATTTTTAATTTGATAGCACTAAGATGTTTAAAAAATGAGGGGTCAACATCAGCCTGGGAAGTTGACTGGTAATGGAGAGAAATAACTGGAAGAACATGTTGCAGGCCGGTTTGGTTATTTATCAACAGGACACTAAGATAATGGGGAGACATTGGAGAAAACAGACAGTAAAATGGGGAGACGTTCAACAATCTGGCAACATTTTATGCAGCATCCCAGATCTTTTAGAACTGGTGTTGAAGCTGAAATGCTACAATTCATAGCAATCCCCTCAGCAGCTCTAAACTTTGTACCAACCAATTAAATCGATCAATGCTGCAATAAAACATTGACATCAATGAGACAAAAAAAGCAAAAAGAAAACCTCTTTTGCATGTTCAAACCTTTCTCTGCCCTTGCATCAGTCTGTAAAAAGGCAAGAACGGGAGCTTGCAGGCGAAGACGTTCTTATTTCTCTTTCTCATTGTGAATGAACAGAAAGCGGAGTCTGTTAAGCCATCAAACCATTCCACTGCCATGTCATTACAATGCTGTCAAAATGGTGTCAGGCTGCGAGTTTGTAGTGAGTAATGAGAGTGAGGTCACCATCTGTGGTTCATGATATGACAGGGGCTGCAAGAGACCGAGTCAAGTGAGCAGCTTTTTGACAGAGCGCTAAAAAGCTGGGGATGGCAGCCTGTTTGACAACTTCAGCTCAAGAAACCATTCACACCAGAAGACAGTCTGCATCCACCATCTGAACAAATCTAAAATATTTAAGTTAAAGGAATGTTTTTTTATGAGTTTTAACAAATGTGCACAAATGGCATCAGTCTCTATTTGAATACAACTTACGCAATTCTCTTTAGAGCTGAAACCAGGAGAAAGGCTGAAAGAAAGGATGAAAAGACAATACAAGACAAAAAAATATATAAATTTTTTACCTTTGACAATGAGTTCAGCAAAGTTGGAGACCCCTGAGCCTCTGGAGGACTGAGTCACACATCGGTAAAGGTCTTGATCAGAACGTTGAACGCTATCTAGCTGGAAAGACACCACAAAGCGCCGATGACTCAGGTGCTTGACCGACGCCATTGTCAAAACGTCCCCATTGTGTCTCTGGAAAGCAGGAAAAGGACAGGGTCAGAGATAACAGGATGGGTCATCATCTGCCCCCCACCCACACACACACACACACACAGGTAGAGTATATGTCATCTAGTTCAGTGTGGTGGCCGCAAAATGAAACACAAACTCCAACGTACCATGGATGTCTCCTTCAGCAGGACACATCAGATTTACATTAAGTTGGAAGATTTAGACAGTCAGATTTAAATTAAAGACTGTGATATCCTTACTGTTGACTGCTTGCATGAGTCAAGTTGTCAAAGCCAGAGATGTTATATTTGCGATAATCAGACATGATCAAGTCTCTTAATTACACCTTCTCTGCTTGCATGATAAACGCCAACATCTCTCAGACTCAGTGTTCCCTGGGTGTAATGCAAGTATGGAAGTCAGCAGAAGCAACTGCTTTTACATTCTGAGCAGCACTCGCTTTAAGCTCAGACAGATACAAAACATGATGGAAGTCCCTTTTATATTCTGGAGCAGCCTACTTGACTCATTTATTTAAACTGGGTCTACCAGTTACTGGTTATTTAAAGACATGGGAGATCCTAATAAGATTTGTGAGACTGTTAAGTGGCAAAACAAATAGTCTGCCATTTTTCCTCTTAAAATCTTTTTTCAACCCCCATTTTTTTCTTTTTACTGTCTTCTTCTAATTTTTCTCCTTGCCTGTACATTTTGACATAATTATTGCTAAAGCCACTCATTTACTATATTCCTCATGTTTGTTGTTACCAACATCCTTGTTCACGATATCTGACTTCCCTTAATAACTCAAACTTACACACAAACATGTTATCAATTGCTGCTTTTCCCTGTACACAGTTATTGCCCAATAAACTCCCAGGACTCTGAAACTCATAATTTGACAATGCACATTTGAGTTATTGCTATTTGGGTCACTTCCTATTAAAGCTTTGTGATTAAAAAGGAGGATTGCCCAATTGTGTTCAATTTAATTAAAATTTCAGGAGCATCTAACTGATTCAATTTTGCAATATGACAGTCAGACATGCTTTAATAAAGACAAATGAAATCTTGTTAAAATAATACTGATTATGTGGTGTAATGCATGTCATGAGTGTCCTTCCCTAATGGAGCCCGTCTACTAGTACAGTCGTCCGCAGCAGCTTTATTCAGAGAAAAAAAATTTAAATGCTCAGCGGCAGGAATTGGGAGCCAGACAAGCTTTAATGCATCAAGGTTTAATTAGTTTAGAACAAAGGCTAACAGATGAATTTAGCACAGAGTTAGGGCTTTGATTAAAATCCCACAGATTAGAAAATGTGGGACAAGCTTCTCTTTTTTAGTAGAAAGCAGAGGATTTAAAAGCAGAAACAAACTATAAACAAAGTGAGATGGGCCTGGTGGTGAGGAAAATAGTGCAAGGGGTTAAAAAAACGAGAGATGGAAGTTCAAACCGATTTTTATTCGCCTGACTTCCCTGTCGCATGCTTAGGGGTTATTTCTCACATTGTTCCACTCCATTAAAATGACAAACATCTGTCAGGCCAGTTGTTTCTTTTTTTTTCCTCTACAAAACACACAAGATCTGACATGTTTTTTTTCATGTTTTCAGGCAAATCTCTTTATATGAAATAATGTGCATGAAAATCTATATTTTAGTTGTAACAACCAAAAGTACCAGCATACTCAGACCAACGGGGAGATTTGTAGCCTATGCTGGGTCACTTCGGCTTCTGTCCTACCCCTGATTTCAGGCACTGAAAAAACCACTGACCAAATAAACCTCAGTCTGAAAACATGCAAACAAAAACATAAAGACAGAACTGCTGATTACGGTTATGCAGGCAACAAACCTTGCAGCCGCATGGAAAGAAAAAAAAAACACATACATTCTTGCATCTTCCCTGTATCTTACAAGTCTCTTATTTGTCACCTATTTTATGGATTACAGCATGGAAGCTGAAGAAATCAAGATAAACCAAATAATCCCTTTATGTAAGAAAAACAATCTGCCTGTTGCTAATTGGCGAGGAGACGACAAAATGGTCCGTTAATCTGGCGGGCGTAAGCTGCCAATACTGTTCAGCAGCTGGTGCAGCAGACAAAACCAGCATAACGTCACAAGGACACAAAAATATTGATTTGTGCTCATAACCACTGAAAACAAAGGAAGGAGCTGAAGAAGACAGCAGAAAAAAAGGTGGTGATGGTGGTAGTAAAAGGAGGTATTTCAATGGTCTGGGGATCTCATTACAGCAGGCGTCTGCATGGTTATGCCAGCTAATTACCCAAAGCATTTGTCCTCATCCTTGTGTTGCCACCAAATAGGAGGTTGCTCAAAGAGGGGTGGACGAGGACACTTCAATCACCTAAATCACACACGGCTCTGAATTTTAAACAATGCAGTGGGTTTGCCTAGGTCAGCCATGATTAACACTGGTTGCGGTGTGTGGTTGGAGGTTGAAAAACTTTGAATGTGTCTGCACAGTGACCGCTGCATGAGAGGAGGGAAAGAGAAAAGAAGCCCTGCAGCACAATGTCATTGGCTCCTCTAATCAGGACCACATGAAGAGACTGATTTCTGAGTTATTCTCACCAGAAGAGGTGGCTGTATGGACCTGCCTGACCTTCACAGAGCAAGCCACTGTGGATAGAAAGAATTACGGCTAAAACAAAGCGTATGATCTAAATGCATGCAGTGTGGAGTTCTGAATCCTACAAGCTAAGCAACTTTTCAAAGGCTGTGGACAGAAGAGACTTCAAGGCCTGTGCAACCTGTGCAGCATTCACTGTCTGTGTATCATCTTTATTCAAGCTCTGGCAATTCTTGGACACATAATGATTCAAAAACAGGCGTTTTGCTGAACTGGCTATTTTAGGTAACACTCTGCACTTATGAGACTATAATGTGAAATAAAATCTTCAACTTAACTCAATGATTTGCTTCACTTAACAGGCCTTTATGGTTACAATTCTCCCTACAAGCCAGGGTCTTGAAGTGACAGTAAAAATGTCAAAATGATATTAAATACAAAGAGCACTGGAATAAACCCAAATCAAAACACCAGAGGATGGATATTAACTGAGACATTAGTTTATTAGGTGTTAACGAGTTCTATTTGTATTTTTTCATTATTTTAGAAGAAAAATTGTGGCATCTCAAGGTCCTTGAGTCCCTTTGGATCAAGCAGGTACAGGTCCCCAGTACTAAAACCTCTCTTTTTTACAGTGTATCCAGCTTGCATTTGTACCAGTGATATGAACAGTGAATGACTGGTATAAAGTGATGTCACACATTGACTCAATACAACCTTGAGTGGTCTTGAAATTAGAGTTTTGTTTCATACTTCAACGTTTATATCTGGAGTTTTATAAGTGTCAGATGCTGGCACAGCAGCCGAGTGTACAAAAGGTACCTCTGCAGGTGTCTTTATGCTTTACATGTTTCGTCAAATTAAAATTAACTTTGGGGTGACAGTTCTGTTTTATAGCTCTGTTAAAACTACACTGGAGTTTGAATGAAATAGCATTCCAGTACTAATGCAGAAAACCAGATTGTTGAAGTGAACCAGAACTCTTTCTTCTCAAAAGAAAGAGAAGATACTGTATACAGCCG
The DNA here is from genome assembly GCA_037177335.1 of Kiunga ballochi. Taxonomy (NCBI): domain Eukaryota; kingdom Metazoa; phylum Chordata; class Actinopteri; order Atheriniformes; family Pseudomugilidae; genus Kiunga; species Kiunga ballochi. The sequence goes on along the minus strand of JBAMIG010000006.1, from coordinate 15,133,731 downwards.
ATTCAAATGGGCTAAAGTATCCTATGATGCAATATCGATGCGGATATTTTTTAGTTCTCCTCGCAAGAGTCATAGAAGCCATGCGATCAGAGCAAGCTCATCCAAATGTGCTTTAATAGCCATCTGTTGCTTTGATAAGTGAGATAAGCCATTGCAGAGTGCTTACCTCTTCCAAGCACCTCATTTTCACCCATATTGTAAAGAATCCTCGTAAAAATTCCTCTTTCCACAATTACAAAGTTACATCAAGATCCTTTAAAAGTAAAAGCAACATGAACAGTGTTGTTCAGTGTGAACAAGATCATATTTCTGATTGGATAAAACCAAGATAAGTGTAAGCATGCCCTTCTTTAGTAGGAGATAAACTAAAAACAGTCTTAGCTTTGTAGGATTGACTGTGTTGAAAGTGAAACAACATACCACATAGATCCGACAGACAGATTCATCTAGCGATAAAGTCCAAGATTGAACCACTAACCTCCAGCAGGAACTTCTCAGCTTCTGAGGCCCGTCCAGCAGCAACACACTGAAAAGTGGCATTTTGCCCTGCATTGACCTCCTCATCTCCTAGTCTGGAGAAGTGTGGTGCCTTATCTAAACAGACAGAGAGGAAAACCTTATGAAATCAAAACATTATATCACTTTTCAACCATTTCGTAGTTATTGTGTTCTTTTCCTCCACAATTTTCCAAATACTACAACATAAACCTAAAGTGACTTATTTTAATTTTTAATAAAAAAAATTTGACAGGTATTAACAGATTGACCAAATCAATCTATCCATGATAGACTGATCCATGATACGGCATCAAACGTGGTGGCATGTATTCTTTTATTGAGATGTGCGACACGTCCATTACAAAAATAACTTGCTAACAAACAGCATCGACCCATTGATGAGCAGAATGAAGCAGAAAGTCAAAGTGAGCTTGCCACAGAGTGCGCATCAGCCTTCCACGGTTTGACTAATAATGTCCCAGCATGCGGCGTTGAGCTGCCAATGAGTCAGTGTGTGGGAGTAGCCCACTCACCCAACTCTACATTAACAAAAGAATAGTGAGAACCAAACCCCTGCAGAGCCAAATCACCGGGTAAATGCCGGCAGCGCTCCCAGCTATCTCTGTGAAACAGGGTAGGACAAGTCAACGTGTCACTCCAGATGATTGACAGCAGGAGATGGCAGAGCAACAGTAATGCTGAAGCATCGGGGAGAAACAAATGTTTGGGTCTCACTCATCTCCTCCTTGCACAACAGTACATTGCTATCTTGCAGAGAAGGGAGATGACAATTTCTTGATCTTGTTTGTGTGCACCAAGTCAGAGAAAGCGCTCGCATTTGTTCCCCACTTGTGGCCGTGCTTCCTTTGAGTGACTCTCCTTCCTAAGGATAATTCATAATTCATGCCTGACAGCCAAACATACAGCAAACAAACACCGGAATGAGTGCGAGTGGAAACAAATCACGCCCTACAGTTGTATGGAGCTGCAGCGTCATGCAGCTAAATGTGTCAGATCTTATCCTCAGGACTCTTTAGCGTGATAAATATTTCATTGGTCTGCAACACCGGTACCAGAGTCAAAGACTCCGACTCAGGAGAATACAACTAAAATGTCAACCATGCTTTAACCAGAATACAAAATGAGGAAGTATTTATGTTTATACTACTTTATTTTTGTAATCATGCAGCATTTCCCTTTGGCTCTTTGCCCTTTCGTCTTTCTCCACACTCCCCACAGCAAGACTGGCCATGTGTCGCTTCATAAGGCCTGCTCTAGCCTTGATGAGAGTCCTAATTATTTAATGGCCACAGTGGGGACATTAAAAGATGCCATCTGCTGTCTGCGAGTAACATGGTGGCACACGAGGTGGTATGCATACAGTACAGGGTGCTACCCGATCTCACAGCTGGTGTTCGCTTCGAAAAAGCACTGGTGGTAACCTCTGTAGCGCTGTAATAATCAAAACAGTCCATATGTGACGACAATGAGAACTTTTTCATATTAAGAGAGGGAGAGAGTCGTGAAAGAAACGTCCTTCAAGTTTCTGTAACTTAAGTATGTTGGTTGGCAGGAGTGTGGTGCATGGGTGTTAAATGTGCTGACAAGAAGCCATGTGTGCAGCAGTAGGCTGCAAGAGGAGTGTGTAAGTGAAAATGAGAGGCTTTGTCCAGGTATTAGCCTTTGGGGTCTCAGTAACTGTTTTACACAAGGTCCTCTGGGGCTGACAACACACTCAAAGCGCTACACTCCCTTTCACACATGTGACACAACAAGCTCTCTGCTGCAGGGAGACATTCACTATGAAGTGCACACCATGAAGAGAGGGCATTTTTGTGAAGCCAGAAAACATAGCGCTTGACGGGAAAACGGTGACGAAGGCCCGGAAGCTGCGCAACTCTCCATTGTGAGAGCCTTCAGACAGAGCACTGGAGATTCCACTTATTCGGATATATATTTAATCATCAGAACACACCAGAGGCAGCATGACAGGTGCGTTTGGAACAGAGTGGTGGCATTTGGTGTTTTAAAAGCGCCACAGGACAAACTGTAAAGTTAATCTAAAAGGCCAATCCACCATTCCTCATCTCCTAATCCTATTGATGCTTTCAAATGCATCCCCCTCCAACAAAGCATTGAATCCCTCTTTCCTGTAGCACCTTGTATAATTGCAATCCATTGTCAAGAGTGGCACTTACAGCAGGGATAGTTGAGCACCATGATGTCATCCAAAGCGATGTAGCCTCGTCGCTCTCTGGAAACGGTTGCCTCAATCAGCACCTGCAAAAGTGAGCAGAAAGGTGTGCTAAACAGATTTAAATGGACAGCTAGGAAAGCTTGTAGCTGTGAGTGACCTGCTCTCACACCTGAAACGTAACAGCAGTTTCCTAAAAACCGCTATGTGAATGGTATTTGTTCTTGTTGCCTTGGTGACAGACACATTAAGACAAACTCTACCACTGCATATGTGCTGACCAAAAAACAAAAACCCTAAAATGAGGGAAATACAGAGGCATCAACGGAGAGATGGATATGTTTGTTCTTAGACCGGAGGGCCATGGAAAAATAATTCCTTACCAAAAAACACAATGTTGAATGAGTCATGAGCACCATCGCCGATGCAGGGCACAAGCTGCTGTGAGGCCATAACAGCTGATAATACAGCCGGCACAAGGCCACGAAACTCAGGGGAGGCAAAAACTCCATTCTGTTCTCCGGAACAATAAGCTGGATGAGCGGTGGGCTCTCATGAAACCTAATCAATATCAAATCACCATCCTCAGTAATACTGGAAGAGTTATGAGACACATGGGTGATGTTTGTTTTTGCAGCACCAAGGACAGACTTCCATACACGTCTGATCAGAGGGCAGCTTTGAGTTATAGTTTCTCATCATTTTTGGACCAAAGGATTACAACATGCTTCCCATCACTGAGTTTTGATTTTCACTGAGGTCCCCCAACACACTCCCACACACACAGTATCCTGTAAGCTACTAATGTCTGTCTTTGTTTTGGTGTAGATAACATCAGTCATGCAAGACTGGGGAGCCTACAGGCTGTGTGTTGCACAACAATTAAACAAGGGCTGGGTTTTTTGTTTGTTTGTTTTTTTATTTAGGTGTTTGCTTTAGGAAAAGGTTAAAAATAATGGCCCTAGTTTAAAGGTAGGGCAAGCTTGTTTGCTCCATGGAATTTTATATACAAATCACAGATGTTTTATATTCCATATGAGAAATGTTTTTAAAAACAAAGAAATAATAATTTATTTTCTTGCCATGTGCAATATCGATCTAATGGAATACTATAGCAGCCCCTGCCCTTGTAACTCCTGAATTATATGAAATACTTTCAGTCCTCACTTTTTTCCCTTTGGTAACAAAAGGAAAGCATTCAGGAAAAGAAAAACAAAGATTTAAATGAGAATAGTATAATAACAATAAAAAGAATAATATATTATATAAGGTCTTTATTAGATGCTTTTAATATCTCACTCACTGATCCCTGGTTTTACCGCTCAGGTGTGATCCGCTGAGGGAAAACAGGACAACTGATTTCTTTTTAAATCTGTTATGACATACAGATTATCTTCAGCTCCATGAAGCTTTTGTGTGTGAACACTAAATATTGTATCAGATTCATAGCAACCCTTTCAGGAGCTCTGCCTCTTAGTCTGACATAGTCTTCCTCCATGGATTTAAAAAAAAAAGAGCAAATGAACTGTTGAGGCAGATCATGGAGGAATGTTGGAACAGTTAAAAGAAAACTGGGGCAGCAAAGGGGAGGCTTGTGGCCAACGTAGCAAGTATAAAGGTGAAGAGGAGACAGGGAGGAATGGACCTGGCAGCTGGCTTTCCTGCAGCTGAACTGAGTCCCTGCTCTGTCTATGACTGACTGCTCTACTGAGGGACACACAGAGACTGATTTCACTCTGCCAAAGTCTGTTTTTTCTACTTTTTCTGAGGTAGAAGGTGCCACCACTCTTAAAAAGAGTAATTAGCGTGTAGGGGATTGAATTCTCTTACTTCATTATTGCCATCTTTTACTGTCCCATTGTGTCCCCTCTCAGCCTCCCGCCTTACCTCCACTCTTTGCATCAGCCGCCGCTTCAACATGCAAAATTACAAAACGTTTCAGAGCAGATCTCCCTCCATATGTTACCCTGAATTAGCTGTGCAAACATACATTGTCATGCCATTAGACAAACATCAAAATTAGCCAGAAACATTGATTAAACTTAATAGTCTACAAGCAAGAGAAAAAAGGTCTAATTGAAGCCATTATTACTCTCTGCTGAGCTTTAGTGCAGAAGAGATTGATTGCTAGTTAATCCCTTGTCTTCTTGGCCATTAGGATAGGAGGTTATTAAAGAGGAGACATTCAGAGCATTTGTTTTAATAAACAACCTTTCCAAAATTTTATTGAAAGCCACTTTCCCAATGAAACTTTGTAGATGCTTGTACTTCATTCTAACAAGATGATACTTTGCTTTGCGGAGTAAAAATGCAGGAGCTATCCTCTGGAGATGAATAATAAAAACGTGGCACGTGGTGATTTACAGCAGATATAAAATACACATTACCAGAACATATTACATTACCCTGTAATATTGGTTTTTAGAGGCAGCTGTAATGTATACAAATCAAGAGAGGATTTATTTGGCCCTGAAAACCAGCTCCTCTCTTTCTCCTATCAGGGACACACCATTTGACACATGGGGCTTTCACTCCGTTTGAGTGTATCAGATTAGAAATGTAATAAAAAAAAAACATTCTTTAAAGTTTCTCAATTGATCCCATGCTAAAGAAAATCCATTCAGATGCCAAAGAATAGTGGTCATGTCTGAGAATCATGTTTTAATGTGAATAGTCTCAATGCAATCTTTACCAAGTAGATACCAGCATATAAAAGCAAAACACTTCTTCATGGCTCTGCTTAGAGGACTCCAGTGGGCAGCTGTGCAACTGGAGAAAAAAAAGGAAGGAATCAGACAAAGCTGGTATGTCAGGATTTTCATTTATACATCTATGATGCATCTTCTATATTCAAATGCTTCATTTTTTTAATTAAATCAATCTAATAAGCAAACCAGACGATGCCACGAGGACAATGATGCAGACGTCAGTCTGAATAATCTAGGCTGGACAACCAACATGTCTCTCCCTCTACACAGACTTAAAATCTGATTTCAGGTGATATTTCGTCTTTTTGAGGATTGGCAAAGTGGAAGTGAAGAGCCTTTGTGTCATAACAATGTAAGAGAAAATGGATGCAATCTGCCAGGGTCTTTGCTCCATGTGAAATAAAAACCTTTCTTCATTTGAAGCTGATATGACGTGTGTGTGTGTGTGTGTGTGTGTGTGTGTGTGTGTGTGTCTTCTGGTTGCTTTATCTTTTCAGCCTCTTTTGTGAAACACTGCTTTCCTGCTGAGTTATGGCTGGAGGACAGTAGAGGACACGTCACAGGATTGTGGCAACATGTTCTGCAGTCAGCCACGAGATTAAAGCAACAGAGAAGAAAAGTGAAGGGTTTGTATCATCTCATTGCATTTCATTTCTCTGTATGTTTGTCCTTGCTTCATGAAGCACCATTCTGAGGGAACATTTTCAGACCTCTCTCTCCATTCATCTCCTCTTGCTCTTCCTGGTGGGATCTCTCCAGGGAGTCCTGGGTTTGCCCCTTGACCTCATCCAAGTGGGACACATCTAAAACATCTCCCCTGGGAGGACCCTAAATGAGATCTAAACCAGATGTCTACACCATCTCAAGTAGCTGGAGTGACTCTGCTCTAAACCAGTTCCAAACAACACAGTTTATCCACCTAACCCCAAAGTGAGCCTAGCTCAGCGCTCTGAAGGAAGTTGGATTTGTTCACCGCAACAGACCAGTAATGCGTCCACATCACAGCAAATGCTGCCCTAATTTGCATATCACTCTGATGTAACAGTATGCCCCATTTCTAGAATAAAACCCAGAAAAACTCCTCCGACTCATTCCATGATCTTTTTCTATCTGAGAACCTTGGGCTCCGACTTGGAGATGATACATCTAGGCTGTTTGGAGCTTGTGTTCATAAACGGCCCCAACATCTGCCTAATGAAAAAAACACAATGTGTAATCCTAACCTGGCTGCAATGGAAACCAGCTGCTCCCTGGTTGTTGTTTAGCAGTAAATCTTTGGGTCAAGCTTTAATGTTAATGCTGTTTTAATACGCAGCACTTCTAAGCATTGTTAAAGAAATGCAACGTCTATGGATACATCAGTGGGTGTTCCAAGCAGCACAATTTGTTCCACTGTATCACAAAAACTATTCATGAATGGCTCATGAAGAGCAACTGAGGACTCGAGGAGTTGTCATGGTTTCCCAAACCTGCAGACTACATTGGCTACCTTTATATGGGGTTTTATTTCTGCTTTAATGCAGAATAAAAGTTAAATTCGCCTTAAATAGATGAAAAATGATGTAGGAAGAAATCCAAATGAAGTCAATTCTGAATTAAGGGGCTAGTTTATTTTTATATCAAATCCAAAAGTCATCAATCTCTGTCATGTAAACGTCAATGTCGCTCCAAGTTCAATTACGGTTGTTCTGCACATAGTCATTACCTTGTTGATCTCCATCTCGTCATGTAAGTTTTCACATTGTATTTTTTTTTTTATTTATTTATTATTTTAATTAGGATTAATATTTGTTCCGCATGATTTACATATTTTGCTGGACTCGACCGGAAAAGAA